>JAGFMF010012255.1:6500756-6551222 GCA_019455555.1 Galemys pyrenaicus | reverse complement strand
CTGTTCTGCTCCCCGCTCTCTGTGGTGAATCCTCTCACCCCCCACCCCACACCTCTGGCCTGTACCCCAGTGCTTGTATGCATAAATAAATAAAATCTTTAAAAAAAAAAAAACATGCATACAACTCCCTTCCCCAAGCCCCGCCGGAAGAGATCAAGTCACAACAGCGGTAAGTTGGTAAGTTGTTGGGTCTAGTCTGCGGGCTCCTTCCAACCCATTTGCATCCACACTAGTAACTTTCCCCACGGGGCTCCTTCCTGGCCTGAGTTCCTCCCTGAATTCCTATGAACTGGAAACTGTCAGAAAGGAAGAAAAAATAGGGTATTTCCACCCCCCGCCCCATGTATCCATGAAGGTTCATTTAGATTCACTTTTGACAAGATGATTTCCCAGAAGAAAGCTTAGTGGAATCTGAAGAAATGGGCGGGACTTGATAAATAAGTCCAAGGAAAAGGGGGCCAGGCTTGGGGGGTGGGGTCAGTTTTCCAAATCAGCAGTTGATGGTTCAAAGATGGACTTCTCAGCTCCCTGGTCACATTTCTACCATGTTACTCAAGCAGAAGCCAGAATTGTTGGAAAATCAGGAACTCAACCACGTGGAAACCCAGAGGACGGTGCTCAAAACCAAGAAGTTGCTGCTCAAAACCAAGAAGATTTGCTTGGGCAAATCTAAACCTAACACTACATATTCATATCCATTAGGATGTCTTTAACGAAAAAAAGGAAAAGAAAATAACAAGTGTTGGCAAGGATTTGGAAAACTGGAACCTTTGTGCTCTGCTGATGGGAATGTAAAATGGTGCAGCTGCTATGGAAAGCAGTTTGGCAGTTCTTTGGCAGTTCTTCCGAAAGTTAAACACAGAATTATTAGATGATCCAGAAATTCCACTCTTGGTATACACCCCAAAGATCTGAAAGCAGAGACTCAAAGAGATGCTAGTAACTTCATGTCCATCACAGCATCCCCCATGGTACCACAAGTGGCAAAGAGTGCAAATGTCAACACGTGACTGGATGAACAAATGAAGCCTATAACATGGTGGAATATTACGCAGTCTTAAAAAAGCAAGGGAATTCTCACACAAGCTACAACATGGATGGGCCTTGTGGACATTATGCTAAGTGAAATAAACCAGTTGCTAAAGGACCAATACCAAAGGATCTGTTTATGCATGTTATTTACAGTAGGCAAATTCATAAAGACAGAAAGTAGAATAGAGGCAGAAATGGGGAGTTACTGTTTAAAGGCTGAGCTGGATAACTGAGTTCAGGGGCTACGCAATGGCATTTGAAGATCTGTCCAGTGAGAGTTTGTGATGCTCATGATGAACCATGTTGCACAGCGATCAGAGCCTTCCTGCTCCCTGCGCTGGCCCAACTCCACATGCGCTGACTTACCAAGGCCGCGAGGGCTGAGGTTCTGGGACCGCGGCCTCTCGAGGCATCTCCTTCCCAGGCCCGAGCCCAGCAGAGGGGTTTGCACAGGGCAGGCTCTTGAAGACCAACTTGGGACACATCAAAGCGATGTGCTCCAACAGAAAGGGGCACAGCGATAGTGGCCGCGAGGGCAGCTGCCACCAGGAAAATACGCCTCGGACCACGTTCGTCTAAGCCAAGCTCTGATGGATAATTCTCAAATAATGAAGACCTCTCTCTCCAGGTCCCACGGTCTTTAACCACTACTTTCCCCCAGCCCAGCGACACTGGAGAAATGAACCCCTCCAGGCTTATGGCCCGACAAGCAGTGAACCCCAATGCGGGGCATTTTGCTGTCCCAAGCAGTCACTCGACGGTGAGATTCAAAAAAGCTTCCTTTCAGCTCTATTATGACTATTAGTAACTGTTAATTAGAGTGTTGTGGGAGCAGCAATGACTTCTCCCCATTCTCACAGTGCTAATTAATTACTCTTGGCTTTGCTACCAGCAGAGAGAAAAAGCCCCACTATTGTTCCAGGGGATTCTTTATTTACCTTGCGGTGCTCCTGCTCCTGCGTATCATTTCAAAACAGTTGGGAAACCCTTTCATTACAGGAAGAGGCGGTTTTCCCCTCCCATCCCTACAGGTGCCTCCTCCATGGGCTCCACGGGTTCCTGGTTCCGTGGGGCACTGGCCCGGTCAGCTGGGGCTGAGCTTTTGGCAGGAGTTTTAGTTTAGGCCAAGGCAACCCGGTGGTCCTTGCCACGCATTTGTGAACTGGCCTCTTTGGGCCTCTGTTTCTTTCCCTGTGAAGTGGGGCCAACGGGTCCTACCTTGCAGGGTTGTGACCAAGACTTAATAAGACGATCCTGACAGGTGACACGAAGAAGACACACAAACAGGGTCGTAACCACGACTGATGCCTGTGCCCTTAGCACTGCTCTTGAAAATGACGGGCTGGTGCCACCTGGACTTACGCAAACGTTAGACCTATGGCCAGGGCCACGGCGGTGCCCATGGACAGCTGCTCCAGTCCAATCCACAGAAATGGGGATTCGGCGCTCTTAGGCGTGGACAAGCCTAATTAGGTGACTTCCCCAACCCCGTGGTTTACAGATGACACAACTGAGGCGCGCCCAGACAGAAGCAACTTGGCCAAGGGCGCGCAGCAGGACCAGAAGTGTCTGTCCCATAAAGCACGCGGCAGGGTGGGCCTCGATGACACGGCTGGTGGGGAGGCGGGGCTGGCCTGGGGATGCTCATGCTTCTCGTGCACAGTGGCCAAGAGTGGGTAGGTGTCCAGATTGCAGGATTTCGCTTCAGTGAACCATCTTGATCTCACTCGCAAACCATGAGGCCGAGTCAAGGTTCACGCTGCCCTTCCTCCCAGCTGGACCATCAGCTGGTCCAAGCCCTTGACCCTAAGGGTCCCAGATCAACCCCAGGACTCTGGCGGAGCTACTGGGGAAGTGCCGCCTCCTCCCGGCGATGCTGAAATGGTTCTGGAAACCTGGGAGCAGCAAGAGGATGGCCCCAGAAGGCAGTCTGCAGGAGCCAAGGCCAGCGAAGAGCACGGCAGCACCGAGAGCGGAGGGGAGACAGATTTTGGCCACACTGTTGCGTGTCTTCCAAGCCAGGGACAATGTGCGACAGCTCAGCGTGCGATCACTTGTGGCTGGGGGTTTCGTCCTGTTCTGTTGTAGTTAAGCAAGCCCAGGCAGCCATTGGGCTGCTACCAAGAAGGTTTCCACTCTCTCCTCCGCCGTGATGACCCAAGAGTACCTCTGAGTGTAGGCCCCACAGACCCTGGTCTCCTCTCACTTCCCCCCGAGAGGCCCCTGCCCAAGCACAGTGCGATCAGCTCGTCCGCCCTCCTCCCACGGGTGAAATCCACCAAAGGGAATCCTCAGAGGCTGCACGGCTCACAGCCCACTGTCACGTGGCTGCGGGGGCATTGGCTCTGGGCCTATGTGCAGCTGCACAGGGCAAGCCTCCCCCTCTGAGTGTGGGTGCTTTGACCAGTGACCTCCGGGGCAGAGGCTAGCCCTTTGTCAGCCCTGCACGCCTGGTTCCTGCCGCCATGGCGGCCCGCAGGAGGGGCTCAGCAACTGGTTTTTGAACTGTGCTTCATGGCTAAGATAAAAAATGACATAGTAATTCAAAAGCAAGAGAGATCACGTCTCGCCAGATGGGGTGAATCAAAGAAATGTGATTTGAGCTGACACTCGGTGGTTTTAGCAGGCAGAGGGAGAGCAGAGCTGGCGAGAAAAAGGACAGGCAGAGAAATCTCAAGGCTTTTGTTTCAGAACTGGAACAAAGGGAAGTGAAATTGGCTGTGGATAGATGGATGGATGGGCTCTTTTTTCATTCATTTGTTCTTTCATTCGAGCATGCTTGTATGCAGGTGCTAATTAATCCCACAAATATTTACCCAGTGTCCTAAGTCATCTCTGGCACACAACAGTTGTTTGATGAATGAGTGAGTGAGCTTCTGGTTCACTGGCCCCTATGATGCTAAGAGGTAGAAATGTGAATGAGTAAAAGCGACATTAACATGGTCCTGGCCACCACAGAGGCAAAAACCCCTTCAAGGCATATTAAACCTAAGTCAACTTGGGTAAAATTTTGGTTTGGTACATGTTTTATGAGAAACTGATGAGGGGCTCTGAAATATATTCAAATCTTAATCTTTGAGCTGGAACCCAAATATCGTCTCTCTGAAAACTACCTTGACATTGTCTATGAACTGTTTTTTAAACAACTGTTTGTTGTTGTTGTTTTCTGACTTTTTAAAAGGCTGTTCCTTATAGGCAGGCACACCCATCTTCTAGATGCAGTGCGATAAGTCTGGGAAAATTGAACCATCCCCCAGCAGTGAAGGCAAATGGCCTGGGGCCTCCCAAAGCTGCCACTTTTATGCCTATCTTCCCACCACTCTGTCCTTAGAAACCAGACACTTTTATCCCTTTCACCATACCTCTAAACAGGGACCAACAGACCATTGTGGCCCACAACTTGTTTTTGTAAAGTTTTATTGGCACACAGCCACCCATTAATTTACATATTGTCTGAGGCTGCTTTCTACAATGGCAGAGTTGAGTAATTAGTCTCAAAGCCTCAAGTCCTTGCTGGAGAGGATCCTTTGGGGTATTTACACTGCTCATGTTGACTTCACTCACAATGACCCTGTATTAACCACAGGTGATATCCAGAAGGCCCCGTGTGACTCAACTTGACCTTGTCACTTGGCCCCTAGAAAATCAAGCCCAGGCAAGCAGGCATGCTCAGATCTTAGATTTGGGTTCTCAAAAAAGACTTATGACTAGAACTTAGAACAAGCCTTGGCACATGACTACCACTCATCAGCAGGAATTTTTCAAATGGGGGACCCAATTGGGAGGTTTGGGGTGGACCTCACCCATAGTTAGGAGAGAGGAGATACAATCTATATGAAAAGAACAGAGGTAAATGTGCAGGGAGAAGCAGAGGCAGAAACCACAGGGCCATGAGGGAGAAGGTCTGGGAGAGCAGCTGTACAGTGTCTGGTGTATGTGTCCTCCACTCCTGCATAACAAAACCAGCTCCATGGCTTAACATGAGACATCTCATGGCTGTAGCAGGTCAGAAGTCTGGGAAGGGCTGAAATGAGTTCTCTGCTCAGAGTCTATGAGTCTGAAGTCAGGTCTTCAAAGGGGTGCATGCCTTTCTAGAAAGCCACATGCATCCTCTTTCAAGCTCTTATAATTATTGGCAGAATTCTGTATTTTGCATATGTAGGACCAAACTTCCTGTTCTCTTAATGATCATTTGCCAAGGGTCACTCTCTGCTCCTAGAAGCTGCCTGTAGTTCCTTGCTACACAGAAGGCCCTCTCAGCCTTCCAATTCTTAGGAAAGTCCTAGGTGCTAATAAGGGCTCACCTGATTAGGTCTGGCCCACCTTTTAATTAACCAAAGCCAACTGAGATTAAACCCTATCACATTTACAGGTTCTGCCTGCCCTGGATGGGAGAGGGCTATTCCAGGAGTGTGCACCAGGGTGGGAATCCTGGGGTCTCTCAGAATGCTACCTGCCATCCTTGATTCCAGCATAGGATTTCTCATTCTTGGCACTGGAGTGGCAGGGCTGGCCTTCTGTCCCTGCAGTCCCACAAAGCACCCAACTCAATATGATAAATGACCACTTTCATTCAGCTGGTCCCAGGGGACCTCAGTTAGAGAGCCCTGGTTGAGGTTGTGATGGGCTTGGATCCCAAGGTACCACATCAATTTCAGCCTCCCTTGCACGTGTGCCCAGGAACCGCCTCCCCTGAGGAGCTGCGCGGAGGAAGCAATCAGGATGAAATGCTCTCCCGACTGCTCACCGGCCGCGGCACAGATGACACAGCACGGCCGTGAACCCTGGCTACGCCCCAGCATGCTCAGTCTTAATGTATTGACATTGGCAGCCCTTGTATATCTTGTCATGCCAATAAGGTAATTGAAGCAGAATTGTCTCCAAGTGTTCAATTAATCAACAAATAAATCATAAACCTGTGGTCATTCATCCAGGGAGGGAAAGAGGTTTCTTCCTGGCTTCCTGATCACTGGAGTTGATTAAAAACTTTATATACCTCAGATAAGCTCTAGGAGAAGAGAAGGAAGGTGGGGTGGGTGACTTTTCGAGAACTGAGAAGTCCCAGGGACTGTGTGCTTTCAACATGAGCTACCATTCTTCCCTAAAGAGGTTTACACACTGTATTTCATTTATTAAAATATCCCCACCAAAGTTTGCCATGTTTGAAGTTGAAATTGAGACATTAAATGGATTAGGGGCCAACGACGCTGAACTATAGGCACAGGACATTCAAAAGAGCAGGAAAGTGAGGCTTTCCTTACTTAGCTTTAGCATCAAGAAATACTGATCCGCCCACCCCCTGCCCTCCAGCAATGGCGTGGAGGGGGTCCCGGGCCTGCTTCAGTAGGATTTGCACCTGCTGTAAGCAGACAAGAGGCTTCTTCTCATGGAGTGGCGTGAACCTGTGGATTCTGCTGTAGCATGTGTCACCCTGAGCCCCTCTGGTTGGGAGAGCGGGAAGAGGATGCTGGTTTATAGTGTGCCTTGAGCCTGGGAATGAAATCAGCCTTTCCTAAGGTGGTTGCAGACATCTGCAGCAAGAGACACCATCTGCCTTGCAGAGCTGGGTTTTAGCTGATCAAAACTGCGCTGGGTTCTTTGCACTGTGGCGAATACCCAGCATCCCCCAGGAGGCAAAGTGGTCCCTGCCGGGGGAGCTCTGGTTTCAGAAATCCTTGCAACTCAGGGAATTAACCAGGGAGGTGACGGGTAACAGCCCCAAGGATGCTGTGCCAGAGCGCTGCAGTGCCAGGCGACAGACGTGTGCCCGGGGAAGAAGCCGCGAGCAGATGCATGGAGAACCGGTGGGGGTTCTCGGGAGCAGGGTTTGAAGCACCCCCCAATATCCTGCCCTGTTGCAAACCCCTTTACCTTTTTCCCTCCTGTACCTGCTCACCCTTGCCTCCTCCCTCCACTGCAGATGTTGTGTCTCTGGATTATTACAATCAACGATCTACTTGTCAAAATCATCCCACCCGGGCCTCCCTGGTGGCACAGTGGGTTGGGCAGCGCACTGTGAGGCAGGTCGCAGCCATTGCAGACCTCTTCTGCCTCGCCTGCTGCTCCCCTCAGGAGTGTGCTTCAGTCCACCTGCCTGTTCTGCTCCCCACTCTGTCTCTGGTGAATCCTCTCACCCCCACACCTCTGGCCTGCACCCCAGCTCTTCTATGCAAAAATAAATCTTCTTTTTTAAAAGCCATTGGGGGAGGCTGGTAAAAATATGTGACTATGAGACCCACCTCAGCCCTAATAGTTAAGGAGCCCTAGAATCTATATTTTTTAATGTTTATAAATGCCTCCCCTATCCCATTTTTAGGCATGGGAAGTTGGAGAACACTGACTTAGAGGAAACAGACACCTTCCACCCCATTCCTTCTCTCCCTAGCCTGGACAATCTCCAGTTGCGACCTGGGCCCCTCTGTCCATCGGGAGTAATGGAGCTGACTGGGCCCGCTGCGGATAAACAGATGGGCTTGGAAACTCTTTGGCCCTCGCCTCTCCAGTGGCGTTTCCGCCGGATGTACCTCCCCAAGGACTTCATCTGCCTGCTGAGGCTCCACGTGTCTCCTCCGTGCTTTATTCTTCTTCCAAGGCCACAGCTGCGCTGGTTGCCAGCCTCAAGTTTCAAAGCCTCAAGGCTTACAAATCACAAAGTCCCAGGACAGCAAGTGGTTATTTCACAGCAAGCACCTTTTACAAAGTATAAAACCCAGAGCGAGAGAAGGAGCTTGCTCTTAAAATCGCTGGTGTTTCTCCGTTTGGGTGCCAGAGTGGCTACTCCCTGGCAGGCTGCTTTGGAAAGCCGACCAGGTGGTGGGGATAGCGGAAACCGGCTGATAAGTTGCTGCGCAGGGCCTGCTGCTTCTCCCTGCAGCCACTTCCGATGTTTTGGTGTTTGGACCTCCATGTGGGCACTGCCGCTCAGAACGGGTCTTTAGGTGCGCCGGGCTTTGGGGGCGTCTCCGAGCTCCAGCACCCGGGCGGGTGTGGGAGCGCTAGGGTCTTGCCCAAGGGCCCCCAAGAGTGGAGACCACCGAATGTGAGCAGAAGGAGGGGGCTACCCCGCCCTCCCGCGTCCTGGCTCCTCTCGCGAGTTCCCTTCCGACGCAAACGCCTCTCGGAACACGACGTCACCGAATCCGAACGCGGAGAGGCCAGGCACGCTTCTTCACGCGGAGATCTCGTGACGCTTCGATGTGTCCAGCCTCGGGCACTTTGTGGCCTCCGTGGACAGTGGGGGGCCCAACTGGACTGCCCCTGGGAGGTGCTGGACACACAGCCAGGCCAGGCTGCCCGGAAGGAGGGTCGCACGTTACACACTGCCCGTGCGATGGGCGAGGCAGTTGTCCTCAGCCCTTGGCGTGCCGCGGGGCACACAGTAGGTCCTCACTTCATGCTGTCCAGCAAGAGGACGGGCGACAGAAGCTGGCCCTCCAAGCCGTTTCATCCAAGGGGTCGTTTATCTTCTCACTGGTGAACTCGCAGCGTCACGGTGAAATGGCGCGAGAAGCATCGAGTGGCGGCCTCCCCGCTCCGAGGGCGGCCCCGGGCCCCGCCGCACCACCTGGGAGCACAGGCTCCTCCCACCTGCCGAGTCCGCCCCTGCCGCTGCACAGGACCGCCTGGTGACAGCTTGACACGCAGAGCTGGGTGCTGTTTGTCCTCCTCTGCGGTGAGGCCTGCGCTCACCAGACGTGAGCTCACCGTCGTGCGCTCTGCAGACGTGAGCTCACTGAGTGCCCGGAACCGCGCCATGAAGTACATACACCATGATCACCCCGTTGGGCAGATGACGATGATCGGGACAAGGTCAAGGCTCTGGCCTAAGGCTGCCAGGCGCAGCAGGAGTCACGTTCGAACCAAGTGGGTTCAGGGGCCATGGGCTTCCCCTCCCCTCCCCTAGCGCGTTCCCAGGACCTGGGTTCAAGTCCAGCCACCTACTCACTAGCTGTGTGAACTTCGTGAGTTTCTCAACCTCTCTGGTGTTGAGTCCACATTGGCTACTTGCCAATGGATGGTCTTTCTGACAAGGGCTGATGGGTACAGCGAGAAGGCTCGGCGGTAACCCCGAGCATAAAGTTCCTAGAAACGGCAAGGGAGAGTGGGAAAAGAGGGCGGAGAGGAAGGCTATTCAGAGAGCCAGGGTGGGAGCACAGAGAAGCCACAGGGTTGGAACTGGCCTCCCTCAGCCCACTGCTCAGCCCAGCTGGCCTGGGCTTCTTGACCACTGGCCTGAAGCTGACAAAGCTGCTGCTGGGTTTTTGTTTTTTTTAATAATCGACTTCGAAATGGATGGGCAAATGGGTGCTGCTTGATTAGGGCTTTTAGTCATAATTGCTCAAAAATAATAATAAAAACCCACCAGCCTCTTTAATTACTCGGCAGTGTTTCTTTTCTTTTCATTAGGCATTTCCATTTGCTCATGATGGTATTGTAAAGTGTTTATCAATGCTAATGATGCAGCTCTCCAGAGCCCCATTTTGTCAAAAGAGCTGTAAGTGAAATTGTTAAGAAATAAATTTCCTATGCAGCGATCTATCACAAAGGAGAGTGAACAGCACAGCAGCCAAGACCTTCGCCCAGCTAATGGGGTGTCAGCTGCTGGGCCTTGGCCTCCACCAGGCTGGCACGGGCTTCCCAACGTGCCTGTGGGCATCAGAGAGTGGGGCGTACAGGTGGGAGAGACCTCAGCTTGAGTGGGATGAAAATATGATTAGAGACCCCTGGGCCCCAGTCCAGCTGTCACTTCCTGCAAATCAGGAGGGAATGTGCCCCCAGAGTGCAGGTCACCCCAGAGAAGTCACGTGCTCTATCCCTAGGAGGGACTTGAGCACTTGCATGGGGAGAGCTGAGGATCTCACCTTCTGGATGCTTTCGCTAGGGATAGAATTTTGCAGAAACTGGCCAGAAGAGGTGATGGGATGGAGTGGTTAAGAGCACGGAGTCTGCCTTCACACGGCTCAGCGTCGACCCCAGTTTGGCCCTTTTCTAGCTGCAGGATCCAGGGCAGGTCCCGGCAGACCCTCTGCCTGCCGTTTCTATAGGTACCCGCTTCCCCACTTGGACAACGCAGATCACAAACGTACATGTCCCAATGTTTCAGGAGGATTAGGAGTTAAAACACCAGAAAGATACGTAGCAAGAATGGCATACATCGACGAATAAATGCAAGTTGTCATGCTAACGCGGTACTTTATGACGAGGTCAGCAAACGGTTTCCATAGGGACCAGATGGGAAGTATTTTGGGCTTTCCGGCCACATACTGTCCCTGTCACAACTGCTATACGCAAACAGATGAGTGTGGCTGTGTCCCAGTATAGCTCAATTTACGGATGCTGAAATTCGACTCTCCTATAATTTTCTCAAGACATGAAATATTGAGATATTCTCCTTCTGGTTTTTTTTCTCAAGCACTTAAAAATGTAAAAATCAGTCTTGGTTCTAGAACCATCCAAAAGCAGGTGGCAAGTAGTTCGCTGCCCCTGGTCTCAACGGTATTAACAGTCAGTTCAGCCCCTGATCTGAAACACACAACATTTTCTCTTGCTCCTCACTTCGAGCCAGTGAATCCTGCGCAGGAGAATATTTCAAGACACAGACGGAGCCGGCCCTGATCCAAAGCATAAAATATTCAACAAATCCCAACAGAATCGCGTTCACGAGCCAACACACAGGTCTAAACCCAGGCCTCTTTCAGTCGCAGAATTGCCAGTTCTCCCTCAGCCTCCCCAGACACTTCATCCAACATCCCAGAAGACCTATTCGCATCGCCTATAAGAGCATCTAGTGGAATCGATCACGGTGGGAGAGAGAGGGGCAGCCTGGCGGGGGAAGCACGGCGGCGGGCTGTGTGGCACTGTGTGTGCGTAGGGTGGGGTCTTGCCCACGGCCCTTATTTCTATAGGTACTTGGTTGGTTAGACCGGAAGGAGTGTGGCCAGATCCATGTTTCTCCCACGTCCTTGCTGTCAAAAGCCTAGACGTGCAGGTGCCTGAAGTACCTGCAGGGCTGGTGCCCTGTCCCCACCTGACCCTGAGGGCAGAGATGGGCAGGAAAGCTCCGAGGGTAGAGTCAGAGTTGGCATCAGGTTGCTGCTCCCCACCTGTCACGAGACGCCTGGATTGCCGAGGGCTCCCCAACCTATACCTAAAGGTATCTCATCAAGTGTCCTCAGGAATGCGTGAACCTGCCCATGTCATCTAAAAGAGTTTCTGGTGTTGAAATGTGCATCAGACACACAAGTTCGCGCACTCAATCCTCACCGAGATCGAGACTTCAGCAAGCGCCACGTGGCTGCAACAAGGAAGCCAGGCGTCTTGCAATTCTGTGGCTACATTGAGGTCCTTTGTGGGGGGGAGGCCCTAGCAGGCAGCTTCCGGGGCCCCATTCTGCATGCCCTGAATCAGCAGTGCTGGTGGTGGAGCCCCGAATCTGCATTTTGGCAAGAACCCGCATGATGCTGAGAATCGCTTTTCTAAGCCAGTGGACTTTTCCGACTTAGTTCATCCAAGCGGTTCTCGGAGGGTCTGAGCCCCGAAGACACAGAGTCCGGGAGCCTGGATCGATGTGCAAGCTGTTTTGCTCTGGGTCCCTCTACTCAGTGCTCTCCTGGGGGGTGGGGGGGGGCGTGCAAACATGAAAAGGAGAACACTTCTGGGAAAATGCCATTTCTGGGAAAACAAGCTAGGTCTGTATTTTTCTAAACAACTTTATTTTTTAAAGTCAGCCCAGGGAAAAAGAAAACCCACATCGTTTTGCTGGATATCCTCACGTGTGTTTTATGATTTGCATCGAGCACTTATTTTGTGGGAGGAGCATGGCCGGCGTGCAAACAGTGGCTCAGAGCGCAGTGCCCAAGCCCGACTGCAGTGTCCCCACGCACCAGCCAGGTGATTTGCACAGGTAGCTTCAGCTATACCCGACAGAGCTGTTTCAGGCTTCACTGACTTAAGGAAGGGCTGAGGTTCTCCAAGCTGCTGTGCACCAGTCACCTGATCCCAGGTCACCCCAGAGCTGCTCACCCAGTAGGTCTGGACGGCAGCAGGGCGGGGGGGCTGAAAAACTACACTCCCCACATGCTCCCGGGTGACGCTGCTGATCTGCAGCCTCTGCTTGAGAACGACGACACAGATCGCTGTTAAACTGTGTCTGACCCAGAGATCCCGCAATGACCACGACACAAGAGCTTCTTGGGTCTTGCTGTTATTCCACGGAGGGTCCACCAGCAGCTTTGCAGGGCTCAAGAGGCTTTCACTTTTTCTTTTATAGTACTTTCCTTTTTAATCTTAGGGTTCCCGGTGGGCATCACACATGCCCAGTCCCCCTGGGTCATCTTGGAAGAAGGACAGAGAACAGAGGGGAGGTGGCTGGAGCCGGTTCAGCTCTTCCCAGGAAACAGGCCCTCTGCCGGCTGACAGGCTGGTTCTGCCAGCAGTTCCTGGTCTGGCTCTGGACGGGGAAGCTGCCGTCTGGCAGAGCAGCCTGGCGGTTCCTGGTTGTGGTCTTTTGCCTCCGCCATGTGCTGACTCATAAAGACACCCAAAGAGCACCGCTGGGTACACAGACTTGCACGGTCTTTCCGCAGCCCAGCCCAGCCCAGCTGTATTGACTGGACAAACTGCTGGGAAGACGGAGTGGACAGCACCGTCCAGGCAACCAGCAGGAAGATAAAGACCAAGCGAGACCCTGGTGGGTCCTGGGGCCACGCACACATCTGTTGACATACGGGGAGCACGTCTCCTAGGGGCACTTCCGCCGGCAGGGAGCAGGGGCCTCGTGGTGACGAGCGCCTGCAGCAGCCTGCACGGACTCCATATGTGCTCGGTCTCTGGTTGTTTGGTGGGGGCGTACATCTGTTTCTCCCAAACACCAGCTGTCAGTGTCCAGCTGGGAGCTGCTTTCTCCACGACAGCCCAGGTACCTCCAAACAAGGGTCTGCCACAGGCCTGCCGGGGCTCCCCTGGGTGGCCCCGCAGCCTAGGGAACCAAAGCATTGGAAGCCTCATTCACACAGCCTGAGGCAGGTGAGGTGCACGGTCCCTGTCCCGCCCCGCCTGCTTGAATGTTTAACCAGCTCTCCCCCACTGCAGCCAGCACACAACAGACACAGCTCCAGAGCAGAGCTGAGGCCAAGAGAGGACACTGCTCTGTGCTATCCAGCGGTTCACACGGCTCACCAGCTCATCAGCTCGGAGCCTGTACAGTTCCCTCCCTTGACAGACAGCTAATACCTTGGTCCTCGCTACCCACAACCTTAGCATCACCAGGAGCCTGGTGGGAATGAAGATGCAGCCCCCTCCAACTCCCACCTCCCCAGAATGGCTGAATCAGAATCTTCCTTTTTTGCAAGATGCTTGGGTGTCTGGAATGCCCACTGCGGTTTGGGAAGTGCTGAGCTAAGGAATGCACCAGGGTGGGTGGCGTGAACAGGGGAACACTGGGCTTCTGAGTCTGAATCCTGGCCCCTCCCTTGGTAACTGGATCTCTAAGCCTCAGTCGCCTCCTCTGTGAAATGGGAGCAAAACAAGCACGGCAGCGAGGAGGCTTTGTTCCTTCACGTACCTACGACCTGCACACCCAACACGTGGAAGTCTCCAGAGGTTGAACAGGCAGGAAAACCTACGTCTGCAGTAACTGCCACAAGGTGGCACAAGCGGCCGTGGAGAGCTGGGGCAGGTGGGAGCTGATGAAGAGACGTTTGCATCATGCGTGATGAAGATGAGTGATGATGAGAGACAGAAGAATGTTCCAGACTGGTGACTGCATTGGAAGTGAGAGCCCCTGGCACACAGTACTAGGTGCCCAGCAGGAACCAAGCAAGCATATGTGAGTATCTCTATGCCTCACCAGACACCCTCACCTACCCCACATTTGCTTATTGGTTGATTTTCTTGCATCTTTGTTCATTTTTGGACACTATTTGATTTCTCTCCTCAGAGTAGTCCCCGTAGTTCTCCCACCATCATAGCACCTGTGATCCATTTCCATGGTCCCTTGTGCTCTTCCCTCCCCTGTTCTGACCCCCCCACTCTTTCCCTCCACCGCTATATGCCTCAGATCTACGGTCATCTTACAAGTTTTGTCTTTTTTCCTGGTCCCTTCTTTGGTTTCTCTGTATTTTGCACATAAGTGAAACCATCCAATGTTTATCTTTTTCCTTCTGACTTATTTTGTTTAGCATACTCCCTTCCAGCTTCATCCATGTTGCTGTGACTGCATGAGCTTATCTTTTCTGATAGCTGAGTAGTGTTCCATGGTCTATACAGACCACATCTTGATCCAGCCATCTATTTTTGGGCATTTAGGTTGTTTCCATATCTTGGCTATTGCAAATAGCGCTGCAATAAACACAGGAGTGCGGGTTTCCTTTCCAATTAGTGTGTTTTGTTTTGTGTTTTTTTTTTTTTTTTTTTGTCCTCTGGGTGGATTCCTAGGAGTGGAACCTCTGGGTCACATGGTAGATCCATTTTTAGTGTTCTGAGGGTCCCCTACACAGCTTTCCATAGTGGCTGCCCCAGTTCTCATTCTCACCAGCATCAACTACTCTGAATTTAGGGTTAACATTTGGAATCCTGTGACCTCCTCTTTGGTAAATGATACTATCCTCTCAGTAAAGGAGAAAGCCCCATTTACATCTTGCCTTTTCGGGCAATGCTGTCCAATGACCATGTACTAGCGGAGACTCCAATCACATTAGCTCTGTGTCCTCGGCTTTCTTGGTCCCTTTCTCACTCCTCACGCTTGGGAGCCGTGGGTTGGGGCAATGGCACCAGCTTGGTCCAAACTTGACAGAAGAAGTGAAAACTGATGAAGCAAAGTGAAGAAGGACAGGAGGGAGCTTGCAGAGTAATTGAAAAACTAGACGGAGCATGGAAGAATTATAAACAGAAGACCCAATTCCGCTGCAGCCCGTCGAAGCCAAGGGAACAACACAGAGAAGGGCTGGGGAGAGAAACCCAAATGACTTGGATGGGAAACCAAGGGACTCAACGGTGCAGTGGAACATTTCAGTTCTGGAGAAAAATGGGGACACGAAGCAGAAAGAGCAGCTTGGGCCATAAATTGCTAGACGTGTCATCCAGGCATAAAATGGGGAGAAGGAACCAGAGAAGCCATGGGTTTAATTTCTGAGATTAATTGTGAGCAGTCGATAATGTGAGTCATCCAGGGACCAGAAGGGACTAAGCTATGTTGAGTAATCTACTTAGGTTGGTAATTATTGTTTGTATTCGTGGAATTAAGGCCACAAAAAGGTGGTTTAGAGAAAGCCCCACGGAGCCAGGGGACTATAATCTCGCTTCCTGTGCCCTGAGGCGTGGCATCGAAGCTGTGGTTTCTGCGTAGATTCTAAAGAGAAAAAAAGCCTTCCTTTCTTTCTTTTTTTTAAAGATTTATTTATTTATGCCTACAAGAGCTGGGGTACAGGCCAGAGTGCGGGAGGTGAGAGGATCCACCAGAGACAGAGTGGGGAGCAGAACAGGCAGATCTACTGAAACACACTGCTGAGGGGAGCAGCGGGCGAGGCAGGAGAGGCAGGAAAGGTCTGCTATGCCATTCCTTTCATCCCTTCTTTTGTGACTGACTCACGGCCCACTCCAAACAGTTCACTTTTCCCATCTCATTCTTTTTAACGCAAAAAAAAAAAAAAAAAAGTGGTGGAGGTGATGGGAAAAGTAGATAAAAGAATAAGCAAATAATAGTGCGTTTTCTCACCACCCAGAATTAATCACAACTAGCTTGCCCTGTGAGCTTTCTTTGTTTTGCTTTTAAGAAAAATGTCTTTTTCTGTGGTTAAAAATGAAACGAGGCCCTGTGAAAGAAATTGGTGAGTGCAGAAAATGGCAAAGGCGGAAGTGCCAGGGGTTGGGCGGAAGTACCAGGGGGTTGGGCAGAAGTGCCAGGGGGTTGGGCGGAAGTACCAGGGGGTTGGGTGGGGGCGTGGCAGACACTTTCTTGGGCTGCGGGAGAATGAGGTTTGTCAGTTTCCATCTCTTCTGCATTCCCGTGTTCACAACAGTGAAGAGGGCTCTGTTGGAGGGTGGAGGGAACGGATTGTCTGATGGGTCCTAGCCAGGCCACAGGACACCTTGTTCGGGGGCAAAGGGCGAGCTGACCTGTGACTTGGACTCACCGCCTCCCCCTGCCCCCATGTTCACCCCTGGGGTCACGTGAGCCCTACCAGGAAAAGCAGACCTGGGTGCAGAGGAGGCAGCGAGGCAGGGATGGATTGAGGGCTGTTGGTGCCTTTGTACCAGGCTGCGGAATTTGAATGTCTGGTGCCTTCCACGCTTGCCCTGACACAGCACGTTGACGTAGGAGACACCTGTACAGCTCACTGGTGTTAAACCAACGAGGCTCTAGAGGCCAGGGCCAGTGAGCTCTGGCCACCTCTGTGCTGCCCACAGAGGGTCTCATCTGCAGTCCCTCCCGGTCCTCTGTCGCAGTGGATGGGTGCGTTTTTAGGCAGGACCTAGGTTAGGTGTGCAGAAAGATTCGTGTCGGGGGAGGGCAGGTGCAAATAGCACTCAGGGAGGTCAGGTTAGCCTCTCACGGCGGAAGTTCAGCATCAGAAGATGCAAACTTCGGTGACACAGGGCAGTACGGTCAGGGGGAGGAAGGCGGCATTTAAATGATGCTTGGGGTCTGCTATAACTGCACACAGGACCCAGGGCTGGGGAAGGGGACCGGGTTTGGAGCGGGCAGGACCGACCAAAGGCTGATGGCTCTTGGGGCTGGTGGTGGGTACACAGGCTTCATCCTACTGGGCTCTTCTAGCATGTTCGAAATTCTCCTCCACCCAAAGTTAAAAAGACAGAGAGACACAAAGCACAATGTAAAAGGATTTATCCCCATGTAGATTTTTTTCCTAAAAAAGGCATGCCGATTGGGAAAGGCCTTCACTGGTCTTGAAGCATAAGCTGTAGAAACATCAGTTACAGCCTCCCCCTTCGCCTTGGAAGACCCCCCCCCCACCCCCATCCCTGCTCAGCCCCTCAGGCATCTGGGACACATCCTTAGATTTTCTAGAAATATCTATCTGGGTATATAATTTTGGGGAGCTACCACTTTTTCATGTTTACTGAAAAAAAACAGAACAAGGTTATAATGAACAAGTATTTCTTCTCCAACCAAACAACTCTGGCCCCCAGCTCATGTCTTCTAGGTTTTCCTACTATTTTTTTTGGTATTAATTTGATAGAATATTATAACCACTTAATGAGCTGAAGCTGCTACACTGTTTGAGAGTTATGAAGCATCATTTCTTTTAATAACAACCTCACGCTTGCCCACTAATGGATATATTATTTTATGTTACAAAAGTGAATCATCCCCAATGTAAGGACAGGGCAACTTGCTGGCCTTAACTGTTTCCTGGTCACGTCTCCATGTCACATGGCTCTGTCGTCACCATTCTAAACTGGTTCACGTTACTCTGCAGATACGGACTAGTCTTCATTCGCCCAGTGCGGACTGCTGATGGATTGACGGACAATCAGGATTTCAATCTACTCTTGCCAGAGCACGGCTGCCATAGGCGGGCCTGTGCACAGATCTCTGGAAGGTATGCTTGGCATCTCTGAAATCCCAGAAATGTGCTGAAAATCTCAACAGACACCACCAAGGTGCCTTTCAGAAAAGATGATGCTGATTTACACTCCTGTGTCCGGGAAGAAATGTCATTTTTGCAGGAAATGTACAACCAAGGGGGACCTCAGAGATGGCCAAGTGGCTTCCTGGGGTCAGCTCCCACTTGGTTGCAATTCTCCATCAGAGAGGAATGAACCGAACTGCACCAGACAAATCTGTAAGGATGCGTCCCATCATCCTTGGTGGGGGTTCAGTTCTGCTTTTCTGGGAAAAATAACAGGGTTCCTAGCTTCAAGAAGTGCCTGCCTCTGTGCAGGTCGCATAAATAAAGCCAGGGGCCATCCCACGAGTGTGAAGGCCGCTGATGGTGAACAGGTTGGAAGGTCCGCAAAGGAGAGGGCAGGGAAACACCTTTGAAAGTGAAGCGGGGGCCTCCCTGGTGGCGCAAGGGGTTAAGCACCGCACTATGAAGCATCCACAGCCACTTCAGCATGAGTTCGATCCCCGGCCAGGGAGGGACCCACATGGCACAGCAGACCTCTCCTGTCTCCCTTGCTGTGTATTCCAGTCAATCTGTGTGTTCTGTCCCCCTCTGTCTCTGGTGAATCCTCTCACTTCTCATGCCTCTGGCCTGTATCCTAGTTCTTGTGTGCATAAATAAATAAATCTTAAAAAAAAAAAAAAAGAAAGTGGCAACATCCAGGCAAAATAGGAGAGGTTCGGGATGAGTGAAGGGAAGTCTATAAAAATGATAAGAAAAGCAAAGATGGGAAATGGGAGGAAATGGAAAAGTGATTGCCCAGAAAAGTTAATAAGCAAAGAAAAATGTTGCAAGAACACGACGCAGAAAAGGTCGGCAGAGCAAGACGGTTTTCTCAGGCGTGAACGAGCGAAGGTAGTTTACGGACTGTGCGAGCAAAGGCCTCAAATTAAATTTATCTCTGGCCTTGATGCTGCGCTGGTTCCAGGAGGAGATGGAGACATATGGGAGCAAGCAAGGAAAGAGTGGACGGGAATCAGATTTACTGTGGCACGGGACAGAAGGACACAGCCGGGACTTGGGGTTTCGGGATCTTGCTGGGAATTCTGAGCTCAGACTGAAATAAGGGGGTTGCCAAGACTTGTCCCTGGAGAGGCTCTCAGGAATGGGGGTGACGGGTAGGTACTCTTTCTTTTCTCTAGGTTGTACAGAGGTAGCACCAGGACCAGAATCTAAACCCTGGGTTCTGCTGTGCCATCACCTACTGGGTGGCTCAAAATGTGCCCATCAACTCTGGACCTTTAGTTGCTTCATCTACCCATGGCAGGAGGGGGGCCTGTTAACTCTCGGACCCCTTCTTTCCTGCTCGCCCTCCTGCTCACTCCACTCCAGTCCTGCTGACTTCCTTGTGGCTTCGAAAACATACCCCAGTGCCTTTGCACGAACCACCCTCTGCTGCCTGGATGCCCTTCCCGGCACCTGCGTGGTTCTCTGTCCTCTTTCTCACCTTTGCTCATGGGCCGTTTTACGCCTGCCCTGATCACGCTCCATACATTCCTTTCCTGCTTGTTCTCCTTGGTACTTTGCAGCCCAAGAGACCATGAAAGAGAATCCGCTTATTTTACGGCCTGAATTCTCCCTCTAGACTTTAAGCCGCACAAGGACAGGGTTTCTCTTTTGCCTGCTTTCTTCTTTCCTGTCTGCAGCATCCAGCACAAGTGCCGGGTGCGAAGTGCCTCCCAGCTGATTTGTTGACTGAGGCGGTGAGATCAGACATCAAAAAGAAGAGTGATGAAAACAGGCGTCATTTTACAAATCCAACGGGATGCGGCCATCCCCGGCGGCACAGTCTGCTAGAGGTAGCCGTGAGCCCTGCAGGCGACCCTCCGGCACTGTCTCCTCACCCCACCTCCTTGTGCAATGATGTGGATGAGAAACAAGTCTCGAAGGAAAGTCGTTGTTCGAGGACCTGCTTTCCCACCGGCGCTGTGAAGTGAGGGTCCAGGACAGCGTGTGCGAAGCTGGGTGTGCTCAGCCCGGGACAGCCGGGAGCAGATGGCGGCGGTCCAGGCTCCCACTGTTCTTAGCAGTGGGAACTTACTCTTACCGGCAGACAATCCCCAGCCCCAGCCCAGACCTGGTCAGTAAAGTTAAGAAAAGTTGACCTCAAACCCCCTACCTCTTCCTTCCATGAGCTCTCATTCAGCCCCCCTCACAGGCTCATCCCAGGAATCCTGGGGTATCACCACACCCCCGTCTGGATCTGGGGCTCCCCTTGGCCCAGGCAGAAAGGGAAGGGTGAGGTCCAGAGGCTCAGGAGCAGAATCACCCCCTAATCTGTCCCTTCTGTGCAGCTCCTCGGGTGTGGGGGAAGCAGGTGGGCTCCCCTGCCGAAGTCAGGCCTTCCTGCACTTCGGCTGGTTCTCATCGGCGCGCTTGTGACCAAGTGGCTGAAGACACCAAATATTTACCAGTTAGCTAGCACCACAAGCAAACTAAACGTTAGGGAGACAGAGAAAGGGAGAGCCGCACACAATTCAGAGGAAATTATTCTTGCAAGATTCTGCATTTGTGAAGATTGTCAGCAGTTCTGGTATTATCAAAAGGATATCGTGAGAGACGGACACCTCAGAGAAAGAATGGTCCCGCCAGGCTCTCCCAGGCGGGGCGGGGGAGCTGAATCTGTACCAGCTGACAGCATGATCCAGGGGCCACAGGGAGGGGGGGCTGGTGGGGAGCACACGCCCAGTGCGCTTGGAATGCACAGGAAGTGGGAGTCAAACGTGGGCCCTTGGGGGGAACGAGGGTGGTTTTCTTTACAGAGAAGCAGGCACAGCCTTGAGAGGCTGATGTGAACTGCAGGGACACACGAGCTGAGGCTGGTGGAGAAGGGCTCGGCCGCTCCCTGGGAGCTAGCTGCTTGGTGCTCAGCCACTGGCCAGGTGGCTGTGTGCTGCAGGCCAGCTCCGTGGGGGCTCCCCCACTCCTGGCTGCTGACCCGAAGTGGGGAGGCCCGGTTCATTCTTGCCTCCTGAACAGAGCGGGGAGAGCAAAGCGTCGGCTTCGAGTCAAACACTTGCTCAGGCCCCTCCTTGGCCAAGTTCCTCTGGGGGGTCAAGGGCCAGCTGCCTCTCTGGGGCCTCAGTTTCCATGGCAACCCCAGAAGGATGCTATAAGGACCACAGTGGCGGGTGGACTAGCGTTCTCCCCCCGCAGTTCATGGCCAACCTGAACCTCAGAACCTTCTTTGGAATGAGAGCCTTGGCGGATACAAGTGAGGTCCGGTAAAAGATGAGACCCTGCTGGGTTGGGGTCCTCCCGAAACCCAAAGAGGGGTGCTCTTAGAGGGGCAGCGGTGAAGACACAGAGGCAGGTGAGGGTGTGAAGGCAGGAGGAAGGCCACGGGAGCCGGAGGAGTGTGGCCACAGACCAGGAGCCCGGGAGCCGAAGGCGCAGGTGCGTCCTCCATAGACGCGGGAGCAGGCCTGACAGGGCCTGGAGGGGAGAGTCCATTGTTCGCAGCCACCTGCCTTGCAGGCGCCCACCCAGCTGCCCCAGGGAACTGACCCGGCCCCGCAGACCCCCACTGCCCCACGCGACCTGGCCCGCACACGCAGCGCTGCTCCGCCTCTCCCTTTCCAGCTGCCACCGCAAACAGCACCCCTTTCGCGGCCAGAATCACGCCCGGGTCGCTCTGCCAGCCGGAGGGGCGGCCGCGCCTCATCTCTCCCGGGGCTCTGCACCCCGCACACTTACAGGCCCCCGTGTGTGCAGGTCCAGACTTCGGAGCTGGGGAGGCCCGCGACAGCCTGCACCGCCCCCTCGGGCCTGCCCCGCCGGCTGTGTGCCGCCCCACTCCCCTTGGAGTTCTTGGGGTCTCGCGCTAGCGTGCCTGGGCCCCCGCCCCACCCCGCTCTGGGCCCCACGCCCCCTCCCCCTCCCTGCCTCGGCTCCTGTGGCACTTTCTCTGGGAAGCTCTGAGACTTGTACCCCCAGCACACACGCACGCACGTGCTACAAAGGGTTTCCCTCTGGGGTTCCGTCTATTTCTCGCGGTGCATTTCTATTTAAATCCTTCTCTGGCTATGGTGTGACCCAGGAGGCTCAAGGTGCGTCTTTCTTTACGCGGCCACACGCCCCTCCCCTCGTCGGGGAAAGTGTGTATGCCTGATGTGTTTGCTGAATGACTGAATGACTGAGCGGATGATTGGACTGGTGGGAACACCCTGTGCTCAGAGCGAGTGGAGGGGACGAGGGTGCAGACCATGGGGACGAGGTGAGCTGGTGTGTGTGCCCGAGGACGACAGGGCCACCCCTCCGACACGGGAGGGTTCACATCCAGCCAGTGGCCAGGGAGGCGCAGCTCCCTCTGCCGGGCAAGGGAGCCATCCCGCTGGGTCTCAAAGGATGGGGCTGGAGGGGAAGGCATTCCAGGGGGAGGAGTCGGGTGAAGAGAGGCACAAGGCCCAGCAAGCACCAGATGCTGGGGGACCCTCCTGAGAGCTTCTCCCGGGGCAGTCTCTTCTTTGGGGGAAACTGCCGGGGACGCTCTGGTGGGGCAGGGATTCCAGAAACCAGACAGGAGCTGCAGTGGCCGATGGAGTCGTGTTTGGGGACCGAAGGGGGTCTCATTCAGTCCCTGGCCCGCCCCCAGGTGCCCTGTGCCACCCGAGAGGGGAGGGTTCAGCTCACAGCAGGTAGCAGAGACGGCAGGAAGAGGCTGCCGGACAGCTGGGCCGCAAGAACAAGTGTCCAGGGACAGGCCACTGGGGAACCCACCCGGGAGGGGCTAGAGGGAGGGGCGGGGATGAGAACCCAGGAGGGGTTAGAGGGAAGGGGGGCAGGTCATCGCCAAGGTCCCAGGAGGGTTATCGGGCCTGACGGTGGGTGGCAGGGGGATGGAGAGGGACAGAGGGATGTGGAAAAAGATCGGGAGGGGAGAATGTCCGCTCAGCTGCTGGCTGTCCTCAGGAGAGGCAGAGGGAGGCGGGAGGATGACTTGAGGGGTCCAGCTTAGGCAATGGGGATTTGGGGACAATGCGAAGGAGAAGCATCTGGAGAGACCTGCTCTCGTCAACTTGAACGCTGCACAAGCAGGACCTACGCATGTGCTTTGGGAACAGAGAGCCCTGGGGGGGGAGTTAAGAAGCTCCACCCAGCACATACACACAGACACACCCACCCCAAGTATTTGTGAATGCACACCATGTTTGCGCATGCGTGCACACACACAATGCCTGTGCATGTGCACACATCCTCTAAGCCCAAGGAAAAGCAGTAGCTATTGGCAGGTGGGATCCAATGTCTCACTTGGATAAACCCTGCAGTCTGCTCTTAAAATACTTCCTTATATTTATGCACACAAGAGCTGGGGTACAGGCAAGAGGCACAGGGGGTGAGAGGATTCACCAGAGACAGAGTGGGGAGCAGAGCAGGCGGATCCACTGAAACACACTGCTGAGGGGAGCAGCGGGCACGGCAGGAGAGGTCTGCTGGGCCACGTGTGTCAGCTCCCTGGCCGGGGATCGAACTTGCGCTGCAGTGACTGCAGGAGCCCCACAGTGCAGCGCTCAACCCCTTGTGCCACCAGGGAGGCTCTTAAAATATTTCGAATGAAGAAATCCAAACCTTTCAGTGATTCAAGAGGCACGTCACCACCTGGCGTTTGCCAACCACCATCTGGTTAAAGACCTTCCGTGGAGCTGCTTTCACTGGCCCGAGAAACATGCCACATCCAGCTGCAGGGCGGAGACAGCTGAAATGTACAAGCATAAGAACCCTTGGCAGACCACCGTGGCCGGGGTCTCCATGATGGAGACTCGGAGTCTTTTAAATTAGATAAAGCTCCATTCTTTAGAAAGGCCTTTTAAATACGACTTAACCCAAAGAGAAAAGAAAACGAAGCTGCAATACTTTTAGTTCAATCAGAAAAATGGTTCCGACTGCACATTTGCTACTGAGCCTTTCGGAGTAAAGGAAAAATATCAGCCTGAATTAGGCCCGAAGAGGTGATATGGTCCTCGGAGAAAAACACGCTCTTGGATCGGAAACATCCATTACTGATTTATCTGCCAATTGCCAGCACCGAGCTGCACACGCGGCCTGTTTCTGGACCCTGAGGCTTCAGACGAGCCGCTTCCCAGGGAGGATGGCCCACCGCGTGCTGCCCACAGCCTGCCTGGGGCAGAGGGGCAGCTTCATTTCCAGGCTGTCTTTCTTTGATGACGGTGTCACCTCATCTTGCAAAGGGGGCCAACCTCCCTTCAGAAGGTAAGATGCAGAGAAAGACCCATCAGTCTCGGGGCTCCCGAAGGCTGGGAGGGGTTCCCCTGCAGACACATGGTTGGCGGAGATAAAAACAACGTCCCTCCCCCACCCCCAAGTCTTTGGCCGCATCTGACCATCCTTCTGGTGTGGCACAAGCTAGACCCTGGTAGAGCGGCAGGATCCAACACCAACGAGAGGCAGCATCTTTGTGATGGGCGCGAGGACCAAGGATGTGCAGGCCTGCGAGGAGGGAGGCTGTACCGGCCAGAATTCCTGCCAGATGGAGACCAGCGCAGGTAAAGGGGCCAGGGCTGCTCCGACTGCTGGGATGGTCAGACTTGGGGACTTTCCAGAAAACACTCACTGTTGAGCCAAAGTCTTGGTGGTCAGGTCTATAGGACAAGCCTCCTGGGCCTGTAGAGAGCAGCCCTATGTCCTGGGGGAGAATGAGGCTGTGGAGCCAGACTGCATGGCTCTGATGCCAGCCTCCCACCTGTGCAACCTCTTCTGATGCCTCGCTTCTGCACCCGTGAGATGGCGCTCGTCCTAGAATCCATGTCAGGGCTGCTGCCTGCAGGGAATGATGGAAACCTCCCTGCTCTCCTCCCTGAGGGGCCAGGTGCCCAGCTCTTGTTGTTATTCCTCCAGGCACCTCCAGGGGGCAGGGCACAGCCTCCAGGAGGAACAGGCCCCTGACTTGGAAGCAGACTTTTGAGTCCACTGGTTGGCCCAGTGCGAGGCTTTGGGTGCTGTCTTTCTACCCTAAAAGTGAGAAAACCAAGCCACCCCACACCCTCTCTGCCTCACAGGAAGAGCGCGGGCACGCCTGGCACCCGGGCTTGGGACAGCTGCTGTTCTCATACTGAGTCTTCAAGGACCGTCATTCAGGAGCAGCGCACGAGAGGATAGAAATTAGCTGAAGTGAGGGGAAGAGCTTCATCTGCAGACAAAACCACCCCAAGCTGAGAGCCCCCCGCGCCACCGTGAGAAGCTACAGCGGCGGGCCCCTCTGCCACCGCGGTCACCCGAGGAGTTCTGGGCGGCCTTGCTAAGGTGTCAGTTGCTTAGGGTATTTTTTCCCTCTTCTTTGAAATCCCTTTAATATTTCCAGTGCTGCCAGTGAGAAATTCCATGCAGAGCCAATTACCCAGCTAATTGAGAACAAAGATCCTTGGCGCTTTGCACGTGCTGTGGAGAAGGTGTTGCCAGAGCCTCTTGAGAAAGCATTTTTCTGCAGGTGTCCCAGCCGGGGCCGTGGTACCTGCTGGGGATTGGAACAAACCGTTGGCGCCGAATGGAGCCAGTACCAGGAAAACCAGAACACACAGCTCTGGCCCCAAACCATGGGCAGCTTCACCAGTCAGTCCCAGAGGGCAAGACGGGGTGCCCCGGATGGACGGCATGGGGGTGGACCGATGCCGGCTGACTGATGGATGAGGCCGGACTCACCCTGTTAAGGAGATGCTCCAGCCTGGTCCTGTGGACCTTCGGCGTCAGGTGCTTCTTTGTGGCGGGGCCTCTATATATGCACCAGAGGAAGTTAGTGGCCTCCTTGGCCCCACCCGCTTCATGTCCGCAGCACCCGCCCCCCTCAGCTGTGACAACTACTATGTCTCCAGACATGGCCGGACGTTCCGTGGGGGGAAACATCTCCCTGAGCTGCGAGCCTCTGAGTTACCATAAAATAACCGCTGTGGCGGGTCCCTCGGGGAAGCAAAGAGCATTGAAAGGGTGGAGCTGTTAGAGAGGACCCATCCCAAGTGCCCCCAGTCCTCTACCCCTAGGCCGGCTCGAGAATGCGGCGCTCACAGACAGTGGCGCGGACCCTCGTCCTTGTCACCATGACCATTGTCACCATCGTCATCCGAGGGTCCGACGTGCCTCCAGGGAGCCAAGCCGGGTACTGGATACGCAGGGAGATAAACCCAGCCCTGACCACCGAGACACAGATGCACTGGTTCATTCCACTGCTTGAAGAGTACCTCTAATCTCAAGAACTGGTGAGCGCAAACAAAATGATAAAAAAACTACAAGCAAACAAACACACCCGCCAGTGACAGTTTACATACAGCCAGCGCCGCAGGGCGGAGAAAAGCAAACAGCACCTCCTTGAAAAGATCAGATTGGCTCCTCCAGCTCAGTGCTCCCTGGCAAGGAGATCCCGGAGGCCGAGGACGGAGGCGCTCGGAGGGGGCTAGGGGGCTACGGGACCCCTGAAACGGGGGCTGGGAGGGTGCAAGGAAACGCCAGGGGCTATTCTGGTTCTGGCCGATCCGGGAGTCGCACCGCAGCTTTCTTAGAGAAGGCCAAAGGAAACCTCCGTCCCGGTGACATTTGCAAGCGGAGGGTGGGTGTGTGGACACACTTGGCGTGACAATATTTCCTTCTCAGCTGACGCATCACTCCTCAGCAGTAAACAATGCTTCCACCAGACACTGCGAGGAAGGGGAGGAAGCGGGGCAGGAAGCACAGTCTCTTATTACCAGGTGGGAGCAAATTTTCAAGAATGATTCGGGCAACTCCTCTTCCTTCCAGTTCTCATCAGGCTGTGTCACTGCTGTGGCTGCCGTCATGTGTTGGGAGCAGCTACCCAGGATGCTGGCATAGCTGTTTAGGGTTTTCAAAGAGCTCTGTCCTCATTTCTCCCTGTGGCCTGTGTGAGCTGGCCTCATTCCAGCAGAACCCGCCTAGCTCCGGCTCACTGAACTTTCTGTTCTTTGAACACTACGCTGAGTCCTGTCTCAGGGCCTTTGCACTTGCTACTTCCCCTGCCTGGAATGCTCGTGCGCCAGCCCTTTGCACGGCTCACACCAGCCCACAGGAGCTGACTATGCACATCTCTTCCATGACACAGGGCTTATAGCTTGAAATGCACCCGGCGGGAGTGTTTACACCATGGGAATGGGCAAACACTGCATACCAAAACATTTTTTTAAGAGATTGTTGTTAAACATCTACCAGTATACACAGCTGCTCCTTCTCGTCATTCAGTGTTCCGCTCACTTCCCAGCCACTTCTCAGCTTCTACCAACAGAAACAAGCCTCCCTCCATCACCCCTCTCCCCCAAGGTGCCTGTTTTATGGCTGGTGTCACTTTCACAACCTACAGCGCTGTGATTTATTTGTTGCTGTGTTTTGGGATGGCCGCACCTTCCCTACTCTAGACAGACAACAGCCACCCGCCGACCTGTTTTCAGTCTCCATTGTGGCCTCCTGGCCTAGCTCAGGGCCATGTCCAGCACTCAGTGTTGGCGTGAATGGACACAGGAATCCCAACAGGCACTTGGAAGCCTTCAGTTAATCGGGAAGGGCTTGGGAGGGGCAAGAGAGCTCAGGGGCATGGGGCCCAACCATGTTCCAGGCCCTCCCTGGGTCCAACCTGAGATTCCCGAAATCGGCCTGGCATTCACGTTCAAGGAGGACAGTCTCCCAGTTCATGATCCTAGTGCTTCCTGCATCCCTCTCCTAGGGGCTCGGGGGTCCCACCTCTGTCCTGCTGAGGGACACCCTGACTCACTTGCTGGGCTGAGCACTGGGGAGACGACGGGAGAGCAGCTCCTGGGGCTTCTTCACCTTCTGCAGGGCTCATCACCTCCCTGCCAAGCCCTTTCCTGCCCCTGCTCAATCCGAATACTCTCACCCCTTCTCTTTTTCTCAGGCGCATGAACAGGAAGGCAAAGGGGCTTATTTCTGCTTTATGATCAGCCCTGGGATTTGCCCACTGCAGGTGTCTGAACACTCCTTGAATTTTAAGTCACAAAACTGCCCGCCCTCTTATGCCAGGCCCGCAGGAGTTCTGAGAATAGAGGCATCAAAGAGGCTGGCACTGGTCTCAGGAGGTCACGTTTAGGCGAAGGGTGGACACACATCCACAGGATTCTGACCTGGGGCAGCCCAAGGTCAATGCTACCATGAGCAGGTGTCCTCCCAGTGTAATTCCACAGGGGGGCGGGGGTCCCTCTGCAGGGAAGAGGGCACTGGGGCGGGGACGGAAACAGGAAGCCGCCCACGTGGGTGGGGCAGTGGAACTCCTTCCATATGCCATGGGCACAGACGCCGGCTGGCCCGAGGGCAGCTCTGCACAGCTGTGTGGCTTGCGGCCTTGAGCCAGATGGGACTGGGGGGCTCAGCAGATGTCAGGGCGCAGAGATGACATCAGGAGCAGATGCCACACCACCCCACCCCCACCCAGTCCCAACCCCGCATTAGTGGCCTCCCAGCCCCTGAGTTGACTGATGGCACATTCAATCCTCTGCTCGGCTCAAAAGGGCTGTCGCTGAAAGCGAAGCTGAATGAGCTAAAGGAAAGCTTCAAAACGTGCACGAGAAATGCAGCCAATTTTGCGGACGGAGTCACACCTGTCCCCAGGTGTCAGGCGCTGTGGCGTGCGACACTCTGAACTGGGTTTGGGGTGCATGGGGTGTCATCTGGGAGAAGCAAAGACGTAGGTGAAATTCAAGAAACTGCAAGGGGTGGCCTTCTGGCTGCATCCTCCAGGGGAGGGGGCGGGGCTCTCGCAGCCCTACCCCGCAGTTCTGCTCCGCCCCAGTTCTGCTCCGGCCCACGGCTCCACGTGCTGGGAATCGCTTCTCTGCTGCTCCTCTGGCAAGAACCACAGATGCAGGGGGAGAGAGAGACAGGCGGGGAAGGGCGGGCGCGGCCAGTGGACCCTCACGGGGCAGCCTGGCTGGGCCTCCCAGACCGAGTCAACACAGAAAATCCAGCGTTTCAGAGTCAGAGCGCGGCTTCCTTCGCCAGAAAAGAGCTTCGTCCCTGGACCCTTTACCCCACCCAGCACTCTTCTGGCGGATGGAAGTGTTTTAGGGCCCATTAAATTTGGGAGTGGCGGGGAGGGTGAAGGGGGTTCGGAGGTGTGAAGCCCCATGGTCAGAGCCACTGTCTGCTGATGGCGCCTCCACATGACGAGGAGCCAAGCAGCGACTGCAGATTTGGGAGAAATGGACCAGCAAAGTCCATGCGCCCTCCGGCGTGCATGGTTTAGTTTCCAAGAGAACAGAGATGACCTAAAGTAACAAAAAGAGGAAGCGGGCTCTGTTTCCAGATGTGGCAAGGTCCTGTGCGGCCACGATAAGCAGGTGATGACGTCCTTCAGGTAAGTAGCCCACGCAGGTGTGGCCACCACCCTTCCAGCCTCCTCCTCTGAATGGGGGGACTGACGCCGCCTGGGCCATCACCTGGAACCAGGATGCAGCCCACCGCCTCCCTGCTGGGGCAGCCGCACCCCTCTGTGCCAGACCACTCGCTCCTTGCTCCTCCTTTCCCTCTTGCTGGTTCTTGGGGATACCCTGACAACCTTCTCCTGGCTGACCTCAAGTCTGGCCCCAGATGGGCCCCACCCGGGAGCTTGTTAGGGACGCCAGTGCTCATCCACACCCACACCTGCTGAGTCAGCAGCCGGGAGTGGACCCGGCCAATTGGGTTTGAGCGAGCTTGAGAACCAGCGGCCTGCAGTATAGACGCTTCTGCCAAAACCAAACGGCGAGAGGATGCAGTGGGCAGGAATCACTGCCAAGCGCCTCACCTGGCCAGCTCCTTCCATGGCGCCTCCCGCCCCTCTCCTTGGGAGGGATGTGGGGACCTTCTCCCATGGCTGGGTCACGCATTCCCTTCTTACCCCTTTATGATCAGCAGCTCAGCCCTCGTGTACCTCGTGGTTTCCCACCTTCTCACTGGGCTCAGGGTGTCTCCTCTGTCTGGGATGCCTCCTCCACTCTGATCATCCCAGTTAGTGACCCCCCGACTCCCCCAACTCTCTGCTCATCCCAGCTGGTGACCCCCCAGCTCTCCCACTTGTCTTTTAGCAGGACGAGAACCCCCTGTCCAGGACAGTAACCCTACTGGAGACACACACCACTCTACCCACGCTCTCCCTGCTTCGCACACAGGGCGCTGCCCCACAGCCGAGGATGAACTGAGGGCTCAGCACTGAGACGAGGAGGGAGGGGATGAGTGAGCGGTCCCCAGCTCCTTCTCAGGTCTCAGGCTCCCAGGGCGGAAGCTCACTCAGCATGGGTGGCGATTTAAAAATACGGCGCATGCAAAATTAATTTAATAGCTCAAGGAGAACTGAATTATGTATAACATGTGTATTAACACGTCTCTTGGAAGGATTTTTTACTGTAGTCACCAAAACAAGCAAGTGCTATAAACAAATGTGCAGGCCCACACCTCTTAAGTCCAGACCTGCGTGTGCCAGCCAAGGAGGGGGGGTAGTCACAGCACCCCTAAAAGTTCCTGCCAGTGGGAGTGCAGCGAGACTCAAGCAGAGGCCAGGGAAAGTGGTGGAATTCCAAAGCTGTCTGGGCCCCTCCCTCCCTGCATTCCTCTCCTGTAATTCCTTTAACCTCCGGTGTGGAGGACAGTCTGTGCGGGGGCGTCTTTCCTGCTGAGAGTCCAAGAGTGGGGGTTCAGCCCCTGCTAATTCACCTGACAATGACGGGGCAGCACTGGCCTGGCTGGCCCTGTCTCCAGGACAATGCAAAGCTTCGGATCCTCTCCCGGGTCTGTGTGGGGCACAGACTGGTGCTCGCTGATCTGCAAAGCCACACGGCATGTCCGCTGTAGTCAAAGTGCTACAGAGATGCGCCAAGTGCCTTCTCATCTGAGCAGAGAGAGCGGCTGTAATCAAGCCCAACCAGGGAGACTGTGAACCCTCATGTGAGTGGGGACCCTCAGGGGGACGTAAGAGGGACTCCTCCAGCACCCAGCTCACTGTGCCCCTCAGTGCCTCCTCCCCTGACTCCAAGACAAGGCAGGTTGCACTGTATTATGCCTTGTGCACTCCACGCTTGCAGCACAAGCAACAGAAACGACCTAACAGTGAAACCGCACATACTGGCAGCTCCCCCCACGCGCACTCTGCAGCGATCTACCCCACAGCCCTACGGCCACCACTAGCCCCACTTCGCATATGAGGAAACCGAGGCTCCATGCGGGGCCCTCACCAGCCCGAGTCACAGGCCTGTAAGTGGCGGCATCAGCTTTGGAGCGCAGACCACACACGTAGCTCCCATTCCTGGCCCCTCGTCACCCCCCAGGGTCCCTTGGCCCACACCCAGTCCCCCGTGATGCTTGTGGGCCCGGAGATGCTCACTACGAGTCTGCACGACACACACACAAAAGACCGGGTCAGCTGGGGAGGTTAGAACAAAAAGGGCGAAGGTGTGGAGGCTCAGGATTGGAATTCTGGATTCCTCGGCCAGGCAACCACCTCCCTTCCCTGTCTTCTGCTTTCCAGATGTGTCGTCTCTTCTTTCTTTTCTCAACATTCCAACAAAAGGGCACCGGGCCCAGCGACCCCTTGTTTGGCCGGTGACAGATGGGCGAGCCCAGGCAGCTGGAGCCGGGAGTTCATCCTCGAGCTCTGAGCTCTCGGGGTGGAGGGTCAGCCCGCTGGCCACAGCCCACAGTCCTCTTAAAGGCACAGAGCCGGGCAGGATTTTGCAGCTTCAGCACAACAGAGGTCCTGCTTTGGGAGGGCGGCCAATAAACAATGGCCCCACAGCTTAACAGGATTGAAATATGACGCGATTCAAAGGGAATGTCAAAAGGATTAATAGCCCATCTCCTCCTCACTTGGCGCTAAAGCACGAGACCGCCTCGAGTTAAGAATCGCGCTTAGCCTGCAAGCTATGTTTTAAATCTTCTCCATTAAGTGCAGACCATCACCCACACCGCACAGGCCGGACCTCTTGGGGCCCTCTGCAAGTTCCCCCATTCAGGGGATCCAACCAAGCTCTGGATGGCAGGCACAGGATAAAGGCTGACTCTAGAAATGAGTACTGGGTCCCTCTCCAGGAACACACTTCTGGACTTGCTTCTAAACGCCCAAGAAAAACAGGTGCCTCTGAAACAATGTGACATTCACAGACAGTGCTGAATGGCAAAGAACAAGTTGGCACGGCCCACCCCCCGTCCCCCTACCGGGTTGGGGGGTGGGCAAAGGGAAGAGCAAGGTAAGGGAGGTGGAACAGGTTGCTGAAACAGAAAATCTAGCTGGCCAGGTCAGCTGTGGTTAGACTGAAGGTCCAGACAATCACGCCCCTGAGGCTGCCTTCCAAGGTCAGGTTAAAACCACACAGCAAGTCCCACACCATTCCTGGGAGAAAAAACTGCCTCCCTCGTCTACAAGGTGCTTTCTCCGCCAGCTTTACCGAGGCACGACTGACAAATAAAAATTGTATGTATTTAGGGGCACAAGGCGAGGCTTTGAGCTTCGTATACACTGTGAATTCACCACGATCAAACTAGTAAATCTTTGGTTTGGTGGTGAGAACCCTTGCGATTTACTCTCTTAGCAAATTTCAGGTCCATGAGAGATTATTATGGATGACTAAGGTCTCCAGAATGAATTCACTTCCTCGTGCATGTTTATACCCTCACACCAACATCTCTCCCTCTCGCTTGCCCCGGCCCCTGGTGACTTGTGTCCTACGCTCTGTTATTATGAGTGTGACTTATTTTCCAGCCTGCATGTATTGGTGACACTATACAGTATTTGTCTGTCCCTGCCTGGCTCATTTCATCTGCCGTGTGCTGGACACCATGGTTCACAAGTAGCAGAATTTCCTCCTTTTTGAAGAGTGGGTGATATTCCATTCATCTGTTAATGGACACCGGGGTCGTGGGGCTGAATAAGTCAGAGTGGCTATAACGGCCATGGCAGTGTAGACGTTTTGGAGTGGGTATTTTATTGCCTTCGGCTGCATAGCCAGAAGTGGGGAGAGCCTGGAATTCTACTTTTACTCTTTTGAGACTCCCCTCTATTGTTTTCAACAATGGTTGCAGCAATTTGCAAATCGACAGTCCCAGCTGGCAGGAGGGTTCTGTTCTTTCCAGATCCTTAGCAATAAGGGTTCTTTTTTATTTTACTTTTTGATAAAAACCACCCTCACAGGTGTGAGGTGCTGTCTCATTGTGGTTTTGAATTGCTTCTCCCCAGTGGTGAGTGACGTTGAACATTTTTTTCATATACCTGTTGATCATGTGTCTGTCTTCTTTGGAAAAATATTTGTTGACGTCCTCTGCCCGTTTTTAAAAACCCATGATGTGGCTTTTGGCTACTGGGCTCATGATTTATCTCTGCCTTTGGGATCCCGAGCCTCTGGCAGATCTGAGGTGCGTGTACCCTGTTCCACAGGACGCCTTTTCATTGTGTTCACGGTCCCCCTCACTATGCAGAAACTTTTTAGTTTGATGTGGCCCCCCTTGTTTCTTTTTAAAGATTTATTTATTTGTGCACACAAGAGCTGGGCTACAGGCCCGAGTTGCAGGAGGTGAGAGGACCCGCCAGAGACAGAGTGGGGAGCAGAACAGGCAGATGGACTGAAACACACTGCTAAGGGGAGCAGCGGGCCAGGCAGGAGAGGTCTGCTGCGCCACGTGGGTCCCCTCCCTGGCTGGGGATCGAACTCGCGCTTCTGTGCTGCGGATGCTCCACAGTGCGGCACTCAACCTGCTGCGCCACCAGGGAGGCTCCCACTTATTTCTTGTTGCTTTTGGTGCCTACGCTTTGGGTCAAATCCCCACGAGCACTGCCTAGGCCAATGTCAAGGAGCTTCTCTCCTGTTTTCTTCGAGCTGTTTTATAGGAGTGGCAGACAGGAAGGGGGCGATAGGGAGGATGATGGACCTTGTGTTCTGATCTAGTGGCTCAGAGGCCTAAGCAGTTTGAGGCCATGGCCCCTCGAGGAGGGGAGCATGACCATCCCCACTCAACTCCCCAAATCGACGCGGACGCTGAAACCAGTGTCAAGGGCAGTCACTGGGTAACCAAAGTAGAGACACATTTCCATTCTTTTCCAGAATGACCCTTGATGAGATCCAAACTCATCAAACCGATATCAAGACCGGAATAAACGTGAGGAGCCCTATCACCCACCTACTCAGGGGCTGGGCGGGTGCTGCCTCTCGATGTGACTCATTTCCTGGGAGACTCTCCATAAAAAGAAACATAATTATGCTTGAAGATGAAGACAAAACCATAAACCCAGACTCAAACTCCACTAATATTTTGTAATGTATTCTTTCACATATGCTTTGAAAGATGTCTGTAAGGATATGTGCGTCTATATACATGAAATACACATAAATAGGCACACTATACAAATATACACAAAAGTATATATCTAAATATCCATGCAAATAAATACATGTGGATATGTTCACAGATTATATAATGTAGGTATACACATGTGCACCCGTGTATATATATTTGCATTTTTGTGTACATGCCTACACATTTGCATGGAACATCAGTCTGTGTATACACACAGGGTGTGTGTGTGTGTGTGTATTTATTAATATATCATATATATTTCTTGTATCTTACTTGCTCCTCTATCTTTTGAGCATGTTTAATGAACTGGCCACATCTTTCTCAGATGCCTTGATGTAAAATGCAAAATCAGGGATTTTTCCCCCACCTCAAACGTGAAGATACTGAGTCATCCATCAATAGTCAAAAATCCCCAAAGCTCTAAAAAAATTAGCATTCAGTTAAATATCTAAGTCAGCGCTTGTTCTGGCAGTGGAGCAATCCCTCGTCATGACTAAAAATTATGTATTTGCCTTTAATTGCCACATCATTATCCCTATACACCTGAGATATAAATGTAAATTCAATATTAGCTATTAAAATATGCACTTGTTTTCCAAATAGCCTTATCCTGCAAATGACTGCAAAATTAGGAAGAATAATAATGCATCAGGAGTGAGGGCTCCTAAGTGGGCATCCCCACATCTCTGTAAGTCACCGTGTACATCCCGAGTGGGAGGAGCGTAATTTCACAAAAGCAAGGTAAACCAGAGCAGCCTCTGGAATCAGCCTCTGGCATGACTTCTGGGTCCGGGCTCTGTCTGAGGCAGAGCTAGGAAGCGCTCTGTGGCTGGCACACAGCAGTGCCCGTTCTGCTCCCGCGGTGCTGGCGGGGACGGGGGCTCCTTTCTGGTGAACGGCTTTGGCCCAAATCAGAGTGTGACTTTCTGAGAGGGAGACTGGATTTAAAAGAACTGCAGAAGGAGGGAAGGCAGGAAGGGGCACCCCTCCAGATACCGCGGGGCTGCCCTCACCAGGCTGTCACTGGAACCCCAACCTCACCTGGGAGGAGCGGGAGGGGCCTGCGTGGTGCTCCCCCCCACCCCACCTTGGGGACTCCTGGTGGCTCTGGGCCCGAACTCATAAGCGCGGTGTCCCTACCCCCACTTCTGCTCCCGGCCTCCTTAAACCGCGCTTCCAAGTAACAGCATCAGCCCGCCCCGGCTCCTAGTCAGTGGGCTTTTATAGGGCCGTGTCTACTACAAGTGCTGGAGAGAGGGAAGACAGGCAGGAACGGCCCGCAGGCCTACGGTGCACGATTCACTACCAGGCCTGACACGGAGGGTGACGCTCCGAGCTCCGCTGTGGCCCCTGTGCTGGCTCAGAGCGCGCGGCGTCCCCGCGGCAGAGGGCCCGGGCCTGCAGCCGTCTGGCCGCGAGGGGCGTCCTGCCGCCCCAGCAGGTGCAGCATCGGTGCAGCGCCGGGCTTTGCCTCAGCTTTGAAGGGGGCCCCCACCCTCCGGTGTGTCTGTTTCCCAGAGAAGCCGGTGCCCTGCAGGCACGCGACCCCCGCTTCTCTCCGCGGACGGAGGGTAACCCCGTGAAATGGACGTGCTTTTGCTCACTGTGCTTTCGCGTGCTTTTGCTCGCCGTGACGCGCGCGCCTGGCTTTGCACGCGGCATTTGTTTCCAGCAGCCGGCGTCGGGGTCCGCCGCCATCGGGGCTCACCACGCCCTCCGCGCCCGGGACCAGCCGAACACAGGGAATGAAGCTTTCACGGTCCCGCCCGGGCTCAGCAGCCGGGAAGGGGGGCTCTTCTGGTTTGTGGCTCTTGCCCTCTGCTCAGGCCGGCTCGGGGCGCTCCTGGCTCCTGGGGGGTTGCTGGAAGGACCCGGCTCCTGCTTCTCTTTCCACTCGCCCACTTTGGGTGCTCCCGGGCAGATGACTCCGGGTCCTTCCAGCGGGGTCAGCGGGGTCCTGTGAGGAGAAATCCAGGCAGCGCTGCCCCCTGACCCCGCGACACCGTACACACGCCACCGCAATCCCCGCGGGAAAGGCTTCCAGGCAGGACGGAGCATCCTCTGCGCTTTGCGGAATGGCCTCCTCTGGGAGAAGCAGGCGCGGGGAGCCGTCTCTGAGGGGCGGTGGGTCCCCTGGCAACCAGCAGGCCGAGTTAAGTCTCCTGCCAGGCCAGGTCCTGGGCGGCTCCATCTGTAAGTTTCTCGAAAGCTGACCCACAAGACAGCACTGCTGCACTCTAAGATCTTATTGATGGGCACGCTTTTTTTTTTTTTTAAAGAAAAATGATCTTGTTCAAATGTGTCACCTCTCCCTCCTTGAAAAGGGGGCGTGTGCACTGCCTGCACCATTCGCTGCAGAGAACAGCAGACACGAAACTCGGCTGGCAGGGGCCCCTTGGTGAGAGTGAACAGACTGGACAGCACCTCCAAAGGCACTTGGGAGCCCGTCCTGTCCCGTCCTTTTTTTCAATAAAGGAGGAACAGGCCAGTGACGGAAGATGCCCAGCGTACCCCCGCTGGGACCGGCCCCTGGCAGCAGACTCTGGCAGAGGCCGTTGGTGTGGGGCCAGCGCAGACTTCAGATGAAAATGAAGAGAATAATTCTTGCCTCTTGGGTTTGCATAATTAAAATTGAAGAGCAGAATCTGCCTATCAAGTTAAGCCCCATGAAAATGTGTGGAAAACTCTTAAAATAGGACTCACCGTTCACAGCTAGAGCACCGGGTCCCTTGCCTCTGACCTGAGGTCTATTTCTGTGGCACTAAAATGCAGGTAGAGCTAGGACTACTTCCAGGGTCAGGCCCCCCAACCCCCGGCTCCCCAGCGACAGCAAAAGCCCCCCCCGACACACAGTGTTTAGACTTGTCTCCAGCTTCCCTGCTTCTCACCTACATCCTGGCTGCAGCAAATTCCCTGAAGTTCTCAGGCGCTATTCCGTGACTTGCTTTCCTCTGCGTTTTGCTGGGCTCCCTAGAGGCCCTCAGCCACCTCCCTGGGCTAATCCAGACTCGTCCTTCCCATCAGCTCAGAGGTCACCTCCCCTAGGTGTTGGTGAGTCTGCCCAGGCAGAGCCGCCACCCCTGGGCGCCCCCACTAACCCCCCCCCCACCCCCGTGCACCNCTACCCCCCCCCCCACCCCCGTGCACCTACTAAAGCCTGACCCCTTTCTCTGAGCCAGCAAAGGGCAGTTGGCTCCATGCCGACAGTGCCAAGCCCAGGCCCACCCCACTGAATGAATGTTGGATGAACATGGCCCGTCCCTCCCCACCCAGCCCCGCAGAAGGCTGCCATTTTGATACTGAATTCACCAGCCAACGGGCCAGCAAATAGTTCCTTTAACAGGAAACAAACTAGACCTCCAGGAGAACAGGCTGGGCTGTTTGGAACTGGAGGCCACAGTGAGAGCTTTGACTCTCCATTTGGCGGGGCAAGAGCTGCCTGGCAAGAGCGGCATGGAGCACCCCACCTGCGTGGGCGGGGGTCTCCGGGTACCTCCCGCTGAGCCTCACAGAGGTGAGTTCTGTCCCCTCTCACCTCCGCAGAGCGTTCACACAGCCCTCTAAATGCCAAGAGCTTCGTTAATAAGCCCTGCTTCCACAGAAGCCTCTCCCTCGTCCCCAAACCAGAATTCCAGATAAAGCCCAGTCACAGGTGCTTGGGACTTAAATGGAACCTGGTCCCCAGGACGGAGATTCTGCAGGAATGCTAATGCCTGCTGTCTCTGAAAAGCCAAGACCAGCCCAGGGCCTCTCCTCCTCTCCTCGCCCCCATATCCTACATTCGGCAAAGCTGAGAGGGCTTGCCCAGAATTCCTGCGAGGTCACCTTTGCCAGAAGACGAAGGGTGGGCCTGACTTTGCCAGGATTCCCAGGTGTTCCCACAGGTATCACAGTAATGTCGAACAGGTACGTGAATATCTACATAAAAACATACCAGTAGGCCGACAGTGACGAAAAGGGGGACTAAGGAGATCATGGTCCTTTTTCCATGAAGGAAGCGCCAAGTTGGGCAGAAGCACCTGGATGCCCTCCCAGCCAGGTGGGTGGGATGGTGTCAGCTCCAGGGAATGGATCAGAATGGTGGACAGGAGGCAGCGCAGGCCAAGTTCATGCTCTTCCTCTTGCTAACTGCGGGACCTCGGCAAGTTAACTTCTTTGGGCCTCGGCTTCTTCACCAGAAATCAGTAAGATGGGAATACCTCCTCCCAGGTTACGGGAACTGAGTACCCGTGGGCACACATGCACGCGAGTTCATCACCCGGGACTCCCAACTTAAGTTTCCTAAAGGCAGACACAATTACTCCTTCTGGAATCTGGGGGTTCTTCCTCATAGCCATCATTGGTTTTGCTGTCTCAACTACATCTAGTTGAAAAGCATATTTTTCAAAGTAGTTTACTCTGATCAAGACTTCACTGGGCCTCCCTGGTGGCGCAGTGGGTTGAGCGCCGCACTGTGAAGCATCTGCTGCACAGCAGCATGAGTTCGATCCCCGGCCAGGGAAGGGATCCACAGGGTGCAGCATACCTCTCCTGCCTCGCCTGCTGTTCCCCTTAGCAGTGTATTTCTGTCTATCTGCCTGTTCTGCTCCCCACTCTGTCTCTGGTGGACCCTCTCACCTCCTGCAACTCTGGCCTGTAGTTTCATGAAATACCTATACATCTGATTCGTTTCCTGAAGACTGTCCAGTGGGACAGACGGGCTAAGCAAATGCTGCAAGTGACTCTTGGCCAGCCACGAGCTGCGGCTGGGAGTGGAGGTGCGGGGCACGGTGTGAGCGGCTGCTGGCGGGGGGCACATGGAGGCCCTGGGAGCCCGTGGGCGGCCATGCTTGGGGGACCCTGCCCACATGCCCACGCCTGGTTCATCTGACCTCCAGCTTCACTGCTGCATCACCCGGGCTTCCCATATAGCGGACAGACATGCCAGAGGTCGTGGGGATTCTCTTATCAATGACCAGAGGGGTGTGAACACCTGCTCCCTTGCCTGTAAGTTGGAACAACTCTGAGGCAGGCTCAACACAGGCTCCCCAAATTTCCTAGTGGGATGAAGCCCTCGTATCCCTTAGCAGAAGCCTTGGAAATTCGTCTTTCCTGTGGCCACTCCTTCCACCCACCTCTCACTTTCCTGACATCCTGCTGGTCTCCTGAACTGTTTGCTCTTGGGGCCTTGACCTGGGCTTTGCTTTGGGGGGACGCAAACCAAGACGGCCTCAGGGGTGCATTTCACTCTGGGGATGGAGGACACAGGACAACAGGGCACTTCAGTACATGAAGGTTACACGCACACGATCCTGTATGTGGCAGGCTGCGCAGTAACCCCCAAAGGCATGCCCACCCTCACCCCTGGAACCTTGGCGCCTGCGTGGTGAAAGGACCCCTGCAGATGGGACTAAGTGCACGATCTTGAGATGGGAAGATTCGCCTGGATCAGCCTACTGGTCTGATGCAGCCCAGCGGCCCCTACAAGCGGGAGGCGGGTAAGTAAGCAGGAGGCCGTGAGATGTGGGAAGTGGGGCGTTGGGGGCGTGGTCTGAAATCAAGGATGCTACACCGCTGACTCTGAAGACCCCGGAAGGGACCACAAGGCAAGGACAGCAGGAAGCCTCGAGAGCCAGAAACACTCCTAAGGAAACCAGTTCTCGCCAGCGCCTCGGAAGGGAACAGCTCTGCCGGCACCTTCACTTCGGCGCCATCAGACTGATTTCAGACCCCTGGCTCCACGACAGCGAGGCAATAAATCGAGTCGCTTTAAATCACCGAGTTTCTGGCAATTTGTTCCAGCAGCCACAGCGAACCTGCACATGGCCCATCGTTGCCTCCGCTTCGTCGTGGATATGATTTATCGGCATTTTGCAGATGGGAAAACTGGCACTCGGGGTGGAGCACCCTGGCCCCACGGTCAAAGAGCTGTGAGGTTACGTCCAGGCTGGCCAGCCCTGTCAGCCAAGTCCCCCCGCCCCGCCCAGCACTGACTCTCCTAGGCCAGCCGGCAGAACTGCCACCCTGGGGGTTTCCTGGCTGCGATGCCCATTAAAAGGTACGACTGTGACACTCATCAAGCCTTGCGAAGATGACAGGAGGAGCTCAGAAGCGCTTGATGTGGGCGGGAGTAACAGACGCCACTCAGTGCAGCCCACGGCAGCGTCACTGCTGCTGCTTTGAGGGACGTGGGGAAAGCAAGGCACCTCTGGCCTGACTTCAGAAGAAACAAATACTCCAGTGCGTGAGGAAACGAGAATTGCTACTCAAGTGTTATCGAACAATTAGTATGCATTTCATTGCGCTCCTACTGTGCGCCACGTAGATGCAAGAGGCCAAAGAGTAAAAAATAACAAGACACAATAACTGCCTTCCCAGGGCCAGGAGGGAGCACACACATACATGACACTTATTTAATTAGCCCGGGACCTGTCCACGAGGAACCTGTCCTACTATGTGCCAGCCAGGGAGCTGGGCGAAAATAAGACAGTTCTTGCTATGGCCACCCTAATACTGCCTCGGGGTTAATCACTGAGGTTAATGAATCGGCGGCATTCGGCCTTCCTTCACTTATTTGATAAGCATCGACTGAGGGCCTCTTCTACATCAGCGCTGTGTCCCAGAGTTACGGTCTTGCAAACAGACAGGGCACATGAGTGAGGACAGTGCTCCTCGCAGGGTTCAAGAGGTCTAATGAGGTGAGGACTCACAGCTGAGCAGTGCTCCCAGGAGGAAAGAGGGTGAGAAAGCTTTGTATTAATAGCCCACGAATGGAATTTGCACCTTTGACCTACGTGTGTCTTTCTGGACAGGCCAGGACTGTCCGATAGGGTCGAGTTTTAATCACAGCCTTTGGTATGTCCTTGCACTGCTAAAGCAACTCAGCATCCAGGTAATTAAACTCTGCCTATTTTTCTTTGTTTCTTCCCACCACCGAGACACTTGGCAGCTTCCAATTCTCGGGAAGGTGCGGGGGTCCGATTATAAGGGGCTTTCCGCTCCTATTTCGTATCCCAAAACCACGGAGCAGACTTTCCCTCTCCCATCTGATCGGAAAGCTGCAGGGTGTCAGAGATGACAAACAGGGTTTTAAAACAGCCAAGAGGAATATAAACAGAGAGATCTGATGTTTGGTATGAACAGCTCTGGAACGCGGAATGGAGAGAAGATGTTAATGGACTTACTGGGAGGTGGGCAGACCAGAGAGTGAGTGCTGGCGGGGCAGGTGAGCACCCCATGCATCCCGTGTTTTACAGTAAACATGATCGTGGGACCTGCCTTATGTTGGGTTTTCTGCCTCTAGACATCTGGATCTGGAATAGCATGCGCTTTTGTACAGTCAAATACGTTCTGTGTGGGTAAGGGATGGGTTTATAGACTGTCGGGGTTGGGTAATTGTATGGGTTTTTTGAAATGAATTTTTTTTCCATTTAAAAAGACAACAACCAAATGAGTGAGGTCTCTCTCTATACATATGCGATGGGCTATATCCAGTCTTATAGAGGAAGGCGATTCTTCCTGCAACACGGATGGGGCTTGAAGACATTACATAAGTGAAATACACCAGTCACGGAAGGTTCGTGTCCAGTTCCACTACACAAATGCCTAAGTCAAATCTGTAGAAACAGTGGGCAGAATGGCAGGTGCCAAGGACTGGGAGGTGGGCAGAATGGGGAGTTAGTATTTAATGAGGACAGAGTTTCAGTGAGCAAAGAGGAAAGACATTCTGGAGGTCGACGGTGATGTCGCATTACTATGTGGGTGTATTTCATGCCGCTGACCAAAAATGGTAAATTGAATGTTATGTCCATTTTATCACAACTGAAAAAGAACAATGCAACTACTGCAGATGCCACACTCTCAAGCTGAAATTGAGTCCCAGGATTTTGGAGCTGTAAGGGAGTCTTGTTACAAGCTGGTCAACCTGGAGTTTCTGAGATGCCACTGTTGGGCCCGCAGTGAGGCATCAGCTGGGGGTAGCCCAGCCGCACCCATCCCAGATATTTACCCGGGAGGGATGAAAACATAATTCCACAAAGACTTGTGTACAATGTCCACAGTAGCATTACTCAGAACAGCCTGAAACTGGAAACAACCCAAACATCCATCAATAGGCGAACAGATAAACAAATTGTGGCATATCCGGACTATTGATTATCCCGTTATAAAATGAATGGATGATTAAAACACACAACTTGGATGCATCTCAAAAATTATTTCGCTGAGTGAATGCAGTCAGATACAAAAGTGTGCATACTGTGGGATCCATTTCTCTGATGTTCTGGACTTGGCAACACTAATCTATACTGACAGAACGCAGAACACTGGTTGCTTATGAGGAGGGTGGTATGGGAAGGGCACAGAGGAATTTTCTAGGGTGATAGAAATATTTGCTATCGCTACAGGGGCATGAATTATATGAGTACATTGATTTGTGAAGACACAAACTGGACACCTTAAAACCTATGCATTTCTTTGTAGATGAGTTACATAGTGCGATTAAAAAAAAACCAGAAAGGGGCCTCCCTGGTGGCGCAGTGGGTTAAGCAACGCACTATGAAGCAGACCGCAGCCACTGCGGCACGAGTTCGATCCCTGCTGCCAGCCAGGGAGGGGACCCATGGCGCAGCAGACCGTCTTCTCCTGCCTGGCCCGCTGCTCCCCTCAGCAGTGTGTTTCAGTCAGTCTGCCTGTTCTGCTCCCCACTCTGTCTCTGGTGAATCCTCTCACCTCCTGCGACTCTGGCCTGTACCCCAGCTCTTGTATGTGTAAATAAATAAATCTTTAAAAAAACAGAAAATTTTAAAGTGTCACTTGCGAAAACCACCACCCCCCCCTTCCCCCCACGGACCCCTCTGAGAATTCTGCTCAGTAGGTCTGGAGCAACAACCTTTCACCTTCAGGCTTAAAGTAGCCACAGGTGAACTGCTTGCCCTACCCTGGGCCAGACAGCCCATTCCCTTCTGCTGGGGAGCCACCTCCCCCTCCTTCTTCTTCTGCACCCTTCACCCTTGAGACAGATGCCTCCTTGAACCTCAACTCACAAGCAACTGCTCAGATGTTCTCAACAAGACTCCACCCGGCCTTCCTCACGCAGAGGCCAGCACTAAGTCCTCAGGCATGCAGATGGTGAATCTGACCGCCTGCCCCAAACCCCAACTGCCCTCTGACCAGGGGCGTGATCTCAGAGTTTCAGTCCATGAAGCTGGGGATGCTGGTGTTAACTGCAGCAACCTCGGAGGACAGACGTGAGGCTTCTAAAGCCATACACCTGGATGCTGGTTACACCAGACGAGTGCACATCACAAAACCGACCTGTGCTTTCACCAACAGGTAAGACGGTAAATTTTATGCTTTATGTGTTTTATGACAACTAAAAAAAATCAGTACAAATATAAAGCACAAGGGCGACTGGAACACAGTTAACAGAAGACTTTGTTCCTTTTTTACAGTATTTGCAGCATCCGTAATCATACCTTTTGAGGGTTCTTTGATTAATACCTATGTCTCTCGCTAATTTCTAAACTCCAAGAAGGCAGCGCTGTGTTTGTTCACTATGATGTGTCTCAGTTTGGGCTGCTATAACAAAACTATAATGGGATGGGTAGCTCAAACCACACACATTTATTTCTGAAGGTTGAGCAGTCCAAGGCCAGGTGCTGGCAGCTGGACTCTTTCTGGCCTATTGATGGCCACTTTCCCCATGTGTCCTCATGGGACAGGCCAGAGAAGAAAGCTCTCTGGGGTGTCCTCCTATAAGGGTGCTAATTACAGTCACGAGGGCCCCACCCTCACACCATCACTTTGCAGTGGAGCAGGATTACAGCATATGGATCTTGGAGGGACACATTCTGTCCATAATGATCCCCCGACCTAGCCCAGACCAGGCAAACCACAGGGTATTTGCAAAGCCTTGATGGATGAAGAAACAAGTTTTGCAACTAAAAGCCTCCTTTAGTGGATCATGGACTCCAACCAGGAGGGGAAGTGTCTCCTCAAGTCACTTGAGTTGGAGTCCCTGGACTCTTAGGGCCCTTTCTGCCATGTCACCCTAAGCCTGTGGTTGGCTTTCCTAGGTCATGGGGAGAAGCCCAGGCTCCCCAGAGAGTCCACTTGTGCACATGCCATCTGTGTTTTCCCATGAAGCACAGCTGTGTAGATGCCTGGGAATCTGGGGGCTGTCTCCTTGCTGGGCTGCTCTCTGATGCTCATCCCACTGCCGTATGTTCGGTCCTTCGAGGTTCCTGTCACCATTCAGCAGCTTTTTGATGTACTGGTGCAGACCTTGATACTGTTTTGGACCTGGCAGGGCATGTCCTTGGTCTCCAGAGATGGGAGCTGGCTCGAGGGATTCCCATCAATAATTCCTGGGGCCTCAGGGTGGCCCTTCCTTATGATGCAACTGCAAAGCTGACTTTCAACCCCTCCCGCAGGGAACCCTTGCACAGCAGCCCTAGAATCTGGGGTTGGGTGCTGGTTACAGCAAGCCTGGGGATGGGTCCGTGGGGTACCTTAAGAGCTGTCATTTCACTCTTGGAATCCTTGGCTTTGACTCTTAACTCTCAGGCTAAAGAGACCAGCTGCTAATTGCACGGGTGAGCCACTCAGGAGCCAGTCAGCTGCTACAGGTTGGAAGGCTCATATAAGTTGACCATGGAGAGATTTCTGTCTCTCCAATGGAAATCTTGGGTCTCCCTTTTTAAGTTCTAAGAACTGAAAAAAACAAGACATTTGGTTATATGCAGAAGCCTTCCAACTCAAGAGAGCAACTTGGGATAAAGGAAAGTTCTGGGGTCAGAGAGACCTGGGCTTTTAGCAGCCGTGTGACCTTGGTCACATGATTCAACAAGTCTGAGCCTCAGGTTTCTTTAGAAAAGAAAGATGAGATCTGGTATGTGAATCAGACATGCAAAGCTCTTGTCTCAGTGCAGGCACAGAGCAGGCACCACATAGCAACAGACATTAAAATATGAAGATCTGCTGCTGCTATCTCTCTAACCACATGCAGCCTTACCACTTAGCCCTGTTCCCATGTTCTGTGTGTGTGTGTGTATATGTGTGCACACACATTTCTTTTGGCATGCAAATATCATTCTCCCACCATAGAACTCATCCTTTTAAAGTATTCAATTCAGGGCCTCCCCGGTGGTGCAGTGGGTTAAGCAACGCACTATGAAGCAAACCGCAACCACTGTAGCACGAGTTCGATCCCTGCTGCCGCCAGGGAGGGGACCCACATGGCGCGGCAGACCTCTCCTGCTGTGCCCGCTGCTCCCCTCAGCAGTGTACTTCGGTTGATCTGCCTGTTCTGCTCCCGCTCTCTGTGGTGAATCCTCTCACCACCCCCACACCTCTGGCCTGTACCCCAGTGCTTGTACCCATAAATAAATAAATCTTTAAAAAAAAATATTCAATTCAGTCGCTTTTACTATATTCACCAAGTTGTACAAGCATCACCACCATGGGTTCTAGAACACGTTCATCCATCCGTCCCAAAAGAAACCCTCAACCTGTCCACCGTCCTCCCCTCTCTGGCCTTCGCAGCTACTCATCTGCTTTCTGTCTCCGAGGATTTGTCTGTTCTGGGTATTTCATCTGGATGGGCTATAACAAGTGGTCTTTCTGGCCGGCTGTTCTCACTTAGCATAACGTTTTTAGGTTCATCCACTGATAGCATGTGTCGCTCCTTTCTATTGCCAGAGAAAGTTCCACCATCTGACTATACACTTTTGTGTACACATTCACCACGTGATGGATATTTGGGTTTTCTCTGCTGTTAGCTCACCCCATGTTTTATCAGATCTCACAGGCTTTTCTTGTACAAGAATTCAGGGAAGCGAAGGGACAGCCCTAGGTCACTTAGCTGGGCAGACATAGGGCTCAGGACAGCCCTCATGACCTCAAGTCAGTCATATCTCCAGGAGGCTGTGTTTGGAGGGGGCCTCCAACAACACATTGCGGATCATTTCAGCCCAGCCTTGCGGGCAAAGGCATGAGCATAATTAAAGATCATTGCCTAGTAACCCCAGCAGGGGAGTCGACAGATTCCAAGTGGATCGCTGCCAGCATCTTAGGAGAGAGAATAGCTCGTCCTTTCTCACTGGAAACCCGGGAACAACCGATCACATCCTCGGGCCTTACCTGGGGTGCCTGTGGCCGCTCCCCACCACCCCGACATGTCAAGTCAGATTCTCCTTTGCCTCGTCTGCATTCTTTGCCCCTTTTTAGTTCTCTCGTGCTTAGACCCGGGAGGCGAACCACACAGCAGAGCATAAGACCAGCAGAAACGCACTGACAATCTGGGCAGAAAAGGGTGGGAAGAACCCACAGGGCGAGAGCAGGGGGTGCTATTCTAGCAGAGACAGGGCCCCCGTGTCCCTGGGGACAGCCTTACTGTCCCCAGAAAGTCCTTGTCCCGCATGCCCGGAGCAGCTCCTGGGGAGGAGCTCAGGGACACCATTTCCAAGACACTCACTCTGTCCGACTGTGGGTCAGGCATGGGGAGGCGGTCTGAAGATGACGTCACAAGACAGAAAGGGGTTCAACCCAGGTTTGAGTTCTCTTGGTGGATACAGATAGTAGATATGCAAAGAAAGGGGGAAAAGGAACTAGTGGAGCAATGACAAGAGTGTGTGGTGGGAGTCAGGCTGCCCCCGGGGCCTGGCATGACCCCGGACTAGGATGGACGGGGGGCCAGGAGCATCCTCAGTAGAAGGCCCAGTGCTTCAAGGAAGAACAGGTGAGGCGGGAGGAGAAGACTGTAGAGAATACCCCTAAAGGCGCCATGCTCGACATCTGCAGTTACCTCCTGCCAGATGTCTGGGGAGTGGCCACACCTGGGGTCCCCCCCCCACTGCTGAGCAACTGGACTCTTAAGATGTGATTTCTGGGGGTCCCCTTGGAGCTGCCTCTCCCTTGGCATGTCAGCCTCTGGCTGATCTTGCAGCCTGGGCTGGAGACACCTGTGGCTTTTGCTCCCTGCAGCCAGGACACACCCCAGAGAAGGAACACAGCAGGGGCCTCGCAAGCAGTGGGGTCGAGTCACTGTCCAAATAACTGGCACCACGGGACTGAGCCCAGTGCTAGCACAGGGCCCCGGGAGCGAGCAGCGAGGCCTCAAAGATGAAATCACAGCAAGAGAGAGGGAAAGTGATTTCTGTTTATCTCCAGCAAAGGGCTCTGTACGCTGCCCTAGAAACACCAAAGTCGGCTGGAAACCAGTGCTTAAGACATTTAGACGGAGTCCTGGCTCTCTTAGAGCTGTCGCTGCACGCTGGCAGTGGGGAGGCCCAGGCTGTAGGGGTAACCCCCCGGGGACATGCCAGCTACACCCAGGGGAGCAGAGGAGGAGCCAAAGCCACGCTGGCATGGAGGAGGTGCCCTCCCCTCTGGGTTAGGGTGACCTCACCTTTGCCAGCAGCTTGCTCGCTGTGAACCCCAGGCTGACCAGCCCGCCAAGCTCCCTGACCCACCCTCCCGCCTCCTGGACTCAGGGATTCTTCAAGCAAGTGCTTCCACATCACGCCTTGGTGACACCCACCGCTCCTTCCTCTTCCAAGTAACCCACGTCGCCGCAAGCTTGGGGCCCGCTCCTCAGAAGAAACCAGGTCAGAGCCCCAACCTGCCGTGTCGAGGGGTTTCGCTGTGGGTGGCAGGCATGTCGCGGTGCCCAGTGGGGTCCAGCACTGGTCAGCAGAGCTGGTGGCAGAACCCACCTTTGGGGCGGGAAATAGGCCCGGCAAACCACTGGCAGCTGAGCCTTGTGCTGCCTCTGATGGGAGCCAGGGGCAGTGGGGACCTTCTCCTGTGCCCTGAGCCCTCCCGCTCACAGGCCAGAGCTCAAGGCGCGGCCTGCCGGGCTGCAGGCACCTGTCATTCCCGTCCCCCCTCAGGAGCTCACACCTTTCTTAATCAGGAGCCAGACACGCTCTTTGCCAGCCTCCTTGAGGGTGCTGGGCTTTGGCAAGCAGACGTGCCCATGCTGGACAGCGGGAGGGCATGGCCACTGCATCCAGCTCCCAGGGGTGTCCGGGAGGGAGCCTGGAGGCGCGCTTGGGCCCTGGCATCGAAGTCTGGCATCTCCACGGGGCAGATAGCACCTAGAGGCGGTGGGCACAGCGGTCGTGACATTCGTGCCGTGCAGCTGCCTGAGCCTGCCCGCCTGCATCCCGGAGACTGTGCATCCCTGGACGCCGCTGTGAGCTCTGCTTAAACGTGCCAGAGAGCAACTGTGTCACCTACACAGAGATGACACGTGGGCACAGCCAAAGAGAACGGATTCTTCGGGCGGGATCTAAGACAACGGGGCCTTCAAAGATCCTCAGCCCAGATGAGTTTCAAGAAAGAGACAGACGCTTATGGGACCGGCCTGCAGAGAGGGAGGGCTCGGGCCACCCCACCTTCAAAGGTTCTCTCTTCTTAGATGCAGAAATGACCGGTCCTCATCTCCGCCCGGGCAACAAGGCCGGGCAGAGGACATCGGGAGAAGCCTGACTTTTTTTCTTCTACTTAATCTACTACTCAGTTCGGGGGAAATGAACCAAAATAAGTAAAGCAAGAAGTGGAGGTGGCAGCAGGGGGTGGGCTTTTGTTCAGGAGCGGCCCTGGGAATGCAGATGAACTGGGAGCTGCTCTTCTCTCTGTGGCCTTGACCCCTTTGACGTCACACACGTTCGGTGAGGCCTGCCAGCTCGCTTCATAAATAACCCGTCGGATGACGTGTCTCCCCAAAGGGGAAAAAAGGGACATAATTCGCAGGCAAGGCTGTTCATTTCAAGGCTGCAGAAGCGCTAAAGTAATAAAAGCCAACAATAATTAGAAAGTGTTTTTGTAATATTCTCTTCTGAAGAGAGTAACACAAAGGTGCTCGGAGACCAGCGCTAATGGGAAAATGGAAGGTTCTAAAAAGAACGCCTTTGAATCCAGCTCCTGGCTGACGCTCTGGCAGTACCGGGAGCACAAATTAAGGGTCTGATTTTCCAATTTTCAGAAAATACAGGGCAAGAACTTTCCGAATGGAAATGAGGTTGAAAAAGAAAAGGCAAAGAAGGCAGTGAATTAAAAGGAAATATAGCATTTATTTTCACTTCTCCTTTCCGTGCTACGGAGCGATCCCTTCCCAGGCATGGGGAAATTAGGATGTTTCAATTAAAAAAAAAACAACAATACCAGTACAGGCTCTTGGCCCACGGGGAAACCCTGGTGCCCCTCCCCCAATGTCCAAGAGGCGAGGAAAGACAAGGGGCACCTCTTAGGTTGCGTGAACACCCCAACAGCACGTGCTAACCAAGTCTAACAAATAATCGGTCCGTCGTTCCCAGTGCCCAGCTCAGCACAACTTCCTTCCCGTTTCCCCAAGACCGTGGCATCCATTAATTCTGTGCCATTATTTTTTTACTATTATTAATGAAATGATTATTACATGAGGGATATGTGACAAATGCTTTGCTGTTATAATGGCAGAGGGGAAGACAGCAAGCCAACCTATGTTTCTAAAACTTTTATCACGGGATGATAAGAGAGTTTGGGGCAATCTAATCTTTCATCAGCAGAGCAATATTTATATATTGACACCTGTTTACTTGTTCAAATTTTCTTTGAAATCACATCATTTACATTGGTAATAAGCGTTTCAAAATCTCTCTCATCCATTCACTCATTGCTAACTGTTTCTTGGGCACCTACTAGGAGCCAGGCGCTGTAGCAGGCGCTGGGGGTACAAAGTGAACCAAATACTTCCCTCCTGGAGGTGACATTCTGCTAGGGGATGGATTCCGAGTGAACTACAAATCAGGTAGCACATGGGCTCTGGAGACCGGATGAGCCATGGAAGGGGACAGGGGGTGCCAGAAGGGTGAACCTCATGATCACACATCAGTCCTGCCGTTCTCGAGAGAAACCTAGTCCTGGACAGCAGGCCTAACTCAAGTCTCCTTCCTACAGGCGGTTTTTGCTGACCATCTCGTCTGTCATGAGTGGTCAGCCGCTTCCCAACGCCTCCCTTTACCTTTGATCTTTTGGGGGCTCCTTTGTGGGGGGAGGGTGCTCTGTGCGCCGTGGGCCGTGTAGCAGCACCCAGGTGTCCGCCCACTAGCCTTCCTCAGCGCCCCACCCCCAGGAGAGACAACCAGTCTGGACACTGCCAAGTCGCCGCGGGCTCGCTGTGCCCTGCTGATAATCACGGGGGACCGCTCGCCACACACAGGCTGTCACTGGACCAGCAGCCTGGGTTTAGCTGGACCTGTCAGAAACGCGGTCTGGTCCAGATGGACCCAGTTGGCCCAGTGCTCCACAAGCTCCTCGGGTGGCTCCGATGGCCCTTAAATACTTGAGGGGCACACCTCACTGTCTGCACCCCTCACTGTCCACACCCCTCACTGGTCTGTACCCCTCGCTTGTCTGCACCGCTTGGTTGTCTGCACCCCTCACTGGTCTGTACCCCTCACTGGTCTGCACCCCTCGCTGGTCTGCACCCCTCAGTGGTTTGCACCCCTCACTGGTCTGTACCCCTCGCTGGTCTGCACCGCTTGGTTGTCTGCACCCC
>JAGFMF010012255.1:6430987-6500468 GCA_019455555.1 Galemys pyrenaicus | reverse complement strand
CCCTCGCTGGTCTGCACCCCTCAGTGGTTTGCACCCCTCACTGGTCTGTACCCCTCGCTGGTCTGCACCGCTTGGTTGTCTGCACCCCTCACTGGTCTGCACCCCTCGCTGGTCTGCACCGCTTGGTTGTCTGCACCCCTCACTGGTCTGCACCCCTCGCTGGTCTGCACCCCTCGCTGGTCTGCACCGCTTGGTTGTCTGCACCGCTTGGTTGTCTGCACCCCTCGCTGGTCTGTACCCCTCGCTGGTCTGCACCGCTTGGTTGTCTGCACCCCTCACTTGAACAAGCGCCACGATTCTCAGACTGCTGGCGTGTGGCAGGAGCACTGGGGGTGGTGAGGTTCAGGAGACCCGAACCCTCCCCACCCGCCCGGGGCCTGGCATCCAGCATCTGGGTTTTGAGCGCCTTCCCGGGAGGGAGCCTCCAAGGCACTAACAGCGGAGCCCAGAGGTTCTCCAAGGGGCTGTTATCGGGCACCTCAGACCTGGGCAGCAGAAACTCGGGCGGAGCCCAGCAGCTGGTTTTAAAGTGGCTTCCGGGGGATTCCCTCGAGTGTGAGAGTCAGTGTGTGGGACAAGGCGGCACAAGCTCGTCTCCTGGGCCGGGTGGGCGCTGTAGGGGCAAGGGTGGGGCACCTTAGGAGACTCAGTACACCTGAGACTGAGTCCTTGCCCGAGGGCATCTGAAGCTAAGGAAGGCGGAGGGAAGAGGGAGGAACTAAAAGTTGACTGAGAAGTGCAGAAGGCTCTCGGAGTGCCAAGGTACTACATTTTAAAGCAACACCAGAATCGTGCCTTTCCCCCGTTATCTTCTCAGCGGAGCATGGTCACGTCAGCTTTCATTCCAGCACGGGAGCGAAGAGGTTCTGATTTTCAAAAGGGAGATGAAGAAGATGGATCTGAAGGTGTTAAGTGCAGGGAGCCAGGGTTTTGTTCTGGTTTGGCTCCAAAGGAGCAATTGGATCACTGAGAGCTGTAGGAAGGCTCTAATCTGAAAATGAAACCCACTTTCACTCTCTTTCTGTCGTTCTGAGCGCTCATCTACATGGGCGGGGGCTGGGCTTAGCTGGCCGCCTCCTGTCATCTTAAGGACACCGTGTCTCGTGTCTCGAAGACTTTCCGTGGGAATCTGCCCTCGCAGGAGATGCCCTCGTTGTCCCCCTGGTACGCCCCTTCCCATTTGCTCTGTTTGTTCTGGAATAATTACAACCCGAAGGGAAATCAGCCTGGGGTTAAAGTCAGATGTTCGGCTCAGATAGAACACAGCCGGCCTGCCTAGGAAAGCACAATTTATTCAGTGCCCCGCGTCGTGGATTAATTCCGACCCGCAGCTGCATCATCGGAGGAAGCGCTGAGCAGCATCCTCCGCTGTCCTTGCTGAAATCCCACCGTCCTCGACTGCGCGAGCTCTGGGGTTTGGGGGCACACTGGCCACTGGCTGAAGGGGCCCTCCCTGCAGGCCTCCATGAGACTCATCCCCTCCACCTGGGGGAAGGCCGTGTCCCAGGAACGCCTCAGGACAGGTGCTCCGAGGAGGACGAGGCCAGCTCTGCTCTGACTCCAGAGGAGACAAGAGCTTCTCCTGCTTCCGCATCTGTCCTTGGGGTCGCGGCTGGTGACCTAGTTAATACTTGCAGTGGGCTGGCCGGTATCCCCCAGAGGCATCGACCTGGAAGCCCAGAATGTGAACTTTATCTGGGGAAAGGGCTTTGGAGATGTGGTCAGTCAAGAATCTAGAGCTGGAACCTTCTCACATACATGGCATACCCTAAATCCAATGGCTGGGGTCCCTGTGAGAAAAGGGGAGAACTCGGAGAGACGTGGGCGAGGGTGTTTGTCGGAACAGGGGCTGGAGGATGGTGTCAGAAACCAGGCATGGGGCCTCCCGGTGGCGAGTGGGTTAAGCAACGCTCTATGAGGCAAACCGCAGCTGCTGCAGCACGAGTTTGATCCCTGCCTCTGGCCAGGGAGGGGACCCACATGGCACAGCAGACCTCTCCTGCCTGGCCCGCTGCTCCCCTCAGCAGTGTGTTTCAGTTGATCTGCCTGTTCTGCTCCCCACTCTGACTGGTGGATTTTCATCCCTCCCGGTACCTCTGGCCTGTACCCCAGCTCTTGTATGCATAAATAAAAAAAATAAAAAAAAAAACCAGGAATGCCTGCAGCCACCAGGGTCTGGAAGAAGCAGGAAGGATCCTTCCCGGAGCCTGCAGGGGCCCTGCCAACACCTGCATTTTAGAATTCTGGCTTCTAGAACACTGAGAGGTTTCCCTTCCGTTGTAAACCACCAGCTAGTGATTATCTGATAAGAGAGCTCCAGAAAACGAACACAACATCTCCATTCAGGGCTACTCCTCAAATTCCAAATCTTTATATTTCTCTCTCCTCAAATCTTTCTGTTCCTGTAGCCTCCAAGTTGCTAGAGGAAAAGGAAGTTTTGATCCCCAGCGGTCAGGTGTGAGGAGCTGACAGGCAGCCACATGCTTTAACCAAATGACTCGAATGAGAAGAGAGAGGATGAAGGTGGTTGCTGAGGGCCAGCGTCTCACAAGGGGGTACGCGCCAAACACGCTCTGGGCTTTTTCTAGGTGAATCCTTGGAAGCTAAGGATGATCATCACTTCTTACTGCTGTGCCCTGAAAATGATGCTTCGAGAAGTTCCCCGAGCGAGCAGAGCCTGCCTCGATTCCACACCTGTAGCCGAGACCTCGTCACCATCCACCTCCTCACCCCCGCCCCCACCCTGACCAGCACCCAAAGCATTCACTCTTGCAACCTCAGGTTTCTCAACAGCAAAAATAAATGTGTAACACTTAAATAATTGATTTTGATGGGAAATGAAGCCATTGCATAACTTATTCATCAATCGCGCTATCAGTAGAGTCGATAAATGTCATTCTTTTGATGCCAAAATATTCCATGGGATGAAAAGGTTGCACAGCAAACACCGATAACACATTTCCAGTGCAATTAAAAAAGGGCAGCCACTGAACATATTTAGAGATGCCTAGAAAATGACAAAGCGGCAGGTTTGCTCAGTTCACTCAGATCTTTTGTTCATTGTTATACCCTATCGTCCTTTTCCCAGGAGTGAGTTGGATGCTACTGGTGTGGTGAGCCACAGTCACTGGTTACAGTCTCTGTGTGCATCGGCCCTCCTTCGCAGGGGCAGAAACAGGGACACATGGGTAGCCCCAAATATCGGAGGATACAGAGCCCATTTTGTTCCTGGGCAGGAGGATTGTTTGTGCGGGTGGTTCTCAAATGCTGGATATCAGAATCACCACCGGGTCTTAATGAAAATGCATATTCGTGGCTCCTCCAATCAGTGGAGATCTGGAGGTGGGGGCAAGAGACTGCCCTATATTTGCCATCATGATCGATTTATAGCAGAGGATCACGATGCATAAATAAGGGTACTATCACCGATTTTTTTCCCTAAAGCAAAAGACAGGTCAAGTGGGTGGCAAGACAGTCGCCCAGGCAGTCGCCCTTCTACTTTCTATCTCCATGAGTATGACTACTCTAAGCGTCTCTTAGAAAGACAGTATTTGTCTTTTCTGTATACTACTCCATGGTGTGGATAGACCGCCTTTATCCAGTCTCCCATCAATGAGCCCCTGGGTTGCTTCTACCTTTGGCTACTGCAAATAGTGGTAGGATACAAACACTTCTTGGAAACCATGCTTTCGGTTCATGGGGGTAGATACCTGGACTTTTTGGATCATAGAGTGATTTCATTTTCAGTTTTTTTGAGGAACTGCCATACTATTTCCCACAGTGACAGTGCCCGTTTACATTCCTACCAACAGTGCACAAGGCCTCAATCTCTCCACATCCTCTTCAACACTAATTGCTTTCTTGTCTTTTGTTTTGTTTGTTAATAACAATCACCTATATGGGTGTGAATCGTTTTCTCTTAATAAGAGGATATAGCATTCCTTTTTAATTTTACACTCCACTCGAAAATAACTATCAGAAAAACAATCCTGAATGCTGGCTCTGCGGAGCACCGGCGAAAGAGAGAGGTGTCAGATCAAGAAAGAGACAGTGCTTCTGTGCTAAGTAAGCCCCTTAACAATGTCTTGGTAACCCCACACGAGGCTCGTCCTAACAGGCTCTATCACGTAACCTAGACATGCAGCTGGCTAGCCCGCCTACCTGTGTGTCGTTACTCTACGACATTCACACATCACCTACCCAAACACTTCTCGAACATGTCTCTGTCACTGAACGACATGTGACTGCAGGCCTGAGCTTGGCTGTCTCCCCCGTGTCTTACCTGGATGACCTTGGACAGTGGAGTTCTCCTCCTCTCTCAGACTCATTGTTATCAATGTCAAGTAGGAATAAGAAGCCCTAACACTGGTTTGTTTCGTAAATAAAGTTTTATTGGCACACAGCCAGCCCATTCATTTACACATTGTCTATGGGTGCTTTTCTGTTAAGCAACAGAGTTATACAGTGGCACCGGGCACCACAGGGCCCACTCTCTGACCCTGTACACATTAAACTTGCAGACTCCTGCTCTTAACCATGACGATGTTAATTGGTCACAGGACCAGGTAGGTAGGTGTCCCAGCAGACAATCCAAGACAAAAGATTGACTAAGCCAGCCAGGAGGGTTAGACCTTCTGGAAGAAATCATCAGAGACGAGGCCTGTCCTCCCAGCCTTTATCCATGGCTCTTTCATTGGCTCAAGAATCACTCAATGCCTTGGTTTCTACACTTATAAATGGAGGAAACAGAATTGCCTCCTTCATAGAGTTCTCCTGGCACTTAAAAGACTGGGCTTGGCACAGAGCCAGCACTCTGCAAACACGACCTTCCTCCCTTAGGCCTTTCACCAAGGATGCTGTTGGGCCAGTTCAGATGTCCCTGGCCAATGTGTGGTCCCATGGTGGGTGTGCCCGCAGGCTCTGTGGGCGGTGATACTGACATGCTGTGCTTTCTGGGTAAGTAGAAAAGCACAAGGCAAAGGAGCATTTACATGAGGAGCTTCTGACTTGCAAGGTCATGGCTGTCTCGCTGGAGGTCACTTAAGCTTCCATCCCTGGCACCTGGCTATTGGCTTTAGGGTGGGAGTGGGGGTGGCTTTAAAGAAAAATTTCCCAGCGGATCTGAGTCATGCATTTCAGGGCCCGTCGGTTGTGTGACTTCAGGAAACGGGCCTCTCAGCTTTCTCATCTGAAAATGCTGGGGCGTGTACTCATATCTGCCTTGCAGTGCCGGAATGAGAACTCACCTGTGAGGGGCTGAGGATTCCTGGCAGGTAGAAGCAGCTAATGGAGCTATCGCTAGCCTCACGGTGAAGGCCCCCGCCATGTCCCTGCACAGGGGTCCCTGCGCACCCTGAGAGGGTGTCTGTGTACAGGCCAGGGCAGCTGGGGGAGGCTCAGCAGAGTGCCAACTTCGCCTCGATCTTTCTCTTTCCCTTGCAGCCCCATGGAAGCCGCGCTAATCGCATTATCAAGATTAGCTCCCGGTAGTGGCGTGGAGCTGCTGCCCTGGGACTTGGGTTTAATTCCATTTTAATAACAGGTTCTTAAACACATTCGAAAACAAAATTATGATGCCCTTTCATCCCTTCGGCTGGGAAAAAAAAAACCTTCCTAATGTGGAGTAATGTGCTGGGTTCTGTGTCCTCGGTTGTTGTGCTGCTGGGAATTTTTTTTTTTAAGACCGGGTATTGTTTTGGAGAATGTTGGGGGCTGGGGTTCGGGGGTTTTTCCATTTCAAAATGATTTCCCTGGCAACAAAGGAAACCGCTAGTCTTCCCAGATGCCAGGACCTGACTTACTTGAAAATCACCTTGCTGTAAGTGCCAATAGGGATCAGAGCTTGTAAAAGCCACAAACTCTAAGATGATATAGCCAATTCAGGGACAGCCTTGGAGTGCTTTTTTTTTTTTTTTTTCAGAAAACATAAGATTTTGCTTTGCCGGGTAGAACCAAGGAGGTGTTGCTATTCTAGAGGTTTCCACTGTCGTGAAGGCCATAACATACACGCCGCCTGTGGAGGGTATGAATGGAAAAGGAATGCGCTAGGTGCACAGGTGAGCAAAACGTGAGGTCACTTACGCCTTCTACTCCCTTGTCTTCCAAGACTCTCCCCCATCCTGTTCCCCACCTCACCTCAAAGGCACAGGGTCCTAGATTTCAACAAGGTTAAATGTCATCTCTTGGTGACGTACAGGACTACCTCTAATTTCACCATTAGTAATGCATTCCTTTGGCTAGATTCTGCCTTTTCCTGGGAGCCTCTTATACATTTTAATATCATTCAAGCAGGGAAAGGAGAAGCTTTTGCCAGTTTCTAAACGTTCAGTGTGAATTAGAATAACTCCAGGATGACCTGACTCAGCATGGAGTGGAACTACAAGCTAGAGAGGTAGGAGATTAAAGGGTTGGGAGAGACTCATCAAATAAGTGACTTATTTGATGATTACATTTTTACTGCAGAGGTTCAACAGCTAGTTCAAGAGACAGCTTGGGGGCCAAAGTGCCTGATGTGTTAAACACCGCTGTCCATGCACCCCCAAGTCTACGGTTGGTACCTTTTGACTTCACAAGATTACAAGCAATAATGACAGCCGACATGACTCGAGGGCTCTGTGGCACCCAGGCACTGGGCCAGGTACTTCACTTTCATTGGACCCCCCTTACTTTGGTTCCCCCCTCCCCCCGCCCACGAGCCAGGTTAGCATTCAGTTCCTTTTTCACAGATGGACGCTCATGGTTGGTTGGGCAGTAGGGGTAACGGTGGTGTCGGCTTGCATTGCTGAGCGCCAAGTATGTGCCAGGCACCACGTAGAGACAGACGAGCCACTGAGGATGTTTAACACTCACCCCTGGGCTCAGAGCTGAGACGGGCACCCCCCACTCCAGCCCTTCTGGGTTTTGTAAGCCTGCGGCCGATCCTGAGGGCTGCTTGGAATTCCTCCTCCTAGCAGCCTCCCCCCACTTCACACAGGAGCATCTGCTCTGCCCCAGAATGCTGGTCTCCTCAGTCTCACAGTCAGGTAAGGGACGCGTGTTCTGGCTGCGGGGGATGCCAGCAGCTGCGTACCCTTTCTGGCTGCCACCACACACGGGGACCGTCCTGGCTCTGTCCACCCTGGTCCAAAGGCACAGCGCCTCAGCCCTACCGTGGGGGTGTCACTGGACTCAGCAGGGGCCCGGCCCCCCCCAAGGTGCCCAAGACGAGAGCCCCCAGTCTTCATGTCCCCAGGTCCTGAGTGCGCTTGGTGGGCAGTGACACCTGCCCCTTCTACCGGACGGGCAGTAGCGTCCCCCACTGACATCCCCAGAGGGCAGCATCGAAGTGACCTGGGAAGCTGTAAGAAGGTCACGTTCACGGCCCCGCCCAGGCTCCCGAACCAGAGATAGGGAGGGGCCAGGCCTCCGAGTTTAAGGGCTCCGCCCGACGCTGCTGGCACCTCAAGGGCAGGAATGGACTTTGGAGCTGGCTCTGCCCCCCGCTGACTGAGTGCGCTGACAGTGAGTGCAAATGCCTCTGAGCCTCAGTTTCCCCACTTGTCAACTGCTTAGCACTGTGTTGAGGGAGAACGAGGCAGGTAGATTAACAGTCTGTTCTGTGAGTAATGTATATTTTGGGTGAAAATGTTATTACCATTTTGAGAGCTGAGTTCCCGCCACCACCACCTTCCGAGCTGCCCAGCCCAGCGGCCAGCTCTCCCAGGATGGGGTCAGGGCGGGCGCATTCTGTGCTCAGCCTGGGAAAGTCCCAGGTCACCCCACTTAGCAAAGCAGCTCGCTCCTTCCTGAAGACCCCACTGTGTTGCCCTCAGCCCTCCACACTGGCAGGCACGCAGCACATGGAGCTAAATTATCTAGAACTGAACAGAAGTGTAAGAAGCTTTGCCTTTCTGAAAAACAGCTTTGTATCAGAGCCACCAAAATGTCACAGTTTCCCCATCAGCAGAGAAGCAAATTGTTCTAATCTATATCTGTCCCGGCAGCTAAGCCTGCTTAGAGTGAAGCATTATCCAAGCACTCACCGCAGAAGGCATCTCAGACGTCCAGTGATTTAAACCACCTCTGTTAAGCTCAAACAAACAAAAACCTATAAAGAGGGATTTCACTAATTCACTCTAATGACCAGAACCCATCGAAATACGCTATGTTATCAAGGGGACGAGAAAAATAATTAAGAAACAAAGAAGCTGGTAGGCATATAAATTCACTTTATTGAACCAGCAAAGTACTTGCGCAGCAAGTTATAGTTTAATTCAGTGCCTTGGTTTTGCTGGGTCTGCTGCAGGTACAGAACCCAGAAAGAGCCAGATGGGCGTCCCTAAATCTCCCCGGCCTCGCCTGCTCTGCCATGTCTGCTGCAGGGTGGAGTCAGGTGGAGGAGAGCTGCTGGGGTTTTCGCCAGGGCCCAGGGGAGCAGTTCCCAAAGTGGGGGCCCTGGGTCAGCAGAAGCTTCTCTTAGGAACCAGTAATAGATGCAAATTCTCAAACCCTGCCTCAGCCCTGTGCAGTAGAACGTCCTGGGCTGGGGCCCAGCAGTCTATCTTAATCGGCTCTCCTGGGAGTTTTCAGGTTCCAGTTTGAGACGCGCCTGCCTGGCTCTGTGGGCTCCACCGTTCTGGGCTCGGGTCCCTTCAACAAAGAGATCAGCTGCTCTAGAACCCCCTGCCGCCTTCGTGACCGATCCAGCAAGACCTGCTCGAGAGGGAGCCGTCCTGTGGACGTGTGGGCAGTGCTAAGCTCACAGAGTGCAGGGGCCGCTCAAGCAGCCCCTTTCCGGCAGCTGGGGGCCAGCGTGCCTGCAGGGGTGGGTGCCAGTGGCCTTGCTCTGCCTGCTGCAGGCTTCTGTGAGTGCTGACCAGACAGGTGACCTGCAAAGGCCCAGCTCTGCAGGCCTCTGAGTAGCAGCAGAGAGCGCAAAATGACTGTCCCAGCAAAAGGGACCCAATGCCTGTCCTTGGAAAGGCCAGGGCAAGGAGATTTCGAGAAGCCTCTCTGGGCTCTTTCTAGCTTTCTTATTTTAAATTTACTTATTTTATGCATACAAGAGCCTGGGGTACAGGCCAGAGTCGCGGAAGGTGAGAGGATTCACCAGAGACAGAGTGGGGAAAAGAACAGGCAGATCGACTGAAATCCACTGCTGAGGGGAGCAGGGGGCGAGGCAGGAGAGGTCTGCTGTGCCATGTGATCCTCCCTGGCCGGGGATCGAACTCGCGCTGCTGTGCCGCGGATGCTTCACAGTGTGGCGCTCAACCTGCTGTGCCAAGAGGAAGGCCCTCTTTCTGGATTCTTTCTATCTGGGATAGACAGATAGACCAGCAGACCAGACCTCAGGACTCCTGGCATTGAGTATTTGCTGGGCAAGTACTTGGTGGCAATGTCTGGAAATAGTTTCACTTTGTCCTGGCAGGGGCAGGTAGGTGCTACTGGCTTTTCCGGGGAGAGCCCAAGGGTGCTGTCCCACCGCAAAGAATGAGCCAGCTGCAGATGGAGTCACAGTAGGTCCAAAAAGCCAGGTTCTGGTGTTTCCACCCTGACCAATATTTATCAAGCACCTACAACCACCATGTACCATGTCAGCTGTCAGCTGAAGCTTGTCACCTCTCCTGGCATCTGCAGGTGCATGGACTGGTGTCACCTGTCCAGAGGTCCACACCTGTTCATCTCACCCCACGATGACATGTCCCAAACTGCTTCCACCATCTTTGGTTTCTCTACCCCTCTTCCTCCTGATTCCAATTCCTACTGGAACTTTCTAGAAAAGAATCTTGAGATCTATGAATGGACTTGTTTCTGAAGCACACTCCAAGGCAGAAATGCTAGTACAAATGCCAATGACCTCCCAGCAGTATCAATATAATGTCCCTGTTCATTCATCCGCTTTCCCTGGAATTCCGTTTGGCCAGGTGCTCAGTTATCTCCCTGAGTCAGTGGACTCCCTCGGCCTCAGCGTGGGGTCAGATGTTCCTCTGTCATAGGCGCTTTCCTGTGCACTGCAGGATGTTTCACAGCATCCTCGAATTCTGCTTAGGAGACGCCAGTGGAATCCTCTTACAGTCAGTCATGGCGACCAAAACTGTCTCCAGACGCTACCCCAGGGGCAAAATTATTCCACTTGATTATCACAAAGTTGATGTGTAGCCAGGGAAGCAGCAGTGAAATGTTTTCTAGGTGGGTGGGTGACGAAGGGATGGATGGATAGCGGACAGATGGGTGGATGGATGCATGGATGGATGGATGGGGGTAGGAGGAAGGGAGGACGGATGGAGGGATGGATAGACGGATGGATGGGGAGGTAGGGGATGGAGGGACCAACAAAGATACATAGGACACTATGACTGAGCAGTAGTGGCTGAAAAAGACTGAAAAATGCAAGTCACAGTCAACTGAAAACTAATGAAAAGTGAAGATAACACACGACTGAAAGGGCTTCTCCCAGGAGAGCAAAGTGGCATCCCACCCCACCTAACTTTCCAGAGACGCTGCCCGTGGTTCAGAGTGAAGCATGCTGTCCATAGATCTATAGTAGGATCAGCATTACAAGGCCGGGGAAGTGCAAATGTAAAGCGATGGCTTCCGAAGTAGAACTTGTCTTCTGCTCCTTCACTTGTTTTCTTTTCGATTTGTTGCTTCTGAAGCTGACCCTGACTTGCGGCCTGGTGATTTGCCCCATGCACCGAAATGTCCTGCTCTGTAGGAAGTGACTGAAAGCAAGAACTTAAGAAAGTCTGAAAGTGCCAAATGACTTTCCTTTGGGGGGGACATGATTTCTATCTCAAAAGCCTCTTCTGGGATCACCAGTGGCATTCAACTGTCCCACTGTAAGGAGCTGGAATGGTGAGAAGGGGCTCCAGATTCAGCCCCACTGGCCCTTTAGGTGGGTCCTCCTAAGAACATTCCCTTTTGTTCTCATTCTGAAGTTCAGATGACTCATCTTTTTAAAAAAGATTGATTTATTTATGCATACAAGAGCTGGGGTGCAGTCCAGAGTCCAGGGTGGTGAGAGGATTCACCAGAGACAGATCCGGGAACAGAACAGGCAGATCGACTGAAATCCACTGCTGAGGGGAGCAGTGGGCGAGGCAGGACAGGTCTGCTGCGCCATGTGGGTCCCCACCCTAGCCGGGAATTGAACTCGTTCTACAGTGCCATGGATGCTTTACAGTGCGGTGCTCAACCCGCTGCACCACCAGAGAGGCCTATTTCTGTGGACTTTTGATTCCATGATAACTCTCAAATACATATTTGGCCTAATATTTCCTTGAAATTTTCAATATGTATTTGGTATAATGTTGTATGACTGTGGATGCCCCATAAAGCCTGTTGGTTTACTCTCTACCTCTGTCTCTCTTTTTCTCTCTTTCTCACTCACACACACACACAGACACACACATCCCCCCGCAGTAATTTGTGTGACTTATTCTGTCACAGACTTGCTGTGTGACCCTGGGAAAATGACTAAACCTCTCTGGGCTTCACTTTCTTTAAACAGTGAACTAAGGGTAATGAGAACAACATCTTCCCTTTGTGGGACAGCCGAGCATTAAGTGACATAGAATTTAGGTGCTAAGAACTGTGCTCCCCCCCATCCCTATACTCTATCCTGTTTCCTCATTCTACCAACTCACACCAATTGCAATGCACAAATAAAAGGCAGGTGATTTTTGATTCTGTGGAATCACAGTGATTATCAGAATTAAGTAATGCTGGATTGAGGTTTCTGGTTTTCCCTCCATCTCAGCCCATCTGAGTCCACACGAGCTTTCTTCCCAACCCTGAGCTAAAAACCACCCACTGAGACAATCCTAATTAACAAGCTTCCTTGGTTGCCTTTAGGACTGGGCTGCTTTGAAGCAGAGCTTTATTAGAATAGTGTTTCTCTAATGTGCCAACAGGCAAAGCCTAAGACCTTTCTTGGGCTACGCATGTTATTAAACATCCTTGGTCACTGTCATAGCAAAATGAGAACTTGGTTTAAGGCAATGGATCAATCAGGCCCAGTGACGTCATGGAAACTATGACCACTTCCCCAAAACAAGGACGGTGGAGAGCACTGTGCGGGTTCAAAGCCCAGCTCTTCCAGTTACCCGCTGTGTGACCTTGGACGGATCCCTTGTTCTTTCTGTCGCCATCTATAAAGTGCTCATGGCAACAGTGCCTCCTCAACTCTTCAACGTAAAGATTTTGAGGCTGGTCTGGCGTAACGTAAGTGCTCTGTCAGTGGTCGGACAATTGGGCCTTGGGCGGGGGAAGTGGTGATGGCAGGAACCTGTCCTGGGGAGCCCGGGAAGAGGACGACCTTTGGGGATTGCAGAGCGAGGACTGGCCAGCAGCACGCCCCTGTGTGCCCGCCCTGCAGTAAGCTGCTCTGCCTCACCCTGCGAGGGTCTGATGGCAAACCAGACAGGGCACAAACCACCTCTGCTTCTGAGGGGGCTGGAAAGTCCTGGAAAATCTAAGGTGTAGACAGAACTGATGAGTTCATTCAATTCCCTTTGTTGCCAGTGGGGAGCCCCACACTGTGGATTTTTTTATTAAAATATTTTAAAATGTACATATACTTGCCATTAATTGTAAGCCCCATGGATTCCCCATCACCATCTCACCAGTGCACCATCACCTCAGTCCCTCGTGCTCCCATCTGCCCTCAACCCTCCCCCTCCCCTCCCCACCAGGTGTCCCCAGTCTGTCCTTGTCTCCTCATTTTTGGTTTCTGTGTCTTTATTGCTGATATTGTTACTATTATTATTGTTCTTATTCCTTTCCTTGATCCTCCTTTGGTTCCCTTATGTGGATTTTTAATGTGAAGATGTATAAAGGGTTCTCTAACTCAGGGCAGCAGAGTCTCCTGCGCCAAAGGTCAAACAGACTCCCTTAGCCACTTGCAACTCACCCCAGGTGGGGATGGGGCAGCAGGGGGCAGTTCCAAGGGGGCACGAACAAGGCATGCACTTTTTCCAGTAGTGCCTCCTGTTCTCCAACTCCCATGAGTATGCAGGGAAGGAGAAATCCTGTGCATGGAGGGCTCTGTCCTTCCGTCCTGTCCTTGTCTAATGATGCACTGGAAGGGACTCCATTCTATGGCGGTCAAGTCCCACCGCTTCTGCTTAGCACTCCGAGGGGAAACATCCAGCACAGCCTCTCTGCAACACAACCTCCCTCCACAACCTGATCCAACAGGGGCACTGCAGAGGGTGAGTCTAGTTTCTCAGCTGGAAGGGATTGTGCTCAGAGAAATAAGTCAGAAGGCAAAAGAAAAATACTGGATGGTTTCCCCCCTAGGAGGAATATAAGGGAAACAAATAAGGATCAAGGAAAAGAAAACAACAACAACAATAATAATAACAACACAACAAAAACAAAAAGACAAGGACAAATTGGGGACACTTGGTGGGGAGGGGGAGGGAGAGGGTTGAGGGCAGATAAGAGCACAAGGGACTAAGGTGATGGTGCACTGATGAAATGGTGATGGGGAATACATGGGGATTACAATTGATGTCAAATATATATAAATAGAGAAAAAGATCAAACGTTCTACCATTGTTAAGTTAAAAAGACTCATGAGTATCTTTCAAAAAAAAAAAATCTATGTTTCCCAAGTGCCACTAGACAATTCTCTCTCTCTCTCTCTCTCTCTCTCTCTCTCTCTCTCTCTCCCTCTCGCTCCTTTCTCACTTAGTCTCCATGTAAGATTTGTTTCACAATTTTTCCCCATTATCAATTAGTAATAGCACACTGACAGCATGAAAAACTTGATAAATACCAGAAAATTGATGGGGGAAAAATGACATCTATTCCCATGCTCAGAGTGAACTACTGTCTATATTTTGCTGTGTTTCCTTCTAATCTCTTTATCATAATCTCTTTTTGACCAATTGTATTATGGTATACTTGACATGTACCATGTCAAGTGTGTGAATATAATTGTATAAAACATAATGATTTGGCACATGTGTGCGCTACCAAATGACCATCACAACAAATTTAGCTATGTTCATTGCCTCATGTAGTTACAATTATTTTTTCTTATAGGGAGAACTTTCAAGGTTTTCTTTTTTAGCAACTTTCAAATATATGGTACAGTATTATAACTATTGTCATCATGCTATGTATTACATTTCGGTGACTTACTTATCATAAAATTAAGACCCCCCTCCAGTTATTTTCCCCACCTGCTATCCCCTGCCTCTAGCAACCACCAATCTGTTTTGTAGATTGTTATTTTTAGATTCCACATATAAGTGAGATCACACAATATCTGTCTTTCTCTGTCTGGCTTATTGTACTTAGTATTACATCCTTCAGGTTTATCCACATTGTCACAAATGGCAGGATTTCCTTCTTTTTCACTGCAGAATAATATTACATTGTATATATGCACAATGGAATACACACACACAGATATCACGTTTTCTCTATTCATCTATCAATGGACACTTAGTTTGTTTCCGTATCTTCTTGGCAATAGTAAATAATGCTGCTATGAACAAGGGGGTATAAGTATCCCTTTGAGATAGAGTGACTTCATTTCCTTTGGATAAATACTCAGTAGTAGGACTGCTATATTGTATGATAAATCTGTTTCACCTTTTTTTAGGAATTGCCATACTGTTTTCCACAGTGGCTGTGCCAATTTATAACCCATTTTCTGGGTGGGGAGCTTTACACAGACACTATTTCTCTATCCATGCAACTTCATACACTGCTTTCTTCACGTGGGCCTTTGGTACAAGCCTGCTGCTGTGGTTAAGATTAAATTGAAATGGTTCTTATGGAAAACTTCTATCAATAAAGGAGAGAAGAGCTTCATTTTCATCTTGTTGAGAGAACTGAAGTAGAGAAGAATGGGAAGGACTGGGACATAGGGAGCAAAATAGGGGTTGGTGGAGGAGGCAGTAACAACATTGAACTTCCTGCTGAGTCTCCTTCCCACGGCTCTGCAGAGGGCAGGGTAGAGGAGAAGTCGCAATCTCTCGGGCTATAGGACATACCTAGCCTGCAGACTTGTTCTGTGCTGTCTGAACTAACTGCAGCATTTACAAATCATGAGGGGCCAACTAAAGAGTCAAGTTGACAGCTTATATTGAAAGCACATAAGATTTGACAGCTCCAGGCCCAGAATCCCACACGGCAACAATTCTGTAGATGTGAGAAGGCACTTCAGTCTTAAGACTAGGCAGGGACCCTCTAACTTATTCACTGCAGTAGTGTCACCTAGCCTGCTCCATCTCTGACCTACCAGCCAGCCTTTGCAACAGTGGATTTGCAACCCGGTGTCCTAAAGTAACTTCTAGTTACTTAGTAACTTCTAGTTCTCTGCCCTTTCCCGGATTATAAGACAATCCAGTAAACTTAACTGCAGATCCCTAAATTAATAGACTATGCTTCTCTTTGGAAGAGGTAGTCTTTTTGAAATAAAGACTTGAATGAACGACTCCCCATCTTTATCCCGGGGGATAAGGGGACAGCGGGGAGTGAAGAAGGAAATTCAGCACTGCAGCAAAGGTGGTCTAGTGTGATGGAAAGCGTATGGATTTGGATTTCCTTTCATTATTTTACATAATTTTGCAATTGGCTGTGGGCTGTTTTGACCATTATTTTTTCATGCAACAGAAAAAACTATGCCCTGGGGTATGATTATTAAAATATGTTACTCTTCTATATTTAAATAGTGGAATGGCTTTTCTGAGCTTTAAAATGAGCCCAGGGAAAACCTAAGGCTCAAGATGTAACTAAAATGTGGGCTTAACCCTCTACCATGTCGAGCCCATAACTGTGCAGGGCTTAATCTTCCTTTGCCATGTAATGGACTTGGGGACAAAATGGACTGACATAGTATGGAGAGAGGACAGGGGAAAAGGGGACCTGGAGGTGGTTGCTCAAGAAATAGAGGCTCACAAACAGCCTCACATGGTCCAATGGTCCTGTCCTAGGCTGTATCCAACTTACACCTGCCATGTTCTTGGGCAGCTGTCATAAGGAGGCAATAGGACACGGTGAAAGTGACTGTGTCTGAGAAAGGAACAGCCAACTGGAGGCTATTTCATTGTAAGGAATGAAACACATGGACTGGCCTCAACCAGGAGTCCAGAGCTTCTCAACTGTCCCCATGAATACTTAACAATGTTGGGGCTGTTTCTGCAAAAGGAGGATGCTTCCAGCATCTGGTGTGTAGAGACTAGAGCTACTGAGAACATTCTATAGGGCACAGCCCTCTCCACCTAGATTATACTGCCCCGATGTCACTAGTGCGGGGTCTAAGAAATTCTGTTCTAACCTAACAAAGGGAATCTATTAAAAAGGGGGATCTAGGTGATCAGATGGCTGCCCCCCCTCACCCCCTTATCCACTTCTCTTTTCTACCATAGAAATAAAACTTTTCACAATAAAACTGACTTTTGGGGAGCATACAACTCTTGTTTTAACACATATATAGGTTATAACCAGTATAACCACCAGTTCCATCACCCAAAAAGCTCCCTCTGTCCCTTTCCAGGCACACCCCAACCCGACACCTAGTACTTGGTCACCCCAAATTTATTCTCCATCACTGAGGTTCTATCTTCTGGTCACCCTCATACAAACCCTTATACGGGGTTTGACCTTTGAGGGCTGTAGCTTTCCCTCGGCCTAATGCCTTTGAGATTCAGCCCTGTAGTTCCAGGTGTGAAAAACACATTCTTCATTGCAAGGCAGTTTACCATGGTATGGATATATCATGGCTTGCTTTTCTACTCATCTGTTGAAGAACACTTGGGCCACTTCCAGTTCCACTTGATTATGAGTAGAATTGCCACAAACATTCAAGCACAGATGTTTTGTGAACCTTTATTTCTCTAAGATAAATATACAGAAGTGCAACTGTTGAGATTTATGGCAGATGGATGTCTAACTTTGTAAGAAAAGGCCAAAATGTTTTCTATAGAGGTTGTGCCATTTCACAGCTCCAAGAGACCCAGGTATGCTCTAGTCTTGTCAGCACTTAGTATTATCCACCTCTAATTTTAGCCATGCTGATTGGCATGTAGTGGGATTGTGCCATGTTTTTAAATTGCAATGAAATTACCAAAGGATGCTGAACATCTTTTCATAGGCTTGTTTGCTATCTGTATGTCATTCTAGATGAGAAGTCTATTCAAATCTTTTGCTCATTTTAAAAAGTGGGTTTGTTTTTTTGCTGTTGGGTTTTAAACATTAATATATCTTCTGACCAGTATTCCTCCTTATTTTGAAGTTAATAATCTGTGTTCCTCCTGGTTCTGACCTTACCATATCCATGTGTCATTGGGAAAATATCAAAATTTGAGAGGCACTAACTCTGCTTCTTAGCTCCATGGCCCCAGCCTGGCCAATCATATTCATAATAAAATTGCTTCATTGATGGATAAATGATCCAGAACTTTTGCTGGAACCGCTGGGCATGATGTTCTATGGTTCATCTAGGGGATATGAGATAATGGCTTGTTCAGCTACTCTGCCACTACAGAGAAAACCTACCTAAGAATATGACAAGCTCAATGACAAGAAGAATGAGGAGATAGATGGAAGGAATGAGATGTACTGGCCAACAGAAACTCAGAGCAGAAAACTGGGGGATCATTAAGACTTTCCAATCAAAGATGCATTCCCAAAGATCATCCCAAACCTGATGCAAAAACAGGAGCTAATAAGGTAAAGGAGATAGAGGTGAGGTTATGAAGCCTGAGAGTAAAGTATTATCTGAACAGAGCAAAGAGCATGTGCAAATGCCCAGAGGTAGCCTGCATACTAGATCAGAAGACATGTTGCAAACTTTCTGTTGCAACCAAAGGGTAAGAGTCCTACCAGGTGTAGCATTCAGGGTTTTTGCTTGCAAAGCAATGGATGGACATTTCTGGAAAGTACTAAGATTAATATGTTAGTGATTTCCTCAGGAGGTGATGCTGTAAACCCATCATAGAAACCCAGCATAGTAAATCTCTCGATTGCCTGTCCCCTGTTAATTGCTACAATTAGAGACTACCCTGGTATCCCAGGTTGCCATGGACCTCTAGTGTGGCATGTAAGCCAGCAAGAAAAGGGACAAGCATTCAAGAGAAACTCCACTTAATGGAACGACAAAGATCTCGCTTGTTGCCTCCCCTGCAGCTGTAGCCCTGAGTCTCATTCCACCTGCAACTGAACCAACAGTATCAGAGCGTTTCCCAGCAGGTCCCAGACGGTTGAAAACTGGCAAACACAAATTAGACAGCTCATTAGACCATAATTTTATTAAGCAGCATTTAATATAGTGAATAATTTTGAGCTCTATTATCTAAAACATAAAGGGGTGTTTTTAAACCTAGTTGAGCAGCAGATTGGGTTTTAAAAAATATTGGTCTTTCAGACCCAACAAACTGAGAGCTTTTCTCAAACAACCTTCCATTGTGGCTGCCCGGATTCCAAGCTGTGCCTGTGGTCCTCCCTCCACCTGGGCCTGGGGTGCTTAGCAACCATGCATGTTACAGAGCGGCGTCCCCGACCTGCACACACACCCCCTTCTCTTTGACCTCAGAGGAGTGGGGACGTGGAGAGCAGGGAATTCATTACAGATTCCAGGAGCCAGTGAGATTCAAGGTGGATCGATAGAAATGGACCCATGGGCAGCTGCCTAGAACATGAGTCTCACCTCCTTGCCCTGGATGGCAAAAATCAAAGTCGAAGGAGATGGGTCTGAGTGTCCAGCAGTCACATGAATTGGCCAATTTCAGCTCATCTATAGGCTGCCATCCGGGTTGCATGCAGAATTAGGAGAGGACAAACAAGCCAGTGTTGTACAAGGGCTTAGATATTTACCAACAGCTGGAGAGAGCAGAGAACAGGAGAGTGGGAGTGGGAGGGGCAGAAGCTACCCAGCTCTGGCCTGGGCCACAGAAGCTGAGTCCCACAATGGCTTCCATTCCACGGGGTATTTATACCATTCCAGAAAGACCCACAGTCATGGTCCCCAATGTCCCCAATGGGGACAATTTCCAGTCACTGAACTCCATGGGGGACATTTGACCACTAAAAGTGTTGACGTTGAGCATTAATTTTTAATGTTTCAGAAAACCATTAAGCTGGCTTGTAGCATCATCACATTTTTACAGCTGGCCGTTTCATTTCCAGCTTAGAAAGCGGCTGGGGGAGCCTCAGTGGGGATATTGACCCTACTCAGGGCTTAAAGGGGGACTCAGGAAGGAGGTCTCTCCTCTCTCCCTGTTCTTCCTGCTGGGCCCTCGGGGGTGGGTGTCAGAGCCCTGGTGGAGGGGATCAGCCTTGGGACCCCTGTGTCTGGGGTGCTGTTGTCCAAACTTCCAGCCGAGGGAAAATAAAAGACCGGCTTAACGCAAGAGGTGCATTTCAGGGACGGAAGCCACTAGAGAACAGGGTAGCCCGGGGTGATGGCAGAGAGTGGGCTGGAAGGTTCCCAGGATGCTCTGCTGCAGGGCTGTAGGTGGAGAAGTCACATGCACCTGTAGGGCACCGGCTGCTGCTGGAGGCGAGCTGGGTACAGGGGTGGGGCAGGGGCTGGCGGAGCGAGAAGACGGGAGGCAGGGAGATTGTGGGAGGTTGCTGCTCTTTATGGGGGTGACAGGATGGAGGCCTGCACTGGAGGAGTGGCGGGGAGAATGGAGAAGTAGAAGGAGCCAAGACCTGTTCAAGAGACGAGCCTCGTCTTCGGGAGAGGGCCGCGTTCCTATTGCTCTCCTTCCACAGACACACCAGTGTCTGTCACTGCAGGAGGAGCCCGCCCTGGCGGGTCTCACCAGAAGACATGTCAGAGCACAATCCAGATCGTTCACACGCCCACACGCACTCCACACGCACATGCACGCTGGCCTGGGCAGCATCCCCCAATTCACGCCCATCAGCCCCCCGGTGGGACCTGATTCAGGAATAACGTCTTTGCGGATGCGATCCTTGGAGATGAGGCGAGAAGGGGTCGGTGTGGCCCTGAAACTCAGGACTGGAGGAGAACGGACAGAGGCAGACGCGGAGGGAGGTGCCAGGCGAAGACACAGTCAGGTCAGAGTGAAGGTCTCCAGACCAAGGGTCCCGGATGCTGGCAATCACTGCAGGCTATGGGCCGGCCTGGGGCGGGTTTGCCCTTGGACTGTCTAGAAAGGACCAACTCTGCGGACACCTTGATTCTGGACCATTCGCCTCCAGAACTGTGATTTCTGTTCTTGAAAACTGTCCACTTTATACAGTCTGATTACAACAACCCCTAGAAAGAAATACAAGCGCGCACGCACACGTACACACACCCACGCACACACGAGCACACTCACATGCATGTGCACGCACACACACGTAATACATGCACCTGTGTGCATGTACACTTATGCACGGCTGCAGTTCTGAACCCGTTTCCCAGGTTTACCCAAAGAACTTCAAGCGTAAAAAGGAGACAATTCTGACGGCACCGCAACATGAGTCTTTGAAGGTGCAATCTGCAAGGAGGCCCGGGACTCTGCAGAGGGCCCACTGGGAGAGGCACTTGAGGGTTGGCCAGAAGCAGAAGACCTGGGGTCGAGCTACCCACCTCGCTGCCACTGCCCAGCCTGGGCCTTGGCAAGCCGTGACATTTCTGGGCCTCGTTCCCTCTCCAGCGCGAGCTCAGGGCCCGGCACGCGCAGGCGCTCGTGAGTGAGAAACACTGTCGCTCCTTGGCAGGCGGCCTGCCAGGCGACGGCCCCACCGCCCCCCTCCCCTCTGCGCCTCTGGTGAAGCCCACCAGACTGCTGCAGCTCAGCTCGCACAGCACCTCCAGGCAGCGCCCCGGGTGGGGTTGGTAGGGGCCCCAGCACGAGAGGGAACACAACAAAGGCATGAGGAAGCCAGGCCTGGGCTGGGCGGCACCGGCCTGAGTGGCAGCGGTTCCTTGGCAGCAGTGAGGCCCCTGCACAGGCCTCTTTGACAGTGCCCCCCAGGCACGCTCCCTTCCTGTGAAATGCCTCAGCTCCAGGTCGGATTTCCCCTTAGCTGTATTTGGGGCAGAGGGTGATGCTGCTTCTGCTATTTCCTCCAGCCTTACCTCTCCTCTCCTGAGGGGCTGGTACCTCTCCAACTAGCTCCAGCCCCACACTAAACTGTGAGGGTCTCCCTGCTGGAGAGGAGCACCCTGGGGGGCTGAGGTTCGCTGGGGAAGGGGGCACGTACCCCTTGCCATTCAGAAAGAGCGTCTCTGACTCCTTAGGTGGTCCAGAGTGTCCTGTGATGTCAGACCCTCAGCCCTCCCGAGATCTGCAGCCGGAAAAGGCCTGCTGGTGCCGGTTTCCCCCTCTCCTCTAGGGGGGCGGGTGGGGGCTGGCGGTCCTTCCACATGGGGCTGATGAGAGGATGTGATGACCCCATACGGGAACAGCCGGTGCCAGTGAGGGCCCAAAGTCACAATTAGAAGGATTTTAGGGGCAGGGCAGAGACATACCCAACAAGAAGCCTCAGTCCCAAGGGCCACGCAGGTGGCAGAGACAGCTCCCACTCACCTCGCTTCCTGGGCACCGGCTGCTCGGTGCTGCCTCCACCAGCCCAGTCATTCCCCGCCAGGGCACAGAAAGGTGGCTCAGGGCGCGATTTTGAAGTTTTGATTCAGAATGGAAACTGACACGTAGCCCCAGCCCCTCATCTGAGAAATGAGAAACCTCAAAGCCAGAGAAAGGGGATGAGTCACCCAAAGTCACCCGAAAATAGGAACACCTGAGCGGGGGCTGGAGTCCTGGTGTTTAGCCACCCGGGGCCTCAGGGAGAGCCTCCTTCCTCTCTTTTCCGGTCTTTTCCTCTTTCCTCTGGGACCGTTTTACCAGGCTGCTTTGAAGGGAGGGGCAGCACAGCATATATTTACTCTTCACGGGACAATGAAAAGACCTGAGCAGAAACAGACGGCCCGAGGGGATAAGAGAATCCAGGGTGCTGAGACCAGAACGCGCCCAGCAGCAGCCCCGAAGCAGGTGTCTCATCCTGGGCGCACCTACGGCTGGGGTGCGCCTGCGCACTGTGCACTCGGCGTCACCCCTCTGCCCAGCCGCCGGACAGGCAGCAGCGCCTCCCTCGTGGTGACGGCCGGAAACGTGTGCAGACGTCTTCAAATTTCCCTGATCCGGAGCCACTGGTCAAACTATTTCACACCTGCTCTGCCTGAGGCACAGGAACAGGCGGAAGTGCCTGTCCAATGCCCTGAGAGAACGTGGCAAAGGGACAGGCTGGTTCAGGGCAGCCTGGACACACGCAGCTCCTCCGAGCAGCAGCAGGAACAGGAGCAGCCGCACAGCAGCACTAGCAGCAGAAGCGAGCTCCCACGTGGTGCTAGCCAGGCGCCGGCGCCGACCGCATCCTTGCCAGGCAGCCCACGGGTATGGGGGAATCCCCGTCCGAGCAGAAAGCACTAGCCCAAAGCCCAGTGCTGGGACACGCGCTGTGGATTTCTGCAGTTCACAGCTGTGCGCTTAACTAATCCCTTAGGTTGCTTCACCCCATCAACGTCGCCAAAAACCAGTATCTGCAGGACACTTACCACGAGCCAGGACAAATAAAGTAATAATTAGCCTTCGGATTCCCCTTCCCGTAATATCTAGGCAGTAGGTGCCATCTCACCACTGCACCTCCGAAGTTAGGGTCCTGCCTAGGTTTCTTGGCTGTTACAGCCAAAGTCCACTGTCAGCAGCTGGACCCCGTACTCCAATGTCGGAGCCACTTACCGCCCAACCCTCTTTTCTATGTGAGCACATAGGTAGGGTGAATGTTCTTACTCCCCATCCCTTGAGTGCATTCCTGCTTGGAGTGTTAGCTGACCCAGAAGAAGAATACAAGTTCTCTGTGCACACCTGCCTTCCAAAACCCCTACCTCGGGCCCTCCCTGGTAGCGCAAGAGATTGAGCGCTGACTGCACTGTGGTTCGATCCCCACAAGGGAGCTGACCCACATGGCGCAGCAGACCTCTCCGACCTCTCCTGCCTCACCCGCTGCTCCCCTCAGTGGTGTATTTTGTTGCATCCACCTGCTCTGCTCCCTGCTCTGTCTCTGGTGAATCCTCTCACCCCCCCATGCCTCTGGCTGTATCCTAGCTCTTGTATGCATAAATTAAAAAAGTTGAAAACAAAACAAAACCTGCACCTAGCTGGCCAGGGTGCTCAGGACAGGCCTACTCTGCCTTATAAAAGGCAACATCACTCACAAAGTCAGGCTACGTAAACAGGAAATAACAGAAAAGCTGAAGGCAGGGGAAGGAGCTGAGGCATAATGACCCAGGCCCTAAACATAGGCAGGAGCTCCCCACCCCACAGCTGACCAGAGCCGGCTCCTGTTTTGCAATCCAGCGACCAGGGCCTGGAATCCATAATCAGTCTCCCTCACTGACGCTTAAATATCCACCTCCTGCTAAGGGAGAATCCATTTGTGAAGACGGACTGTCTGTGTATGGTTATGAAATGGAAAATGTTTAAGACAAAAGAGAAAAAAATCCTTAGTGATCTCTCATCTTTTATCAGCCAGGCTTGATACAGAAGGAGCTGGGAGGTGTTTGATCCATAGCTCTGGGGAACTGGGTGGAAGGAATGGCTAAAGAGTGCGTGCGCCTAAGTGCGGGGTTTCATGCGTGGCTGTATTACAATAAATGGCATCCATTGCCTTCTAGATCCACACCCATAACTCCTCGTGACGTTAATAGGAGCCAGGCAGGCAAAGAGAGGTAAAAGAATGGGCCTTCTCTGCAAGCCCCTTATTTACCGCTGTCTCTGGTGCCACAAGGTCAGATGCCCCAGAAAGAGCCTTGGAGAGCAAGGCAGGCTCTGAAGCAAGGCAGCTGCGATGCAGAAGTGGGACCCACGGCTCACCTGCTATCAGGTTCTGGGGTTAGCAACTGGAGCAGTTTTCTTAGCACTCCAAATTATTGTATTATTTTTTAAAGTGATTACATCCTGTCCATTCGGGCTCTCTCTGCACCAGCACTAATATAATGGGAACTTATTTTCATAAGCATGTCCCCAAGGCACTGTAGGAATTTAAAGCATCTTCTGAATCATCAAAGAAAGAGTGAATTATGTTCCTACAGTGTGAGAGTTGAGGCCGTGTGTTATTTTAATGCTTCAGAGAGTGAAAGTCTGTGTCAGATTCCTGAACACGTTCCCACACACAGTTGCGTAAGAGGACACAAGTGTGTCACCTTATAGTTCTGGGGTCAGAAGTCTGAAAGCGGGTTTTTTTTTTTTTTAAGTTTTAAAACATAGGATTGTCTTCTTTTTGCTCGATGTGACGTATCTTTTAAAATTTACTTTCGAGATCGATATCTGAAAAGTACTGCGTCAAAGAACTTGCTACAAGGGGCTGCTAGCGAAGAGCTTGCACAACACAACAAAAAGGAAACAAATCACCCCATCAAAAAAGATCCTTCTCTGAAGAAGACTAGGGAAGGCCAGCAGGCACATGAAAGACTGTTCATCATCGCTTATCAGGGAAATGCTTATCAAAGTCACAATGAGACACCATCTCACTCACAAGATCAGAAACAAGTGCTGGTGAGGGTGTGGGGAAGGAGGAAACTTGCACACTGTTGGGGGGGGGACTATAGACTAATCCAGACCCCATGGAAAGCAGCCCTGAGTTTTCTCAAAAGACTAAAAATGGATCTGCCATACGACCCAGCAATTCCACTCCCAGGCACCTACCCAGAGAACACAAACAGTCATTCAAAAGGAAACACGCACTCCTATGTTTATAGCAGCACAGTTTGAACCAAGCTATGGAAACAACCTAAGTGCCCAAAATAGATGACTGGACCAAGAAGATGCGGTACACAGACACATGGAAATCGTGTCTCGGTAATTAAAAATGATAAACTTGTGCCATTTGAAGCAACATGGATGGAGCTGGAAGGGATAACGTTGAATGAAATAAGCCAGAAGGAGAAAGACGAGTACTGAATGGTGTCGTGTATATGTGGGATTAGAGAAACCCAACCGAGGGTCAAAAACCAATGTCAAAGCCAATGCTTGAAAGCTGACCACAAATCTGAGGCATCCAGTGGATGGGAAGAGAACGGGGAGGAGAAAGAGCACAGTGAACTATGGTGGGGACCCTGGTGGTGGGGGAGTTAAGGTGACTCCTCCTATACTGTCTGTCCAGTTATTTCGATGGATGTACAACAATGGTACTTCGTTAAAAAATTCATCAATTTTAAAAAAGAAAACAAAAACTTGCTACCGTGACTTTGTTTTTGAAAGTGGATCTCAAGTTGGTGGTTAAGGATGATATGAAAGGTCATTTCTACAGTCTTCAAAAACCTGTTAATGAACATAGATATGTATATAGAAATTACTGTGGTACTATTAGCGGGGATTTTCATGTAAAGAACTGTTAGTGATTTGCTTTTGTTTCATTAAGAGCTTTTTATTTTGAGTCTTTTAAACTAAAACCCCCTTTTGCTTAATAAAGTATAGAAATAAATAATAAAAAAAAAAGGAATGAAATCTTGCCATAAGCAACAATGTGGCTGGACCTTGAGGGCATTAAGAAAAAAAAAGAAAGAAAGTGGATCTCATGGGACATCCACAGAGATGTGGGCTCCTTCTAGAAAACCACTGCTCCGCACCTTCTAGTTTCCAGAGGCTGCCTTGGCCCGGGAACCCTCCCAGCAGTGACCTGCCTCTGATCTGTCTCCTTCCCTGACTCACCCTCTGGCCTCCCATGAAAGGTTTGGAGGATAAGGACACAGATGACTTCGGTGTCCATCATTCTGCCCACCGAAGTCTCAGAATCAGAAGATCCAATCATTCGAAGTGCATCCCATTCTCCCTCCAAATGGCGGGTCCGCCACTGTCTAGCATGCACCTCTTGAGTTACTCTTTCACATTTGATGTGGTCCCGTCACAGCCCACACCTGATTCAGCTGGAAAGAAGAGCACCAGTGAAGGTGGCCGGGACGGAGGGTGCAGATGGTACCCATGGGATGAAGCCAAGCAGGGAGCCCTCAGCGTTTGCACTCGGCACCAGCTGTGCTGGGTCAGTTGTAGCTGAGAAAAATGCAAGTGGACGGAAAGAGAGGATTACCTGTAGCTTCGTGGAGGGCAAGAGGATAAAAAAAGACAGAAAGGAAAGATTCTCCTGCTGGGTGTCTGTTCAACTTCCTCAGCAAATTTTGGGACTTATGTTGGCTCTTCTCAACATAGACCTTTGCATGTCATTAATCTAGTTTTTTCCACGAGAGCGTTTCTGATGTAGACACCAGAGTCTATGTCCAACCGGTGGCTTCGTCTGTTTATGGAAGGATTTACATCTGATTCCCTTCAAATGCAACCACTCCAGGAAGCCCATGCCTCATAAAAGTTTGCTTTGAGAGAAAAACAAGCCCCTATACATCCCAAACAGGTTTTGACTGATGGGATTATCGCAATCATTTACCTGCCATTCCGCCCGACCCCAGCAAGCACAGCTACCCTGAGAGAGGTGGGCCTGTAAACCATGATGGGGGAAATGAGAATTAGGGCAAAGCCCCGAGAAACGTGCAATCGCCATGAAGACATTTCACAGAACTTGCTCCCTTTCCTGCCTCTTTTAAACTTAACAGTTTGGCAGCCACACTTTGATTTGACAGGGAACTGTGAAAATGTGTCACTTTATCTTCTCCAAACTTTGAAATCCAATCAAAATAACACTTATTAAACCCCGGGGCTGCTTGCTGGAATCTGCAGTGTGATATTACCAGGGCCGACCCCAGATCTCTCTCGGCACTTTCCTGTCCTCCCGTATGAAAACAGCGCAGGGATTAGGCTCCACGACCCACAGAAGTGCAGCTCCTCTACCAGCTTCCTCAACAGCCCAAGGCTGCAACTGCCTGGGAGCTTTCGCCACCTCATTTCCTGGGTGGGATTCAGACAGCCGGAGGGTGCAGGCTCTCAAGTACACTGTGTGAGGTGAGATGTCGTCATGTGCGCAATCTGGAGTCACACGTCTGGGTGCACGCAGGAGCTGCCAGCTGGAAGCTCGAGAATGATCTTCTGGAGGCAGCAGCAGAACCCTGGGGTGGGAGGAAACAGTATCGGGAGCCAGGGCGTCTGTGTCCCTGCTCCATCACCCCCAAACCGGGCCGCCTCTTCCTGCCTGTGAGATCTTTCGAAGGTTCAGCTTCTCTGGGTGGGATGCATCAAATTAGACCGTTCTGCTTGTGACTGATGGACATTCCAATGCAAATTAGCTTAAAAAGAATCTGTGGGTGTATGCAAATGAAATGTCCAAGCACCTGGGACTTGATTGAGGTTCTCATGGTGACAATATGGGTGCAGCAGCTCCATCCTTTTTATCCTCCACGTCCCAGTACAAGAGAGTCACTTCTGGGCCTCCCTGGTGGCGCAGCAGGTTGAGCGCCACACTGTGAAGCATCCGCGGCACAGCAGCGCGAGTTCGATCCCCGGCCAGGGAGGGGACCCACACGTGCAGCAGACCTCTCCTGCCTCACCCGCTGCTCCCCTCAGCAGTGTGTTTTAGTTCATCTGACTGTTCTGCTCCCTGCTCTGCCTCTGGTGAGTCCTCTCACCTCCCACAATTCTGGCTTGTACCCCAGCTCGTGTATGCATACAAATAAAATTAATAAAAAACAAAACAAAGAGAGTCACTTCCTAGTAGGTTTGCTTTTTTAAAAAAAGATTTATTTATGCATACAAGAGCTGGGGTACAGGCCAGAAATGCAGGGGTGGGTGTGAGAGGATTCACCAGAGACACAGTGGGGAAAAGAACAGGTGTACAGACTGAAGTACACTGTTGAGGGAAGCAGCAGGTGAGTCAGGAGAGGTCTGCTGCACCATATGGGTCACCTCTCTGGCTGGGGGTCGAACTCATGCTGCAGTGGCTGCAGATAGCTTCATAGTGATGCAACTTAACCCCTTGCGTCACCCTTCCCAGTAGGTTTTACGGGAACTCTTGGACTCACTCAGATTGGATCTCTAAATGAATAGCTAAGTTATTTGACTTAAAGATCTGGACATGGGCTAGGGAAGGAGGTTGAGAGTTATACACCTCATAACCCAAAGCCATGAAAACGTGGTTCTCCAAACAAATTTTTGGGGTTATTGCCAGAAGAGCAATGGACTTGCAGGGAGGGGTCATCTGTGTATACTAGCAATAAAATTATATCATAAAAAGCAAAGGCTTTACACTTACATGCGTTATCTTATTCAATCTTTGCAGCAAGCCTTCCAGAAAAAGTTTATTATTGGCCCTCATTTTACTGATGAGGAAACAACATTTCATCCACAGCTTCTAGCTCACAGCTCTTCTGGGGATGTCCTAAGAGTTGAGATAGGTAAAGGTATCTCTTGTATTCATGAAGGTAGCTTTTGGAAAACACTTTTAAAATGTGGGCTGGTTGTCAGGAAAACTAACGTGAATAGACTGGGAACCTCTCAGTCCCTCCCTAGTGCTGTCCACCTCCAGAGTGGGGTGCAGGCTGGAGGCTGAGTTCAACTGCCAGTAGCCAGTCAGGCAATCACACCACTAGCCTGTGGAATGAACCCCCATAAAAACCCAAGTGGAGAGGGCTTCGGAGAACTCTAGGTTAGTGAAGACGCTATGGCTGGAGGGCAGGAAGGTCCATGCCGCCCCATGCCTTGCCACGCTCTTCCATCTGGCTGGTGATTCCTATCCCGTAGTAACCTTTGAGAAAATCGGTGACCTACTGAGTAAATGGGCTTCCTGAAATCTGTGTGCCACCCTAGCGAATTAATCAAACCTAAGGAGGGTGTCCAGGGAACCTCTGATTTATAGTCAGGTGGTCAGAAGCACAGATAATCATCTGGACCCGCACAGGCACCTGAAGGAGGGGGCTGTGGGACCCTCTGATCCACAGCCCTATTAGCCAGACATGAGTCAATCACGGTGAGTTCTCTGCAGCTATCAGAGGATGGCTTGTTGGTGCAGGGAAGCCCTGGCAGACAGACTCCTGGGAGGCAGTGCAGTGCAGGACATGCTGGGACACACATGTGTAAGCCAAACAACAGTGCAGCAATGGTCTCGAGAGAAGGGGTTGCTTTTGGAGCAAAATAAATAAGGCAGACCAACGCAGAGAATGCTGGGAAAGGAAAATGCTTACAGTGCCAGCCACTGTAAACAGAAGGCCACCCCAACACTTCCCTTTGATGACCCACGAGACCCCTCCAGAAGGCCCCACTCGCAAACATCTCTCCAAGAATGAATGTTCAGGATGGGACCAAGCCTCCCCTTCGTTATGGGTTCACGGTGTCCTGGGAGGGAGCTGTCAGGAACGGCCTTCTGGTCCTGGAACAGCGAGTGTGTAGCCCTTTGTAGAGATACTGCAGATGAAATAAAAGCAGGCAGGTTTGTGAAAATAGATTCCTCAGCGGGCCGGGCATTTTCAAGTGCGTTCCATTTACATGTGCATCTGAACTATTAAACCACATAAAACGCCTGCATTGCGCTTGGGACAATAAATGAAAACTCTTTTGACATTTGAAGCATTTCATGTGTCTGTGCTTCCAGAGAACGGTTCCATTTAACTTGAAAGGGGTTTTCAGTGTAATTCACATTTAATGTTATGAAAGCATTTCTCTCTCACATTGGGCTTTATCTAAATTTTTAAACAAGGCCTAATTTACAGGCCCCAAACGACTTGGCAAATTTCCTGCAATCTCACTGAAAAAGTCCTGGAGGCCTATAGGCTCCGGGTGCATTGAAAGGCTGCTTTGTCTCATGTGCCAACTAAAACTAAAATGACTTCTGGCCAAAGGTCGTCCTTTCACACAAACCTACAGCACCCATAGGTGCACATGGCAGGCACAGCTGCCCCCGAATCAGGTCTCCCTGAAGCACAGAGGAGCCAGCCAGGTGCATTTCCTTCAAAGCCCACAGCATGGGGCCCAGCGCCCCACCCCGGAGGAGCAGACAGCATCAGGGCAGGTCCTGAGATACTTGGGGGTGGACGGACGCTGCTCGTTTCCTGGATGGAGAGGGAAGAAGGGCATGTGGCCGTGGACTGAGGCCGCCATGCACGACTGGACCTCCCTGTCATCAGCTGTGGGAGGCAGAGGTCATCTGCACGTGGCCCAAATGCTACAGGGGCCTGGTGACCAGAGGACAACCTGTGTCCCCGAGAGGACCTCCCCCCTGCACCTGGATGCTCCCCCAGGGTGCATGACAGCCTAGGGTGGGGGACTTTCCTTTGGTTGTTCTTTGGGGGGGGGAGCTTTATACAGGCCCCTATGAACTACACAATACCCCTGTGCTTTGTCAGTGATGATGGAAGCCAAAGGGGTACGGTGAGGGGGGGGGAGAGGGCACGAGAGCCATATCACATACATCTGCGAGGCTCCTCTGGGAGCGGGCAGCATGCTAAGCCCTGGAGGTGGCCAGTGAGCGCAGCAGACACAGCCCCTGCCTTCCTGGAGTTCAAGCAGGAAAGAGCAGGGAGGGAGGAGGGAGCCTTGGAAGTCCTGAGTTGGATGTATCATGTTTGTGCAGAAAGAAATGCCTCCTCGGGCTTCCCGGCTGGCTAGCTCCAAGTTCTTGTCCACCCTGCATGCTCTGGCCCGACCACCCTCTGACCGCAGCTCTTACGGGCCCCTCCCAGGCTTGGTAGGGAGCGCAGGGGAGGAGTCTCCGGCAGAGTCTGGAGAGCCCCCCGAAGTGGCAGTGAGGGTCAGCGGGGTTTTCTGTGCGAGGGGCTGCAGGCAGCGGGCACGGCTGGAGGAGCTGGGGAGGCTGCCGAGTCTGGCACGAGGGCAGGCCGTAGGAGCATGGCAGCAAGGAGAGGGAGGGAGGCGGGCGGACTCTGTGGCACCTGGGAGCTGCAGCCCGGCGCCAGGCTCCATCCGGCCTCCGACAGCTATTTGCAACAGGTCCTCCAACAACCTCATGTCACCCAAGGTCATTTCACGATCACTTTAGTGAGAAAAGAATCAGTTTCCAACAGGGTCACTGTGCTTGTGGCTGGCATCATCTCCACCTACTTGGGTTCATGGGCGTCTCAGTGGTGCCGGTTGGATGAGTGTGGGCGTGTGCCCTGCCCTGGAAGGGGGTCCTGTCCAGGGGGGCGCCCGCCTTGACCCTGAGCTGCCCGAACAGGTGCAACCACCCGTGACCCTGAACTGGAACACGCAAATCAAAGAATCAACAAAGGAACGAGGACAAATCACGGTTGACCACGATGCTTCGGGTCTTTATTCAGAAGCTTGGTGACGCTCTGGAGAGCAGAAATCTGCCATAGGAACTGAACGCTTATTTGTATCAGCGAGCCCAGGGCCAAACTGGTTGGGCTCTGGGTGGCTTTGCCTGAAGTTGCAGTTGCCAAGAAGCTACGAGGACTCGCCGGTGAGGGTTTCCAGCAGCAGCAGCAGCGGCACCGGGGAAGCCTTGAACTTCACAAGGTCCACTCGGACCAAGGAGACAGAGGAGAGGCGGGAGGAGCTGTGCGGGGCATATGCGAGTGGGGAGACCCCCACCCAGGAAGGCAGCTCTGGACAGAGCAGAATTTGGCCCGTCTCAGGAAGCCCACTGTCCCCAGGAAGTCACCTGACCCTCTGGGCTATGACCTTTTTTAATGACTGTGTGACTGCAAATGATTGCTTCCTACTAGAAGTATTGGGGGAGGGGTATTTTTTTTCATGCAGGCAATTATTTGCTTGTTTCTTTTCTCCCCACTACCATTCCTTCCCGTGCCCTTGCCTTTCCTCCTCCCCCTTAGCCTCACAAACCTCACTTTATCAGCGTCTGCTGGTGGTGATAAGTATTTTGCTTTGCCAAGTTGTCCGCTAGGTAAACGTGCAATACTTGACTTTGTGGTCTGACTTGCCCCCCTGCACGTCATGCCCTCAGACTCCCTCCCCGTGCTGTAAAGGGCAGAGTGTCATCTTTCCTAGGGGCTGAGCTGTTCTGTCCACCTAGACCCTTCTCAGTGCGCACTCACGTCGTTGGGTCTCCGGGGCCTGATCTGTCCAACAGGCACGGAACCAGCACAAGGTTCTGTTGTGAGACTTTGTGTCAAAGCCTTCTCTTCCGCTGAGCACCAAGTTCAAGGCCGACCAAAGCAAGCTATTACCGTGATGACTAGCTTCACTGGCTAATGGCTACAGCTTCACATTTTCACCCTAGCTTAGCACTTAGTGGCTGTGTCAGATTCAAAAGTCTGATAAATTTAAATAATGGGGCCATCTGATTGACAGCCAAGCATCATGAATTCCGTAGAACATGACAGGCCGCAGGAGAGGAGCAGGGCCACGGGAAAGGTCTCCAATGACTGGTCCTTTGAGTGTCTCCACCAGGCCTCATGGAGAAGCAAAGAATTGCTATGTGCTGGGCCAGCTCTGTTGGCTCAGGTGCTGGCTCACAGGGGAATGTGAGCTCAGGTCCTGGCTCACAGGGGAATAGCATCTGGATCGAAAGCAATGACCTCTCAAATATCTTTTGGACTCTCTGAGGTACCTGGAGAGGTGAAAAACCAATAGGTGTGCAAGGAGGAGTGTGGGTGCTCCAGGGAGCACTATAGGTATGGGTGCTCCAGGGAGCATTATGGCTGCAATGTCCAGACTCCTTTGCCAGCCTCTCCCTTGCAAGGAAGCTGGGAACAGCAAGGGACACCGCATGTGTCTGTCCCTGGGAAGATAGCGCACTGCACACCGTGGAAACCTCCCGCCCTCTTTCTTGTCTACTAATTGCCTGCCGAATTGAGAGGCTTTTGAAAGGAGGATGATAATTGAAATTTCACATAATTACATTTGAAAGGTACGCTTTTAGCTTCCCCTAACTTCACTCAAAACTCTGTCTTGTCAAAATAATTTTAAAGTTTTTTTTTTAATTCAACAAAGATTGATGAAATAGCACTGGCTATCTTTTAGCAGCTAATTATAAGTCAAGCCTCTTTTGGGGCTTTTTGGGGAGAGTTCTTTAACTTCCCTAAGTGATCCGTTTGGTCGTCTGCTTTTCAACTGTTCATTTTTCCACTGCCGGAGAGGGCAAAATTGCTTCCCTGGTTTTAATTACATTGGAGCAGCATCCTGGAATGGGGTACAGGGTATGGTTTCGCTGGGGTCGGGGGGCGGGGCAGCTACCCAGCTCGCCAGGGAGAAGCCTCACACACGATGGAGCTGGTACCTTCATTGCATCACCTTGTTGGTCTGATGGATTTGCCCTCTGAACTGTGTGCAGAAGCTCGAAGCAATTCAACACTTGCAGAAAATACACTCCAGAGGAAAGCCCCGGAAGCCCAGCTGGTCCTGGCAGGGGCCTGCTGGCCAGTTCTTCCAAGATCAATAGCGGAGGGTGGGGACAGCCTCCAGGTGACAGATGACACGCCGGGCCTATGCAGTTCTCTCAGAAACGGTGGCCCTGCCTGATATCTATACCCTGCCTGTTGTGCTCGCTTCGGCAGCACATATATACCCTGCCTGTATTGGCTTCTGGCACAGACTAGTAATTTACTTGTGATATTTAAATTAAAGGGCACAAATTGCCTCATCAAAAACTAAATGTTGTTCCAACATGCTCTGGTGACATTTTCGGTAACTGGTGAGGGCAGGTGGGGAACGTGGGAAATCTGAGGGGAATGAGAAGCTCTTTGCTCTGGGGTCACTGAGCCACCTCCAGGACTAAAATTTATGGGCAAGGCAGAACCTGAAGGGAAGAAAACTGTAACTCCTCACTGGAGCAGAAGCTCTCTGCCGACAGGACCCGGCCATACCCTGTGCATGCCGAGAACTCAGTAAGTGCTAAGCAAACAACCAAACTCTCTTTTTTGAGTCCTTAGTTTCAAGGCACAGCATGCAAGGTTCATGCAGACTTCGTCAAATCCTCAAAAACTCTTTAATTTTTTGTTGTTATAGATGTATATATATGAAAACTGACACCCGATGAGGTTAAGCAAATTTTCCAAAGTCATTCACTAATTTCAGTAACAGAGTCGAGATTTGATCCAGGTTTGTGAGGTCCCTAAGACCGACCACCACCTCCACTAGAAGACGAATCAGAATGAAGAGAGAAATACAAGATCTGAATTTAATTTCAGGTGAGGTTTAAAGGTAAAGTGCTTTTGATAGGTGTTGATATGTTACCAAAGGACACAAGGAATCTCAAAGGTACCTTATTTTACTAAATGATGCCCTTTATCACCATCTGGCGTGTTTTTAAAATGACCCACAGAGGCCAATTATTACATAAACACAAACTTTCCAATGAAAATAAATCAATAGGGTCTTCTTCCTGGATGGCTTTCCAGAGGGTTTACATGAGAGACTTCTGATAAATCAACATTTATTAAATGCTCACTGTAGTTCAAAGAAGTCAGAAGCACATCTAACCTTAGGAGAAGCTCAAAGAGAACAGAAGAAGACAACAGGCACACTCTTTTTCACAAACTGCCCCTTTGACTGGTGCCAGGAGGGGAGGAGCTGATGGTCTGCAATGATTAGGCTCAGAGAGTCCAGTCCCTTCATCCCTACACTTTACGTCTGGCTACGCAGGGGGTGAAGGCTTTCTAAGGTTCTTAGGGTCTACAATTTTCTGTCCCTGATGGTCTCGCATCTTCTATCTGGTTCCCCAGAACAAAGTGAGTCAAACTCAAGCAAAGACCACGTTCTTCAGGAACTTTAAGAAGGGAGACCAGGGAAAAAGTTCTATTCTGCAGCCAGTCTTGGGGGTAAATGCTGGACAGAGGCAGGTGCAGCAGAGCAAAGAGCCAGAGCTGCAAAGGGTTCTGGACTTAAGCTTGGTCCTGGGAAGAGCTGGGACCTCCCAGGAGAAAGGCCCAGTGGTTCCTTATAGCTCATTTTCTTGCAACATAGAGGTGGATAAAAAGCACAGCAGAAGTTGGAGTCAATATTCTACTTACATGAGCACAAGATTAAACTCACACCCTTTCTGCTTTCAGAAGCAACAGAAACCTATCTGAAATGCAGCATCCATTTTTGAGGAAAAAACACACTTGTAACACAGTCACCCTGATAACCCCGGCATGGATCTGGTTGCTGTGGGCAGTATGGCCCCCCTCTTCTCACCCTGGAACCGCTGATTAGCCCCATTAGCAGATGACAAATGAGTTGGGTGGCCCTGGCCCAGGCTCTGGTGAATGAGAAAAAAGATTCAGCCTCCATCTCTGTAATTGTCTTTTCATTTGACAGCTCCCCCGCGAGGTGATGCCCCAGGAGAGCGACCCCGGCCCTGCCCAGCTGCCCTGTGGTCCTCCTCCAGCATGGAAGTTCCTGCATAGGGAAGCTCTGACTCCAAGGACACCAGAGGTGATGGAGACCCATCAGTGCATTGAACTTGAACTGTGATGTCGAAGAGGACATGGTCGCTAAACTTCGGTCTGTTCAAGGGTTCTCTTGAGAGCATGCCTGGAGCTCCGCCTCCTGCAATTCTGAAACCACCCCAAGATGCAGGGACTACGATGTTTCCGTTCTGAAGACAAAGCTGAGGTCTCACATGCAGCTCCTAAGTGGTAAGGCTGGGACCTGAACCCACACACTTGATTTCAGTCTTCTGCCCATGGGGGTATTCCACTAGCTTTGGGCACCCTCCGCTGACTTCTTTTTAATGTGTGGTGCTGTGAACCCACAGAATGAAACTTAACTTTCCACTTATAGAAGGAGAATCGCTCCTGGATGACCCACACCAAAGCGTCTTCTTGTTGCCATGGGTTACCTACCTGGAATTGAGGTTTGCTTCCAAGGGACCTGCTGGAGGGGACTCTGAGTGAGATAGCTGTGAGTTCTTTCCCTTCCTCACCACTTATGGGCTGGGTGACCTTGGGCAAGGCTTTGGCCTTATCTAAAATCCATGGAAAAGTCACCGTAGTAGATCATGGAATTGCCAAGAAGGTATAAATATCTAATCCATCCTAATAAAGGACACTGTTGGGTAGGTATGTCATCAAGGAATAAAAATTAAAGAGCTAATAAACATAATTCCTGGAACATAGTAAGTACAAAAAAAATGGGGGTGTTTCTTCACAAAGTCCCCAATAAAATTTCCACAATTCATTTTAGCCAGATAGTCTCTCTCCTTTACATTTTTAAAAGATGCTAAAAATTTCTCCTAGAAATTCCCTTCCCAAATTGTATTATGCAATTCATAGAAATATGTTTTTATCCTTTAAAAAAAGAAGATGTTAGGTACTAGGCATGGTACCAAGTGCTGTGGCAGTCAGCATCTCAGTGAGACTTCAAACAAAGCAGACGCCACTGTATTGTGCCCTGTTACAGATTGGGAAACTGAGGCTCAGAGAGGCCAAGTAACTTGTCTGGGGCACAGAGTGAGCAAGCAGTGGAGCAAGGGCTCAATTCCAGACCATCTACTCTGGAGCCTGGACTTCTTGTTTGTTGCTATAAACACCAGATTGTAAGTGATCAGAGAGGATTGGTCTGACCTGCCCACCTCCACCATCAGGCCTGGGGTTGTCCCACGCCAGGGGGAACATTCTAGAAGGAATGGGAAGATAGTGAAGTTTCTATAATATGTGCCCAGAGTCTCCCCAGCAAGGCTCCCTCATGGACTGGTCAAGATTCAGAAATCCTCTCGCAGTTTCCTGCTGCCCAGAGATCATGGGCAGAGGCTATGTCAATATCATTAATAAATATTAATGAGAGATAATAATGAGAATCGCAGTAATGATCATAACTAACACTCGTGGGGTACCTCTGATCTGCTGGAACTGTTATCTGTGACTTCTGTAAAAGAACACACTTAATAACCACAACCTTCTCAGGGGTGGGGGCTCTTCTCAGCCCCATTTTATGCCTGAAGAAGATTTCACTCTGATTTTAAATAGAATTTTGTAGTTTCAAACAATTTCCAAGTTATCTAATTTTTTCCTTACACTTATAACTTAGGGACAAGCAGATAGTACATGTCTTTAGAGTCTACATACCCACGTAGACACAGATCTCAGCCTTCTACAGAGGGGTAGACTGATAACAGGGTCAGGTACTGGACATTGATTTAAGATGCTGAACTGAGGACAACATTTAACTCAATATGATTTACTGTCACTGTTCAAAATACTGAAAAGTTAAGAACAAGTCACATGTCCATCAAGTGACGAATGGAAGAAGAAACTGTGGTATATCCAGATAACAGACTATTACTCGGCCATGAAAAGGAATGAAATTCTGATGACACACTACAGCGTGGATAAATCTTAAAAACATGATGCTAAATGAAATAAGCCTGACACAAAAGGCCACATGTTTTATGGTTCCACTTATATGAAATGTCTAGAAGAGGTAAATCCATTGACAGAAAACAGGTTAGTGGTTAATAGCAAGAGGAGTGGGAGGGGGGAAAGGCAAGTGACTACAATGGGCACAGGATTTCCATTCCAGCTGATTTAAAAGTTTTTAAAGTAGGTATTGGTGATGGTTCACAACATTGTGAATATACCTAATACCAGTGAATTACATACGTTAAAATAATGGAAATTTTTGTGTTATATCTATTTTACCATAATACTACTAAAAACTTCAGTGCCTCTTTCATTATCTGTGTGGCAAAATCTAGATTCCTCATCCTTCTTTACAAGAATCTTCCGGTTTTGTCCTCCATTCGCATTCTCCTCTCTCTCTCACCTCCCACCACTTCCTTCATTGCACCCAGAGCTCGCGCTCAACCCAAGCACAGTTTCCCCATGAGCCGTGTAGCACCTTCTGCCCTACATCAAGTTCCTATGCCTTCTGGGCCTCGAGATGACTGCTTGTCCTTCAAGCACCCCCGGGGGAGGCCCCCAACGTCCTCCCCTCCAGCTGGGCTGTGCCCCTGGCGGATATTTTCACAGGCCTCGAAGGTGCTGCTGTAAGGCACTCGCCAGTGTGCACTGTAATTAGACACTTTTGCATGAGAGGGGGGTGTGTACTGGTGAAAAATACAGACTCTGAGGTCCTTGGGCCAGAGTTCAAATCTCAGCTCTCACTGTGCATGGGGAAACCACTCAACTGCTTAGTGTCAGTTGCCTATTCTATAAAAACGGGGCTAATAATGCTTTGTGTGAGGATTAAGCACAGATATACACATACCGCTTTTAGGACAGTGCCTTGAACTTCCAAGCAGCCCCCGGTGAATGTGTGTGTCCTATCCTCAGTGGCCACCATCCTCCCTCTGCCCCCGGAGCTCGTGAGTTCCATGAACCAAGCAGGCATGCCCCGAGAAGCAGATGTTGAATGAAGGTCTTATCCATCTCTGTTCCCCTCATTCTGCTGATGGGAAGACACCAACCGGCTGGAGGCAGAAGGAGGTCCAGTAATCACTCATCACTGGAACCTGAAGGGACCATGTTCCTGGGTCTCTCCACGGACCCTGGGGTGCACCCCACAAACTGGATCCTGCAGGCCAAACCAACCAGGCCAACGAGAGCAAAGCAGGCGCTGGGCCCAGCTGCCCCTCGTACCACTCACGGCCTTTGCTGAACAAGGAGAGCTTGAAATACCAGCAGGCGAGCTATAAATAACGGAGGGCAAAATAATGCAGAAATTAAGTGAGGGTCTGTCAGTGAGTCAGTGGGGGTCCCTCTCCCAGGGAGGATGATACATGAGCTGTCGGAGATAAGACTCTGGTTGGGCATATTTAAGGTGAGCACAGAGAGCAGTGGGCACTCCCGGGGCTCCTTCTGCCACCGCCAAATGGGAAATTTCATAGATCAAACCACCAAATAAATGAGGACATTAAGGTCTCATCCATTGTGTGGTTGTATTTGAAACATCAAGATTCCGACTTAAACCAGCACCCCCTGCGATGGTCTTGTTGCCAGCCCTGGAGAGCTGTCACCCTGCAGGACCAGAGGTTTTCCGTGGGAGGCTTTGGGGCACAGATTTAAGTGCTCACAGCTGATATTTATTAAATCCTTAGCATAAATGTGCCAAATCCAGGATTTTACATCTGTGAACTCCTTTAATTATTTTTAAAACCCTAGAACGTATGGACTATTATCAACCCCCCGATTCAAATGAGAAAGCATCTGTGATACGAACCGACAAGGTGACAGGCTGGGAGGTGGCGGAACTGGTGGTTAAACCCAAGAACCCGAGTCTAGTTACAAGACTACAGTGATCCAATCAAGGGTGGTGTTTCGCACAAGTACACAGGAACAAAATGGGGAGTTCAACCCTGCACAGTGGCTCATGACACCGACGGAATGACCGGAGGGATGGACCGGGTTACCCCTGAACTTGTAAGAGGCAGCCCAGACAGCCCCCTCCGGAGCTGGCTGAAGAGTTAATAGCTGTTTGATGGACACCCACTACTATATTACAAACGGTTGGGAGCAAAATAAATGCAAATGAGGCCACAAGGGCAGAAAACCAGCCTTCCCAAGTGTATCCTGCCCACACTGAAATGCCCTGGCTCTATCCCTGAGCTTAATATTTCATGCAAAAGGCAATGCTGAGATCGCCGTTCCTAGAAACCCAGGGGAGGACAATCAGGATGACAAATGGAACCCTCCCCCTTGTCTCCCGAAATGCCAAGAGGTGTGGGTGATGGGCAGGAATACCTAAACAACCAGGGGAGGGAGCCTTGGCTGAGGCTGATTTATGGGCAGAGGGGCGCAGCCCTCACCTTTATTTACATTACTCGCAGCACATGAACTCCAAGAAAATTTAGTGCTTTAATTTGGGCATTTGGCCTGTGCTTTTTTTTTTAATCATCCGCCTATATGCTTGCTGGGAAACCAGACCAAACCACAAAGCCCACACCAGCGGGCTCCTCTGTTCCCCACTTGCCTTGTTCAGATCGTAAGTTCCTTGAGGGCCCAGAGGCACGTGTTTATGATGCATCAGAGCCTCTGCTGAGACCTGCAACCCCGGCCTACCCCGTGGCCTCTGTGCTCTGCCACAAAGTGCTATGAGGCTGCAGCTTCTCCCACTGCAAGGTACAGGCTGGGCCGATGGCCCTTCCCGGCAGCACGGACATTGTGATTCCATAACCCAGGTGAATGCATAAACCCCCCCACCCCCCGCTGCCGCTCGGAGTCACCCCAACTTCCAACTTTCTCTCCAACACATGCCATTTTCTTCTTCAGTGTTTTGAGGATCTCAGGATGTCTAAGTGAGAAAAGACAACATTCCCCAAATTCAAGGGGATCTGTGACTCTGAAATATTCCTTACGGTGGAGCTGACTTATTGCTAAGGCCTTAGATTTCAGGAGGGAGACCTACAGAGAGGGCTACCCAAACCCACCCGTCGTCCTGACCGAAGCGGCTGCTGGGCCACCTCTGACAAGCTGGGGTGGGGGCGGGATGGTGGTGCGCGTGGCTGACCCCATCTTTGGCCACAGTCAGCCTTGCAAGCTGCTGGGGAGGCTGCGAGTTCCCATCCGTTCCTCTCCAGCATCGCAGCGAGTCCACCCGCGCCAGGCGCCCGCTGCCCACCGCCTCACACCGCTCTCTCCTCTTTGGGCTCCGCAGACGGCAAGCGCCTATTCCTCCGGCCATCCCCAGGGCCCGTCACCCGCCCCCTCCATCAGAAAACGCGCTGTATGTAAGCCGGCAGACAGAAGGCAGCGCGCGCCCCTACCCCGCACCCCGGTGCCTGCTGGGAGGCCGTACAAGTCCGACACCCCTTTACGGCATTCACGACACTCATGGAGGACCGAGCAAGGGCCAGGCACTGTACTCAGCGCTCACCCTCTCCTGTGTTGCAGCAACACTGGGATATGGGGACTAGTTAGCTCTAGGGCCAAACTGAGGCCTAAACTGTAAAGCAACGTGTGTGCTCAGGCGGCTGAAATGTGTTCAGAGAACGGGCATCCAGACCCCGGAGCCAGGGACTGCTGGACTACACTCCATACGTTGAGCTTACCTGTGTTGGCAATGCTTAGCTTGTTCGAATCATTACAGTGAAAGTCAGCGAGGCCCTTTCTTAGTAATTACTCTCTACGCCGACATCTCTCTGGGTTGGACCCAAATGACAGCAGACTGAGGCCGCCAAGCCTCGCCGTCTTGACAGCTAACCCTGATGCAAACACAATGAAGGGAAGATCCTCCCGACCAGAGCACATTTGGGTTTCCACATATTTTTCTTGCCTGAACTTTGAAACCCAGTCAGGGAGCTGCCCAGCCCGCGAGCCTGGCAGATGGTTCTCCAGGCTGCAGTGATGGCAAGTGACCGTGTCCCGCTGGACAGCTCCCATCCTCAGCCAGGCTGGCCTTCTGTGCCTGCAAACCTGTCTCTCCCTGATGCTGGCTTCCAAGTCCTAGATGGTGCAGCAGCCAAAGAGGAAGCAAGCACCAAAAAATTGAAAGCCATTTACTTGGTCCTTCCGGGTGATTTTAATTGCAGGTAATAAACCATTGTTAAAAGGAAGGTTTATAATAAGCAAGCACATACCAGTTTGGGGTGTTTGCATGGAACAGTGAAATGATTTTGTAAATGCCATCTTCTCTAATAAATCTGAATACTGCTGGAGAGATTAGGCCATTATCCAGCGCTGGCGTAAATGAGAAAATGATATGATGAATCGCATGCTTGAGGGGTTTTAGGAGTTAGCTGGAGACGGGGCAGGATGACGCTAGTTAGCCATGGCAGTTGGCCAATGAAATCATATTGCCCGAGATCCAGCTCAGGGCCAGTTCTGTTATTCTGAGTATGGCTGGGGCTTCCCAACATTCATACCAGGAGGTCACTGTATACATTTTTTTGCCGAAATAAAAGAGGGTTAAAAAGCCAGTGACCCAAGTCATAGATTAACCTGATTCTGTCGTGAGGCAAAATTGAATTTGGGATAACCATCTTGGCTGAAGTTTATTTTTTTATTTTTATTTTTTTACTTTTGCATAGAAGAATTGGGGTGTAGGCCACAGGTGTTGGGGGTGAGAGGATTCACCAGAAATAGAGTGGGGAGCAGAACAGGCAGGTTTACTGACACACACTGCTGAGGGAAGCAGTGGGCAAGACAGGAGAGGTCTGCTGTGCCATGTGGGTCCCCTCCCTGGCTGGGGATCGAACCAGGTCATAGTGGTGATATCGCTGAGATTAACCCCTTGGCCACCACAGAAGCCCCTCGCTAAAGTTTAAGCCACTGAACTGGAGCCTGGTTCGCTGAGACGCATGCCCTTGTTCACCAGGGAAGTGGTCACGTGGTCGGTGCTCATTTGGGGTGCTTTACCTGAATCCTCTGACACAACCTGGTCTCTCAGCCTGTGAGTCTTTCTGTGTTAAGCTTTCAGCCCTTAGCCCTTCCTAACCATTCACGTGGCAGATCCCTGGGTATTTTCTTATGTGGGTTTTGATCAGAACCTCAGATGCAAGTCTAGGGCATGCGTGTGCCAAAAGGCTAAAAGCACAGTCCCAGGACATCACGGGGTCTTCCTCCTCCAGAGCACGGCCTCCTAGTGACAGAAGTGCCAGGACAGACTCAAGGTCTGCACCAAAATTACCCAATTTTGCCTTTGGGAGACTGAACTCGACTGCGGGAGAAAGAGCATTTCATTCCAAGGTGGGAGCTTCCAGAGATTAATAATACAATATGCTAATAATAATGATGCGTTCTGGCTGCTGAACCCCCAAACCTGCCAAGCTTTGTGCCAGCCCATGACATGCTAGTCCATGAAACCAGTGGTTCCCACCCAGGGAATGAGGGAAAGCATTTGGCAATGTCTGAAGACATCTGTGGTTGTCACATTTTTGGGGTGCTACTAGCACCTAGTGGGTGGAGACCAGGGTGCTGCTAAGTGTCCCACGGTGCTCAGAACAGCCCCCCACAGCAAAGATTATTCTGGCTCAGAATGTCAAGGGTGCTGCGGCTGCACAAACCTGCATTAGACTGTCCAATCACCCTCGAGTGGCGCTGTTATCAGCCTCATGCTGCAGATTCGGGGACGGAGAGCTGGAGGCCCCCACGACACATAAATCACAGCACCAGCAGCAGGGCCAGGCCTGCCTCCCCCCTTAAGCCCACACACCAGCTCTGTTAATTTGAAGATGGAAGTGACCTCATTTCATAGGAAAGGAAACTGAGGCTCAGATGCCAAGTGTTTCACCAATGACTTCAAAGTTCTCTTAAGGTCACGGATGATGATTAAACACAGTGACTTCATCTCCAGCCACCAAATGTCTCCTTCCTGCTCACTGAGACACCCCCAGTCATTAATGTCTCGTTCTGCTCCCCTAACATGGCAATCTAGGGGTCTTACTGCTCACATCTAATTAGCTAGCTTACTCACTCAATCACCATGTATTAAGTTCCTTGTGTATGCTGAGCACATGTGACCACACTGGTGCAAACAGGTCAGAAGACAAATGGGTCAGGGATTGGCTCAGGTCAGGGGTTGGCAAACTGAGTCTGGCTGCCTGTTTCTGTAAAGGAAAGTTTTAATTTATTGGCGCCCAGGGACACCTACTCATTACCTACCTACTACGGCAGCTTTCCTATCGCAACAGTAGCGTGAGCACTTGTGAGACACTCCATGGCCTCCAAAGCTTAAATTACTATCTGGCCTGCTACAGAAAAAGTTTGCTAATATGTACCCCGATCTATCGTTCAAGCAACTGGAGCGAGATTGCAGTGAATGCCAAGCAGAATCAAGCAGCACTGTCAGCCACGATTGCAACTACAGTTTCTAGGGGCACTGGGGGAGCCTTTCATGTTGAATGCGAATGCAAATCTAGCACCCAAAAGTTCCAAAAGGTTTTGATCCTTTGAAATGCTTTTTGATTTTCTAGAGCCCATTATCAATATCGCTTCAGATGAAGTTTAATTGCATGTTATTTGTATTTTGCTGTCAGTGGTTTTGGAAGCCCAAAAAAAAATGTTCCTGGTTGCACTGAAATTAAAACAGAGATGACACTTCCAGCCACTGGATTAGCTGTTTGGGAGTGAGTTAACCATGCCGGGTGAGTGGCCCCTGGTTAGTAGCCTCCATCCAATCCTCAAAGATGCACAGCAAAAGATCCTGTTTCATCGCTCCTGAGTTTTCTGCCATTCTCTTGACCTGTGGTCTGTGGATGAAATTCCACTGACATGAGAACAAGGTCAAGGTGTGACCCTGAAGCAGCAGGGGCCTGACTGTTACAGCAGAGTAAGAATGTGGACCTATAGCACTAATAGGTTTGGTGAAGTTAAGTCAATATACTTTGGCTGATGTTGACCCGAAGACCCTGCTAAAAAAAGTTTAAGGGAGTCTCCCTGAAGGACAGTGAAGAAAGAGAAAGCAGGTAGCTATGTCGTGACGTCCAAATCCTGCCCTGACACGCAAAGAGTGTGGCTCATGCTGAGACCCCAGATCTTCACAAAGTTGTGCTTCCATATTCCAGAAGTCCAAGTGATGGTGATGTAGAAAATTCTCCTGTCATTTCCAGTTCCAGGTCATTGAAATAAAGAAGAAATTCCCTTTGTGGTTCTGCCCTGACTTATACCTCTCTAGTTGCTTAACAGGGAAGCTCAGAGGCAACTGAGACATGAAGATGGGCCATTGGAAGAGAAACCCAGAGACTGCGAAGAGGGCTTAGTGTGATGTCACATGTGTCAAGCCAGTTTCTTTCTTCACCTTGAGGGGGACACTAGACATAGGGTTCAGGAACACAGAGTGGGGGTGATGGTGTTACTGCCCAGGCTTATAAGATAGGGTGGGCCATACACAGGAGGGAATGGGCAAGGCCAGGCCAGACCTCACCCAATATTAACCTCTCCCATGTGCAGCTGGCCTCAGTTACAGTGAGAGAAATCTCCATAATCTTGGGCAAATCTTTATTTAAGAAATAGTTTTCTGTGTTGATCTCAATTCAACCACATTGGCCAGATGGACCTTGGAGACAATGTCTATGGATGTCTTTGTGTACCCCAAACAGTGGGGTCGTAATAGACTAGCACTTCTTTAATGCCCTCCTGGGTGCAAAGGACAGAATAAGTATAATGGAATCCTGGAAAAGAGGCTGAGCTGAGGGACCTCGACCAAGCTATCTTAGAGGCAAGGTAGTGATGACGTTGAAAGCACTGCAGGGTGGGTTTTGAGTTAACCTCTGGTGGAACCAACTCATGTGTTGACCAGCTGAATTGAACAGCCAACCATAGAATCACAATCCTTCTCGAAGGACTTCTGTTAAGATTTTCTGTATCGTTCCAATTTTAGTATATGTGCTGCCGAAGCGAGCACTGACTTCTGTTAAGATTTTAATGTGCCTCCTTGCTCCAGCAGGGCCTGGTACCACGTTGAATTGCAAAGAGAGCATCAGATCCTGTGCCAGCTAATGGATGGGCCACCTCCACCACGGCAGCCAGGCCATGCCCCTCTGCTAACCCTCTAGTCTAAAGAGATGTGGGATGGTCTTGTTTTTTCCCTCACATTACATGGTAAAGCTGGCAGGAATAGGAACAGCAACCCACTTAGGAACACATTAATTAAGATAATCAATATACATATAATCACAGGTCAGTTCTCCCCAGCCTTCATTTATCATGCTCCCTGCTACCATGACTGCTCTCTGCAAATGTCTAAATCTCATACCTTGTTATCATCAAGAAATGGTGAATTCAGGATTTCAAATGGCAAGGGTGTGGGGGTGGGAGATGGCACCCATTCCACTGCATCTGGCAAGTTGCACTTACCAATTAAATACACGATAGTCAATGTTTTCCAAAATAATTCAAATGAATCAAGGAAAACGAATTAATTCATTTGTTGCTGCTCACAGGAAGACCCAGCTTCGGCCAGCAAGATGGTACAAGGGGTGAGCTTACTTAAAAAGATGTAGGCTGTACACACATTGAAATTTCTACCTTTTCTTGTTCTCTTGGAGGGAAAAAAAGCTATTATTTATGAGCTAAATGCTGTCTTGTCCATATCTTCTTTCTCCTTAAGAGAGAAGGTCCTGGCCAGTGGCTATTCTCTGTATGTCCAGTCTCAACCTTTCCAAAAGCTGCACTTTTTAATAATAATTTCTTGTGGTCAGTTTTAACCTTTAATAGTGGAATGAATGTATTTTCCTAGCATGCTGTTATTACATGGTGTCCCTGTCATGCCCACCTCCGCAGGCTTCTGAATTCGTCACTTGCTTGTCTGTTTTCCTATTATACCGATCTAGACCTTTATTATAAAATATAATTAGGTTTCCATGTCAGTCACACCTACTAGACTGTGGCACTGAGATAACTAAGTCCATATCTTATTAAATCTGTGGCCCCTGAATCTATGGGCCCAATCTCTCAAGAAATATGGAGACAGAGAAGAAAGGAGAAGAAAGAAAAAGGAAGAGGGAGACAGGGAGGGAGACATGTAAGCAAAAGGGGTCCTCATTGGCCTTAGGGGGTTCCTGGCTGCCATATCCCCATATTTTTTAAAGATTTATTTATTTATGCATAAAAGAGCTGGGGTGTAGGCCAGAGGTATGGGAGGTGAGAGGATTCACCAGAAACAGAGTGGGGAGCAGAGCAGGCAGATCGACTGAAATCCACTGCTGAGGGGAGCAGCGGGCGAGGAAGGAGAGGTCTGCTGTGCCATGTGGGTCAGCTCCCTGGCCGGGGATCGAACTTGCACTGCTGTGCTGCGGATGCTTCACAGTGTGGCGCTCAACCCACTGTGCCACCAGGGAGGCCTGGCACATCCGCACATTCTCGCTGGAGAGAAGCCGGCAGGCTCCAGGGTGGGTTAAAACTGTTGCAGCCAGTCTCCTGTTAGGAAAGCATTGTCACCTTCCTAAGCCTCAACATTGTCATCTGGAGAATGGGACGATGACACTGCCTAACTCACTAGGACGTGACAGCAAGATGAGAAAATATGTATCAAATGTCTGGAAAAACCAAGAAAAAGCTCAGGCAACTGGCCATTGCTATTGCTCAGCCAAGTGGCCAGTTTGTCCATTGCTATACTCTTGGACAATCCTGTGTCTTTCCAGTTCTGAGTCAACCCCCTATGAAGAACCTCGATGGGCCTCCATGCACCATTTTCCAGAAAGGAAGGGCCATGTCCTTCCTGAGTCTTCCCAGTGGAAGCACAGTGGTGAACAGAGGGAAAGGCAGCTCTCACATCCGAACGCGGCCCGGCCGCTACCTCTGACCAAACACCGGTTCTTCCCGCCACCAGATTCTGCAGTGTTGACAAAGCATATCCCGTGGAGTAGGGCTCTCAGGTTGTGATAAACTACAGAGTCTGACAGGCAAATCCTAGCTCTAATGGCCACCATCCGAGCTTCAGTGCAAACATGATTTCTTGGGCACAAGTGGGAAAGATGATGAAAACTATACAAAGCTGTACGGGGTCCTGGTCAGGGCAGCAGGCCACTGCTGGGGACCTTCTGAGTCACACTTATTTGTGCTTATATTTGAGCCAAATTCCACACATTTTGCAATACGGTAATTGTGCATTCATCCACCCATCCATCCATTCAACAAGGATTTGCTGAGTTTGGAATGTACCAGGCACTGTACTAGGTGCTGTGAATGGAGCAGAGAATACTCAGACAAAACCAGAGTTGTTGTTCTGGGACTCATAACTGAATCTTCCCCAATGGCTGGCAGATAAAGGAGTCCTCAAATGGGGACAATTTTGGTGCAAATTAAACATGTGACAACTTCTGGAAACATTTTTGGTTGTCACAATTGGGGTGGAGAGGGTTCTACTGGCATCTAGTAGGCAGAGGACAGGGGTGCTCTAAACATCCTATAATGTTCCCCCCACCCCCAACAAAGGATTATTCTGCCCCAAATGTCAATGATGCTGAGGCTGATGAACTCTAAGATAAAGGAATCTGTCAGAGGTCTCAGCCCATTAGAAGCTACTGAGACCTGGAGAGAAAACCCAGGAAATGGGAAGGACTTAAAAATGAGTTTAGATGGAGAGAAAGTTTCCAACTTTTCCTAGAATCATCCTTCCGAAAAGAGAGGCTCCATATGGTGTCCAAGAAGCAGGCAGCCTCAAACCCAGGCTCAATGGTGACAGGTGACCCCTGGGTTGCTAACCTTGCAAGGAGGGTCCAACTTCCTGCTCCTGGTTAATTTCATGCCTAAACAAGAGGCATCTGCTGCTTCTTTAACTCTCAACCATAGATTTTGTCACTGAGGATTCAGAAACTACCGCTGATGAAGAAAAATAATAATTAAGAGAGTTAGTCCCCTCAACCTTCCTAACATAACAAACCAAAAGATGTTTCCTACCTAGGGGATAATACAGACTTAACAGCAGAGATACTTGGTGGTACTGGATTCCTTGGTCATCATAAATCAGCTGCATGACCAAGACATCAATGTAGAATGAATAAGGGCATGGACTCTGGAGTCAGGACTTGGTCACTGAATCTCTAAGCCTTAGTTTTCTCATATGTAAAATGGGTACAGAATACTAACCACCTCCCAGGTTACTATTAGGACTGGACGCATTGACTAAATGCATTAATACAAAAAAGCACTTAGAAGCGGCATCAATGAAGTCTGTATCACAGCTTGCTCTTGGCACCTCTGTACCCATCACCACTATGGCGTGGTCGATAAGCAACTTAACCTTCTAGGTCTCAGTTTCCCTTTTGAGTCCACTCCATTGGACTCAGGAGGCAATTACACGTGTTAAACCTTAGGCTCAACACTTCCTGTTTTAAATCTATTATTGTTATTATTGAAAAGTTTGCCAAAGCACTGAGTCTAGTTCTCATTGAGTTCTGGATTAAACTATTCACCTCCACCAAAAAGAAGAGGATGACGTGTTCAGGATGGTTCCAGAACACCCAGCATCTTGTGATGAACCCACCTCCCTTCAGAGAGTGCTCTTAATGAGTCACATCAGTTCAAACAATGTGAGGAGCTGCGACGAGATTGGAAATGGAAGCCCTTGACATACCCACAGGGACACTCACACTGGCTGACAGAAGAGGATAGAGTGGGAGCTGGCATCTCCTTCTCCCAACCCCCTTCATCTTCCCCCCTGGCACCACAAGAGGGGTACCCAGGCTTGGGGTGCAGGGGGCACTATGCTTGCAGAACTGCCTGTTATAACTATCTGAGCTCTCTTGCCGGGGTCTCGATTCATCAGTGGGTGAAGGGCATGGGTGCTTTTCAGAAGTTGACGCAAAGGTCCAGCAAGGCGGAGGCAGCAAAGGCACACAACGAATTTAGAACCAATGGTTTCCCACCATGCAGAAGCCACCTGCTCAAACAGTTGCTCTTGCCAAACTCATTAAAAGTGCGTTCAGCTTCTTTCATGTTTCCAGCAGCTTAGGATTCCAAGGGCGAGGCAGGAATGCCCACAGAGCACAACCTGGACGCCAGCTTAGAGATCTGAGGTTACATCAAGCCAGCAGGAATGTTCTGGTCTCATCTGACCGCAGGGGGGTGGGGAAGAAGAGACTACTTTCCCTGATCTTCCTCCAGCTTGTCCAGTATTGAGAAACACCGGGCAGGGGGCACTGAAGGTGGTAGCACGGGCCAGCGGGGCTCTTACCTGCTCTGAATGGTCAGGTGCAATCTGATCACTATGCTCTCTTTTTGCAGATGATTCTGCCCCAACCCTCTCTGCCTGCACGTCAGATGACAAGACAGTGCAGGGCCCGTAGTCGGTGGCACATGTTCATTACTCGCCCTAACACCCAGCCCAAACAGTATGGACTAATTTTCATTCGCAAGATCACTTAAAAACCCATTCCCGGCCTTGGCAGCCAGAATGGATTGTTCTTGCCTGATGGATGGTAGGGGGATAAGAAATCAAGTGCCGATATTCACTTGGAAAAAGGTCTGAAAAAGAGCCGAGGAATTCATGTAGATTTCACTTTCCTTCACTATGTAACTCCAGAATAAACAGAACTGAAATACGCAAGGAAAACGGCCAGGACCCCAAGTTTGACCTTCTGGACCCCATATGACTGGCAGGGCGAGCCAGCCTTATGACGAGCGCCTCCCACCTGCCAAGCCCATCTGCTGCAAGCTTGCTGGCGGCCAGGAAGCCACAAATTATAACCTACAGGATTCCTAAAAAGTGCCAGCACTTTGGTGACGGCGATCAGAGAGTGGAGAGAGTGTGCCTTGCCTTTCACTGGGAGGGCAGGTCCTCTAATAAAAATCAGGTTGGCTTGGACTCTGATTAAAATCCAAGAAGTTTGGAAAAACCTCAGTAAATCATGAACTATTGAACGCATGAAATTAACCAGAACCAGAAATTTGACTCAAAGGGTCCTCCGAAGGTATTTTCCAAAGACAATGGAAAGACAGTAAATAAAACCAATCAATAACTAATTTCAGCCACGCTGTCCTGATCTGTAAGTAAGCTGCCCGGGGCCACGCATGCTGATTTTCAGGAAAAACTCTGGAGCCCCGTTTCATGACACCCACCAGATGAGGAAAAGATGCGAGTTTCCTTAGGGCCCCTGATGCGGCCGGAAAATCGAGGCATGCACAGTGGGGTGAGACCTGTCACCCGGACAAGCTCACAGAAGGCCCAGAGACTGCCCCACCGCTCATCCGAGGCCCTCTGCTATTTGAAAACTGTCTCTCTTCAAAAAAGATTAAGTCTACTCGGGAAAATGAGAGCAGAGGCAGAATGAATTGGGAAGGGGATGGCAGAAGACAGAACTTATTTTGCAAAGCAACAGTGTCTGGCATCTTCGCAGACTGCTCAACATTCAATTCAGTCCAAAGGTAATTTACACTTCACCGAAGAGTTGCCAGTGTGGTAGTAATGCTAGATAAAAGCAGTCAGACCCGAAGCAACAACCTAGTTTAACACCTGGGGAGAAAAATAATAAAACTTGCGTTTGTTTACGGGAATTCACAAAGGTGTAAAAAATGACCCTTTTCCCCATCCCCATCTTAACAAAGACAGTCAGTTCTCAACACCAAAGGGAGATGCATAAAAATACAATTATTTCATTTTTAAAAAAAGGGGGAACCTACAAAGTAATGGCAGTAGGTGTATATCCTACTGGGCATAAGCATTTTATGTTACATACAGTTAACACCTATTTGAGTTGAGTACAATGGGGCTTAATTGTTTTATTCTACGCACAGCACAGCAACCGATTGAATCTAATATTAGTCATTCATCAGATAAAACATTTTCAGAGAAACAAACTGCTATATTTTCCCTTCAAAGAACAGCAAGCATTTAAAACACATTTTCCCAGAGATGTTACGCTGAGGAAAAACAGCTTAGAAATGTTAGTTTAAACAAATCCGTTCTCTGGCTACCAACAACAAGAAGCATTGAAACAAATGCTTAGCTCTGTTTTTCCCAAGACTCCTCCTGTCCACCTGTCAAGGCAGTTTTGACCCCACCAGCCCAACGGCACACCCAGGGTGGGGAACCGGGCCTCCCAGCCCGGGTGCTCTCTACACTGTAAGCAGAGCATCCTCACCAGGGTTATCCGACTCACTTACAGCAGGGAGAGCAAAGATGGGCAGGCTGCCAGGTAGTCTTTCAACAGATTCCCAAGAAGATCCTACAAAGTGTCGAAAGCCCAGAATTTCAGCAGCTCACTTCCTAGACTCTGCTCCATGCCAGCTCAGAGGGCACCCTCCGAGTCAGTGTTTTGTTAAGTGACTCTCTGCATTAATCCTCTGGGAAGACCCAAGTCTCCTTCATCAGTTCAGCTACTGTTAGCGTCACTGGAACACAACATCCAATGGGGGAAGTGATGAGTTGGTTTAACTCACCAAAATTATTTTTTTTAAACAAAAAAATTTGAAAGTGGAGCTTATATCATCTCGGCAGGAGAGCAAAGGTGATTCTTACCCAGAACCATGTGTGCTAATATTATTAAAAGTACATTAGCTTGCATTGAGTATGTGCATTTAGTTAAAAGGTGGCTTATACGGTTGCATTTTGAAAGATACTCGTTTCATTGCAAACCTTGATTTGAAAAGTGATAACTCAATAGCACCAAATTCTCTTAGGGTAACCTCACCAACACACACAATGAAAGCAGAAGACTACTTCCGAAGGGCACTCAGGTACCCCCGGCAGTTGAGTTTCTCGGTGCCTTCTTGGAGGTGTGTTAAGAAGAAACATGAAGACACCAACACACCACACTTGAAAATGAACTCAAAGGACCCAGTGCTGCACGAATACAATGCATGAGCAGAAGAAACAGCAGACCCCGGCTGCAGAGGGCCTGTCCCAGGAGAACGTGGGAGCAGGCGACGAGCAAACTAAACCAGAGCAGATACCAACAAACTCAGAGGCTCCATAATGTATGAAGCACTGGGTGGCGGTCCCCCTGGACTTCTGAGGGGGGTGCTCCTTTTCTTTTCAACCATCACATCAGTTTAAATTCACATCCATTTAGAGGCATGTGTGGCCCACAATTAAGTTGAGTTCAAACCTTCGACATTTTATTTTCAGATTATCAAATCACTAAGTGCCCCCTAGGAAAGGTTTTGAAAAATGCCAGTGGTTCGCAGAGAACATCCAGACCGTCCCTCATGCACCCACCCGCAGCCAGTCGCTGACATGGGCGGTCACGCTCCCAAGAGCTCAGGGAGCTGCTAGTGGTGTGTGTCTTTAAAGGTACCAAGAGAGTCAGGAGCTACCTGCACTGCCACAGTCAGGGTGTTTCTGTCGGAAAGGAGAGAGGGGGACAGCTCCCCGTTGCCCCACTAAGCCCAGGAAACCAGCAACTCGGCAGCTCTGTACCAGGGGAGCTTGTCTCAGCCGCACTGGTCTTTCACGGGCTCATCTGCAGCTCAGCCCAGGACTCAGATAAAACCACTTAACTTTCCTGGGCTAAGGGAAGGGGCAGGGCTAGGAAATAAACCTGCTTTGTTTAGCCTCTCCCCACCCCACTGTGGCTTGTGATTCTTAGCAAAATGCCAGTTCTCGGCTATTCATTTCTTTAATGCTGGCAGTGTCTCTGCTTCTAAAAAGTAAAGCATGGCCGTGCGGTACCCCCCCCCCCCACACACACACACTCTAACCCAGGTAGCAGGGAAGACCACCCTGCATGCCACGGCGCAGCATGGAGCCCCCCAGAAACCAACCAAAGCACCAGACACCAGGCTCACAGCACCTTCCCACTATGACGTCATGCTACCTCGGCAGCAAATCACTGCCCCAATTCTTGCACTTTCCACAGACTCCTGAAGTACCAAGGTAAGAGCTGACTTGGAAGCCAGCAGAAAACGGCTTGCGTTCAGGTCCGACATGCCGCACGGGCACTTTCCCCGGGGAAGGTAAGCGGGCCACAGACACCGGAGCCGAAAGGCATTTCATAGGACTCTTTCTCTCCACACTTAGGAGATGCTCTGGGAATGACAGCAAGACCAGAAAATTCTTTCGAGTCACTGAACAATCGGTGGCTCATACTTCATCAAGTGACATGTTTGGACAAGTGGCCTTGTACAACCCAATCTTGGGTTGGATTTTTTTCTGGGTTTCAGCAGTTTAGTTCACAAAGCAAATGATATTACTACCCAGTGACACTGCTTCTTAAAGGGTAATCAGAAGCAAGAAAGAAGGGAGGGATGGAGGGGAAAAGGAGGGAGGGAAGAAAGCCAAAGAGAAAATCCCCCAAGCCAGCTTCTCCCTTTGGCTTTTCAACTCACACAAAGCAAAGCACATTTTTCTGATGCTTCCTGCACCTTGAGCCCTGGCAGGGGGGTTCAGAGCTTCACCACGGTCAATGTCAACACAGACCCATCTTTCTTCCCTTCCTCTAAATCACAGTCTCTTCCAGAGAGTGGTCACTGCCACCCACCACTAGACCTTCCTCTCTCCGGAAGCCCATCACTCAGCCTGTCTCCCCCTGGAAAGTGCTCTGGCTGTTTATATTTGCTGGAAATTTAAACTCCGTGCCGAGCAGAGAGCATCTACTGTTGCATCCGAATACCCCAAAGCCTGCACCATCGCAAATGAGGAGAAAATAAAGTCCAGATGCAATCAAGACAGGGGTCTGGCATCCGTGAGAAAAGTGCAAACCAGTTCAAGGCTCTACCCCAAACCTGGCCAGCAAGGCCTGGAGTTCTCCGGAAGAAGCTTTCCCAGAGAAGGCGCCTTCTGGAGCTGGGGGGACCATGGCATTCCCCCCTGCCAGGGTTGGGGGCAAAGGCCGGGCACGAAAAGTTTGCCCACGGAGCCGGGCCCCGTGTGCCACCTACAGGACACTTTCTCCTGCCGGAAGGGACCCGCCGGCTGCGCCTCGCCCGCGCTGGCCGGGGCCCGTGTGCCCGTGCGAACCCGTGCTCCGGGCGCCGGTTCTCGCTAGTGACAGCAGCCGGCCACCCCCGGCAGGGGAACAGCGGCGACCACCGCCGGCGGCCAGGTCACGAGCCACAGTGCAGAGCGACTTGGCCCCAGGCGCGGCGGGTGCGGAGTCCGCGGCCGCGGCCGGGCCGGCTCCTCGCCTCCCCTCCGCTCCGGGCGCCGGGCGCTCCCTACCTTGCGCGCCGAGCTGGTGGTTCTCCATGTTCGCCGCTGCCGCCGCCGCGTCCGCCGCCGCCGAGGCGCTGGCCGCCCCCGGGCCCGGGCCCGGGCCGCCGCCGCTGCTCAGTTCCGCCAGTCTCCGGTTGGTGGCCGTGAGTTCGGCTCGCAGGTTGGTCACCTCCTGGCTGGCCGACTGGACCGCCCCATCGATGCGGAGCGCGAGCTGCTTATTGTCTTCCATCATGCTCAGGATTTTGGCCTGGGGGCGAGAGAGGTGACAAAGAGCTGCATGATGCGCGGGGGGCGCGCGGCCGGGCACCCCGGGCTCTACCTGTTGGGTCCCCCGCGGCCCGGCTCCCCCGCGCCCCGACCCCCAGGCACCGGCAGCTCCTACGGCGCAGGAATGACAGCGGCGCCTCCAGCCCGAGCCGCGGCGGTAGCGAGGCGGCGGGGGAGGAGGAGGAGAGAGGGGAGGAGGCGGCGGCGGCGGGGGAGGAGCAGCTCGCCGAGACCCCGGCGCCGAGAGCAGCTCGAGAAGGACACCGCGCCGCCCGGCACTCTTTCAATGGAGCCTACCATTCCGCGCGCTCTGGAGGGGGCCTGGGCCGGGGGCGGGGGCGCACCCTCAGCCTCCGCACGCCCCCACTTCGGGGACACACCCCCCGGGAGGCGGGGGTGGCATGCGGCCGCCCAGAGCCCGCCGAGCTGGCGCCCCGGCCTCCGGGTGGGGACCTCCGGGTCCAAGGCCGGCCTTCCGTCCCCTCCCTGGAGCGGTGGGGCCGCCCCCGCCCTGGCGAACTAGAGCCCCTCTCGGAGAGCTGGGGCCCGGGAGGAGGTGGGTGCTTGGGAGAGCGGGGTGCGAGGCAAAGGGGCCCCGGAGGGGAGCGAGGAAGCTCAGGAGAGGGGAGAGCTTGCTCGAGCTACAGGGCGGGTTCTGGCTCTGCCTTTTCCTTAAAATGCAGGTAAGGAATGTGCAGTGGAAAGAGCACAGAGCTCTGGCTCTCTACCCCACTGCGCCCCACCTCCGCCACTCCAAAGTGTGCTGTCCCCCAACCTTCAAGGGGGATCCCCAGGGTGGATCGCTCACCGTTTGCCTCCCTACCCTCCTGATGGGGTGTGCCCCCAGTTGGAGGGGGTCTCTTTAGCCGGGTCCTAAGCTCCTCCACTGGACCATTGGGAGAGGGGAGGGGGAGGCTAGGGAAGCAGACCAGAAGGTGTCCGTGGGTCCACCGCCTTTCTCCTCCTACTGGGAATCGGAGTGTTGAGGCTCCGCTGCCTCAGTTTACCCACTCCCTGCTCCCAGAAGAATGGCGGTGGCCATAAAGTTAACAAACCCATTTAGTTCCTCTTTCTCCAGACCAGAGGCTTTGCATTTTTCAGTGGGGCCCTGGATTCCAGCCACTGGGTCTTGTTACCATAGTGAGCTCAGTCCATGCAGATGGGACAGTCTAAAACAGCCCAAGTACCCCAGGACGACAGAGCACCAACCTTCTGCTCCTCTGACCTGGGGAGAGCAGCTCACTGCAGGAGCCGATGGGGTGCTCCACAAACTGAGGCTGTACACCCTTCAAATTCAACAGCAATTATCAGATGCCTACTGTGTGCAAAGTGCTCAGCATACATCATCATCTCCTGGGAGTAAGGATTCTTATTCCTATTGCAGAGATGAGGAAACAGAGGCCCTGGAAGGGAATGAAGCAATTTACCCAGGAGACCCACAGAAACCAAGTGAAACCAGGACTGGAAGTGAGCACTGAGTTCTCCAAGTTAGTTCCACGGTGCCTCAGAGACTACACATCCCCCCTCCCCGCCCTTTTCTGTGGAACCATAAAAAGACACTCTGGCTCCATCCCCTGTGTCCACTAACAAAAGGACAGGACAGTGCTGGCAGAACATGAGCAGAAGACACACTGTCCCACTGTGTTCACAATACTCAGCTGACTGGTCGGCCGGGGACTGAACCCCTGACTTGCGTGTCACCGGTGCAAGTACCAGCCCACTGGACCACACGTGCAGGGAGAATGCTTGGTAACCCAGGATTCAGTTCTTTGAAATCCTTCAGCTCAGTTAGGGGGGAACATCAAACAACAGAACTTTGTGGGTTTTCAAAAAGTGATGGAGTCGCAAGTTCAGCCATTGCAGAAAATAGCTTGCTGGTTCCTCAGAAAAGTTAAACACAGAGCCTCAAATTGTTGAAAGCAGGTATTCTAAACAATATGTACATGGATGTTCACAGAAGCATAATTTCTAATAGCTAGAAGGTAGAAACAACCCCCTAAAATGAATGGTCAAACAAAATGGTGGTATATCCATACAGTGGAATATGATTCAACCATGCAAAGAGATGAAGTACAAACATGCTACAACATGGATAAACTTCAAAAACATGTGAGTGAAAGGATGGACATGGGAAGCACATACCAAATGATTCCATGGATGTGGAGTATCCAGACAAGTTTATAGAGACAGAAATCAGAGTCTTGTATGTCAAGGGAAGGGAGGAGAAGAAAAGGGGTGTAGCTGTTTAATGGGGTCTGGGTCTTATTTTGGGGTGATAAAAGTTTTGACCCTACACGGAGATGGTGGTTGCACAGCCTGGTGAAGTTACTAAATGTCATTAAATGGCTCGCTTTAAAATCATTCACTTCATAGTATGTGAATTTCACTCCAATAAAAAAGTTGGCATGTATGCAAGTGCCAGAAGAGGGGTGGGGAGGGGTGTCCTGCAGTACATCTGAGCATACAATTCACAGCAGCTCGAGGTGGAGAGTCTGTGTGTGTGCACGCTCATGCCTGTGAGTTAACCCTTCTGTTGCAGGGCTCATCACAAAGTACAGTAATTTACGTGTATGTGTCTCTCCCATTTCACTGGAAGCTTCTGGAGAAGGGTGATCTGTTCCATGTTTTCATGTCACTCATCTTTGCGCCCTTGCCACCTAACCCAATAGCAGGCGCTCTGAAAATGAATGAGTGTGAGCTGACCGAGCGTTACTCATTTTCCTACTCAGTGAGATTAATCCCACACACCAGAGTCTTAAAATCGAGTCAAAACAAAACAAAACACTGAATGAGAAGAAAAGAAAGCAGAGACAGATTCCTTGGGCCCTCTTAATGGCTCTCTGCCTTCTCTTTCCTGGTGGTGACGCAACTATTGTGGTTTCAAGAGCCTCACTTTAGAAACTCCTGGGGTGCCTTCTAGGACTTTAAAGAATTTAATTTTTTGAGTTTTTTTTTTTTTTTACATGAAAAAAGGAGCTTTTCCCAGCTGTGTCTCCTTATGTTCACCCACATATAAAAGGACCAGCTCTCAGGAAGTCTGAGATCAATTATCCTCTAAAATATATTCGATTTAAACCCAAAACATTACTAGTCTGTTTTTCTGCCCCTCCAGCTTCCACCGGCGCACCGCCCTGGTAACAAAATAGTCGGAGTATCAGTGTCCCTTCCTGCTTGCCTCATACTGTACTGCAAGCCCGCTAGTCTATCTGGGGAGCCAAGAGCATTTACAACTGTTTCTTGGGGAGACAAACTACTGGGAGAGGAGCTCCAGAGGTCCCCCCCTCTCTGAATATGTGCATGTTTTAGGGTCCTTTCTTCTGCGTGTTTCTCAATTCACCCCCATTTCACACCCCAGCAAGCTGATGTTGAGAATCGCATCAGGAAGTTTCACAGCAACCTGCTACTGTTGCTCACTCTCCCAGTCAAGCAGTCCCATGCATGGCTGGGGTGGCAGAGCCCGGCCCTCAGGCTGGTACCAGCCTCTGCCATTATTTATTTAATTTTAAAGATTTATTTATTTAAGCATACAAGAGCTGGGGTGCAGGCCAGAGGTGCGGGAGGTGAGAGGATTCACCAGAGACAGAGCGGGGAGCAGAACACGCAGATCGACTGAAACACGCTGCTGGGGGGAGCAGCGGGCAAGACAGGAGAGGTCTGCTGCGCCACGTGGGTCCCCTCCCTGGCCGGGGATTGAACTTGTGCTGCTGCACCGCAGATGCTTCACAACCTGCTGTGCCACCAGGGAGGCCCCTCTGCCATTATTTATTGAGTTTCTGAGCAGAACGAGTGAACTGTGCTCCTTTGGTGCCCAGGAGAGCCTGCCTGGGCATCTTGGAGAATCTTCAAAACCAGCCCAGCTCCGAGAGACAGTTCCTACTGAGAACCAAGAGGAGAGCTGAACCCACCACTGATAGAATGTCCTGGGCAGCAACCTTGTCCCGTCCACAGTGACCTCATAATTTAATGCCAAACTGAGACGCTCTTGACAGCGAAACGGGGTATGATGAACATTTAACTCATGACAAGTGGCACAAGTTGCAACGACCCAGAGACAGGAAGGGATTCTTGAGACAGGTGCTCAAGGAATTGGGAGGGCCCAAATGACCCATCCCCAATCAGGCTCAAGCCAGACCACGGAGCCTCTCAGGTTCCCCAGGCAGAAGCTCGGCCCGTCTGGCCTCTGCCTTCACCTTCTACAACACCCCTGCTCGCGCCAAGCCCGTCACTTCATCCTTCCTGACCTCAGGGCCATTTCTCTCACCTCCACCTGGAATCATCTCCCAGGCGCTCTCTGCGCCTTTTCGTCTTAACCTGAACACGCCTCACTGACGTCCCACCCCGATCACTGTTTTGTTCATTTCTTGGCAAATCTGAAATACAGGTTGACAGAGACGACTGGAGAGTCACGTGCGTGCCACTGGGGAGAGGGCTTTGAACGCCTGGCCCGAGATCCCCAGCACAGCCCTTCTTTGTCTGGATTCCACGCAGTTCAGAAGAACAGGGACGAGAATTTGGTGATTTCTATCGCATGCCACAGGGTGTCCTGGCAAAGATGCCCCCCCAAGAGCCCGGGAAGGCCAGTCTGTGTCCAGGTCTTCTTTTTGCTTCCACTGTTGGCACTCGAGAGATGTCTCCCTGAGAGTTTGCTGTCGATTGAGCAAACGCCTCTTCCCATCCCCCCAGCTTCAGCCAGGAAGATGCTGGTTTCCCTCACTAAACCCTACTCGCCTGTCTCCAACTCCCCCAGGAATTCTAGCCACGTCTTACTTCTCCAAGCACTTGCACAGCTCCTCCCTCTTGTCTCGTGATTGCATCAACTCCATCGTGAGAACGGGTGGCCTGGACTTCGCATTTGACAGACAGAAGCACTGAAGCCCGGGGATTTATCCTACGATCGTCCAACTGCGCTAACTGGTCCAAGAGGGGAGGCCCATGCCCGCAGATTTTTCCTCTTCTTTGCCTCCAGTGCGCAACATGCATGCACCAGGGGGATGAACTGGGGGGTCAGGACTTGGTATCCCAAAGGTGGCCCCATTTTTCTCTGTGACTAATCAGGAACCTGGCTTCTGACTGGCTCGGAGACTAGAGGCAGCAGCGCCATGTTCCTGGGCCAGGGTCAGGTGCTGTGTGGGGCAGAGTGAGAAAGGCGAGGTCGGAATGACGTTGGCCTGGGAGCCAGTGCCCTGTGACGCCTGCTGCTTCTCTGGCTGGCAGGAGAAATGCCCTCTGGCCTCCTGCCTTCCAAGCTGAAAGTCCCTTCCGCAAACATGTCCCTTGCCAGCCTCTGCAAGGCACGCCTCTCACCTGCAGCTGATCCAACGTTTCTCAAAGCGAGGATTAAGACCTCTCGATAGGGAGTTCCCAGGAGACGTTTGCTAGCTGCGGACCCCGAATCTCCCTCCTGACCAGCAAGAGTCTCTGGGGTTGTGCCTACGTGTATGCATTTGCAGGGAGCTTCCCGGGATGCCCGGCACCTGGTGGGGTTTGACCACGGGCAGGTGTTCACAAAGCGCCCGCTCACTGCAGAAGACGTAAACGCCAGGCCTTCCAGCCTCCGGACGGCTGCAAGGCTCCCTTGCCCGCTCCCTCTGCATGCAGTCTGCTGGCGTCTTCCCCACCCCCTCCACTCCAGAGTCCCTGGGGAACCCCCACGCCCCCGCCCTTTCTGCAGATGGATGCTCTGTTTATTCAGATTGTCACATGTGAATCGGCGAATCTCGAGCTGTATCTTTTGTACATTTACACGGTTTACTTTGGCTGAGTGGGTTTTAACATATGCTCTGGGGAAAAGGGGAAAGCTTCACTCAGATGGGGCCGCCAGGTCTTGGGGCTCGGGGTGAGAAGAGCAGGAGGGAGACAGCATCAAAGGCAGAAGGGAGTACAGGCAGTGAACCCCACAGCTAAGCTCCATTCCCTTCCCAGAAAGAACCCCCCTGCCACTGCCGTCAGTCACCCTCACAGCCTCAGACATGAAGGGAAGAGCTTGGAGAAACATGGAAAGAAGAGGCAGGAACAGGGCAGCGGACAGTGGGACTTAGGGCAAGAGCCTGGCCTGCAAGTGGGATGGGCGTGACAGGTGTGGATGACGCATGTAGGTGACAGACAGTTCCATAGCTACACCGTGCAACACCCGCACATGCACAGTACACACAGGTCTAGATCCATGAGTAGGCACACACATGCATGTGTGTGCATGCAGAACATGGTTGTGCGTAAAGGCATTCTCCTTTTGCCTTCCCAAGTCACCTCCCATCTGAAAGTCGGCTACTGGTCAGGCCCATCTCCTCTGGGTGTGTATTTAACGAACCCAACCCCTTCTGAGTATTTCCACTTGCATAGTCCTTTTGTAATCACATTATTCAGAAGCTCCCTTGGAGGACATAAATACTAAATATATATACTAACCATCCACTTAAGCACACAAGCACGTGTTCGTAAAGTACTGTCTCTAGAGAAGTGCATTTCCCCCCCCTCTCTGAATATCCTTTGGCTTATCTGGTACTTATTTGGTGCAGGCACCAAATATGTATTTATCTGGGGCTTACAAGAGAATGTGTGTGCTGGCCGGGGCTCCAGACTCGTGGCTTCGTCACAGCTCTGTGAGTGACAGCGGACAGCAGCATAGCCGCGAAGCACAAAACCCGAGAGCGACACATCCACCTGCAGAGGACACGCACGACACCCCAGCATGCTGGCCTACCCCCCAGCTTTCTTGCTGGACCTCCTGCCCCACACGTCTTAGTTGTTAACCTGGGTCACGTATACTTGTATTTTACCAGAATCCCACAGCATTGTCGGGAAGGTTCCCTTACGTCTCACCAAAGTAGCCTGCTACCCTAGCGATGCCACGTGACCCCATCCCCCTCCTGGGAGACAAAAGGAGCTGCAATGCATAGGTACTGCAGTTAGCTGGCACTGGCACTTACTAGGGATTTTGACGCTAGAGAGTCACTTCTCTGAGCTTCAACTCTGTCCTTAGTGGGATGAGATACTGTTTCAACCAACTTCACAGACTTGTTGAAGAATTTAGTGAAACAATGCACGTGAAGCGTTTGGTGTCTGGGGCCATAAAAATTCAGTGATGCAGACACAGGTGATGGAGATGCTGATGGTGATGGAGATGCTGATGGTGATGGAGATGCTGATGGTGATGGAGATGATGATGGTGATGGTGATGGAGATGCTGATGCTGATGGAGATGCTGATGGTGATGGTCATGGAGATGATGATGGTGATGGTCATGGAGATGATGATGGTGATGGTCATGGAGATGATGATGGTGATGGTCATGGAGATGCTGATGGTGATGGAGATGCTGATGGTGATGGTGATGGAGATGCTGATGCTGATGGAGATGATGATGGTGATGGAGATGCTGATGCTGATGGAGATGCTGATGCTGATGCTGATGGAGATGCTGATGGTGATGGTGATGGAGATGCTGATGGTGATGGAGATGCTGATGGTGATGGAGATGATGATGGTGATGGAAATGATGATGGTGATAGAGATACTGATGCTGAAGCTGATGGAGATGGAGATGATGATGGTGATGATGGTTGTAACAATAGCATATCCCATTCTTTGGCCATCCTGTATAGTCCCCACTGTGCTTGTCCATTTAATCACACTAACTCAGGTTGACCCCTCCCAACATGGAAGACAGGGGTTACTATCCCCTTTCAGAGACAAAGAAACACCTTGTCTCAGAAGGTCTGCTCTCACTCACCAGTGGCAGGACTGGAGTCCGGCCGAGGTGGTCTGATCCACAGACCCCGCCTTTCCTTCCTTGGCGGGTTCTCTCTGATCCCTGGACACAGTCTCCTCCTTTTGGAGCTGATGTGTCCAGGAAGCCTTTCGCCCCCCACCCTCTTCTGCCTGCAAAAGGCACTGATCTGGTGGTGAAGCCGCTAGGGAGAGGCTCCTCTGTGGCCATGCATTAGTTCTTCCAGGCCCTGGGGACCCATCTGGTAAATTAGTTCTTTTGGTTCATGAAATGGTACCCCAGTGGCTTGAAATACTTTATAGACCTACCCTAAATGGGTTATTTATTCTTTTCTTACTGATATATAATTCTTGTGATCTCTATCCTATAAAAGCTGTTTCCTATGCTTCCTGAGGTAGGGGAAATGAATATTTTTTTTTAAACAAAAGTGCTGAGACTTGGTAAGGAGCAGGGCATGATTTTCCAAGCAGGGATTTCAGGACCCTCTTCTCCTCCTATGTGGTTGTCTCTCTCGCTCCTTTGTTTAACTCCTTGATAAACTTCAGTAAGAAAAGCTTTTGTCATAAATGTCTTCTGCCCTCACCCTTGCCTTGGCTCTTGTGTTTGCTCCCCTCTTCATCCATTTCTTTCCATTCTTATGGTGACTGAAATACCAGTCTCTTCTTAAAACCAGCACCTCCTTTCCCAGACAAAAGAGAACAGTGTGACCTTCACTCAAGGTCACAGAGGCAACATCAACTGACCAACCAGAGCAATGGGGACCCTCAGGCCTCCCGATGATGCAGATGTAGCAAAAGTACTGTCCTTTTTCAGGAATTGCAAGTAGCAGAAGAAAGGGCCTTGACCTTTACCTCTGGAGTCAACACTGAACCCTTCCAGGCTGGAAGTGTGGACTGTCCAACCCAGTGAGCCTTCCAGGACAGGACTCCACCACCTTCGCTGAACGAATCATTCAGGATTCACGATCTGATGACAACCCTCGTTACCAGAGAGCTCTTGGACCCGCCCTCAGTTCATTGGGCTCACATGTCTCCAGCCAGTAATTGTGAAGTTACAACCTGGAGCTCAACTGACTGGTCCTTCATTTGCTCAGCTGCTTATTTTACGCTGGGGAGATACAAAACCATTTATAATCCAATATTTGGAACCACAAGACCACATGACTAGGTGTGCGTGTGTTCAAGAAGGAACTGGCAAGGCTCACAGCCCCCCCAGACCCAGTGCCTGTGGTCAGCGCCTTGCCCATCTGGCGAGGAACACGGAGCTTTCACACCTTGGGCCAGAAACAGCTCCTTCCCCTAATTCTTCCTTTATGGGAAAAAAGAAATGGGAGGTTTGGATGGAGTTGTAAAAGCTTTCCTCTTGCCAAGATGCCTCTGGGCCTCACACCCAGTCCTCACCCTGCACCCTGCACCCTGCACCCAGCGCGTGGGTTCTGTCCCCAGCCTCGGAATCACTGGGGCGGCGCATGCTGGGTGCTTCTGCCACCCGCTGAGACAGCTGTCCTGTGTCAAAGACATGAAACTGTCGGGAAAAAAAGAAACAGCTTCATCCTTTCCCCACTCAGCTCGGGGGGCCGAGGGAGGTCGGCAGAAAGTCACTTAACTGAGTGTCTTTGGGGAGACATGATAGTAGCAGGTTTGGGGGGTATGTGATAAGCCCACATCCTTGCTCATAGAAAAGACACAGACCCACGTCCTTTGAGGCACTAAGAGACATCAGACCAAAAGGTGAACGTCAGTGCTTCCCCGAAAGAGGGGCTGGGCCAGGCCTGGGCTAGCCCAGAGGACACTTTTGTGCAAAGCTAAAGAAGCCCTGTCCCCTTCCTGCAGCAAACTTACGTGGCTCTGCTCCTGAGCACAGACCCGGAGGATGGAGCCCTGGGTCTCCTTGTGTTAGTTCACTTGGGAAATTCGGCAATGGCCCATGTGTCACCTGCCAGTGTGTCACCGTCTTAACCCACAGGTGTCTACGTGAACTCCTCTATTTCTACAGAATCTTTTTAGTATTAGTGTTTTTATTCCAGATAGCACACACTTTTACAAATTGATGGATTAAGCTCAAAGAGCTGCAGTTTTGTCTGAAAGTGTGTTTGGAAGGGGACACTATGATCATGGTAAGTGATAATTCTAGAGGGTTCTTAGATCAGAGGGCAAGCTAATCACTTAACTTCAATCCCTTATGACACCCTCAGAGGCTACAATTATTATCCCCATTTAACAGATAAGAGAATTGAGGCTCAGGGAGCCTCAAGGTCACTTATTCAAGGTCACACATCTGATAAGTGGCAGGACTGGGACTCAGCCTCAGGCCTACAGGAAGCCTTCATTTTCCTACTATTTTGTATCCCCTCCTTATTCTCAAGCTCTCTATTTGTTCAGTTGAGGTGAACAGCGTAGCAAAGCCAGGCTACCGAGACGCAACTGAGCTGGCGATGGCACTGGGACAGCCCTGGTCAGCCTGAGGTTTCTCAGAGCTCACTCTGGTTTCCTTTCTGCACATCCCTCCAGCCTTAATTACGAGCAAGCGTGAAAAGAACATCACCCAGCTGTGAACCTTCGGATTTTAGATCTGGAAAGGAAGCCCTCAGAGCTCACAGGTCAAAGGTGCTTTCTTTACAGAGGAGACATTGGGGACCCCCGGGGGGTGATCTGCCTTGCCCAGGGGACCCAGTAAGTGATACGATGCATAATCCTGATGCTTTATAAGTCAGCACATGCTCACAGGAGATGCTGTCAATGTGTGGTGAAAAGAATTCAATGGGGGTGTTTGATTTATCCACCCAGGGAGAACATCAAACAACACACGGGCTCTATTTCCGATCGTGCTGTGGGGAGAAGCTTCCAGACTCAACGTGAGGGGACAACCTCTGTGAGGAGGCATCTCTTTGATCTTACACTTCTTTTTCTTGACAATAATAGCAAACTTGGCCACCGAATCTTCCAGAAATTCAGGATCAAGCCTTAAACATCTGCCTCGGCAATTCCAACACCTTAAAATGAAAAGAAACGAGACCTTCTGGCCCCCCGTCCTGGGGAACAGCATGTGGACGGCTGCGCTCTCTCCGAGTAAATGTGATTCTGTGCACACGGGGCCATGGTTGGAGGCTGCAGCCCTGAGCAGAGATCGGGGTCCGGCGGACGCTGCTGTGATTCTAGCAGACAGTACGTAGAAACTCAGAAGTCGGTCTTTCTGGGGGACCCGGTGACACTCCACTTTCCCAGACCCCTGTGGCTGGCTCTGCTGTCTCAGGGACTCTCTAGCCCCTCTCCTCACCCCCCTGGCCTGCGGGTGGCAGATGGGATTGCCATTCCCCGCGTGACCCTTACTTCCTTCCCTTCATCCGTTACCTGGCCTGCAGCTTCCAGTACCTCCCACTAGCTGCACTCCCTGCTGCTGACACCGAGTGTGGCCCTGGGGCCTGTGAAGCCACTAGAATTGCCACTGCAGACACGCAGACAGCCAGGTCTTCAGCATGTCACATGCTTTCACTTGGCCTCTTCTGCTCTTCTGCTCTAAGCTGAACCACACCCACAGCCCCGGAGTGAACCCAGCCAAACTGTAGGCATAGCCTCCCCAACAGACCAACCCCTAGTGGGGAAAGTGAATGCCATTGTGAGCCATGGGGAGCCCGAGGCTGTTTGTTATGCAGCAAAAAAGAACTAATACATTACTGAACCTTGACCTGCCAGTTCATGGCTCAGTACCCAGGAGCATTTATCAGCTTATAAAACTGGGGAGCCTAGAGGCATGCAGGACCCTCTAGAATTCCAGGGGCTCAATAATGCCTTCAGAGCTCTCTTACTAGCTTCATTCTTATTCTCTCCCAAACAACTGGCCTTTTTCCGTGCAGAAGCCTGGAGAACTTGGCTATAGGTGGCTCCAGACTTACATCTTTCTACTTCAGCTGCCCAGAGGAAAAGAGAGCTTCTGCATCTAGTCACCCCCAGCAAGTGTGGTCCTGTCCCTGGTGAGGGTACAATGCCCCTTTGCTTGAGCAGGTCCGGAGGGTGTCCAGGGAATCAGCGCGGGGGCCTTAGCAGGCCAAGGGAGGATGGTGACTTGACAGAAGGCGGCAGGACACAGGGCAGACGAGGCGACTGAGGCCCACCCCTCCGACCCACTGCCCCAATAATACATGACGAGCGTGGGCTGGTGGCCGCCGAGCTACAGTCTTCCAGCCACTCACTCAGATGTGCCCCTCCAGCCTTGAGTCCCAACCCCCCTTCCTAGGGGATTAGCTGTCGCAAGTTGCTTAACTTCTCAGACTCTGCTTTACTCCTGGTACAGTAGGACTAGTGAGTCACGACTCGTTACAGGATGGTGAGGAGTGTTAAATGAGATCGTGTGCAAAGTCCCCTGCCGTGCAGGGGATGCTGGAGTGTTCCCCCAGTGCTCCTCCTTGGGGCACACGCGCACACCCACCCGAGCTAGCAATCCCAGCTGGAGACTCACACTTGCACCGCTCACCAGATCAGGCCATCACACCCCCATCAGGCCAGCCCTTGGCCAGTGACTTGGATGCAGAAGCCCAGCCCCTCTGCTTCCATCTGCGACCACCCTGAACTGTTCATTCAGACCTTTCTCGAGGCCTCAGGAGCAACACGGGTTGCCTGCCAACTTCTCACTCTCCCCATCAGACTGCTTTTCTCCCTTGCATGAGTGTCTCCTTGGGGGACTCCCCAGAGAGAGTGCAGAGAACCTAATCTAGGCGTCCTGGTAGCCGGCATGCAGGGAGAGCTATGTGCTACTTATAATCATTACCGTTCACGTTTTCATTCCTCTACCACCATCTGCCAGTGGCACGCTTACAAGAGGCAGGATAAAGTAGTAGCAGAGGGCGCAGAGCCCCCAGAGCCAGACAGCCTGGAGTTGGGTCCTCAATTTGCCTCTGCAAATCTGTGACCTTGGGAAAGACACTCAGCTTCTCTGGCCCCTGGAGAGTGCCCACACTAATAGTTCCAATGGCACTGATTAGGATCACATTTCCAGCTCAAAAGTGAAGGTTCCATAAAATGATGCGCATCAGGGTTTTAACCCACCCTGGGCACAAAGCATGCGCTTCCTGAGGCTTGGCCTGTTTCTACCGGGCGGTGCCTCGGGTGCTAGAGAGGAGGGTGCTTGGGCACAGCGGAGACCTGGTCCCTGCCCTTCCAGTGCCCAAGTCTAATGGCTGAGACAGACCAGAACATGATGTGCAGAGGCCGAGAGGCAACAGGCCCTTGGCTCGTCTGAGAAAGAGTTTGGGCCCTGGAAGGACCTTGGCTCTTATCCTGAAGTGGGAGCCCTAGGAGGGTTGAGTAGAGGAGCCGTAAGAGATGAGTTTTTCTTTAAAATGCTCCCCCCGCGAGTGCTGTGGAAGACTCTCTCGGGGCGGGGGTGGGGGGGCAACATGGAGGCAGGGAGCCTTGTGAGCAGCTGCTTACGATGGTGGTTGGGAAGATGGCGGTCGGAAGTCGAGCAGAGCAAGGAGAGGCGCAGTGGGGCCTCAGGATCTGCTGACGTGGCAAGTGTGAGAGGAGGGGCCAAGGACGCTTGGATGCTTTGGATTCAAACTCCCTGGTGGTGGCAGGGGTTAAGTTGCAACACTGTGGGGTTTCCACAGCCACTGAAGCATGAGTTGGATCCCCGGCCAGGGAGGGGACCCACATGGCACAGCAGACCTCTCCTGCCTCACCCGCTGCTCCCCTCAGCAGTGTGTTTCAGTCAGTCTGCCTGTTCTGCTCCCCACTCTGTCTCTGATGAGTCCATTCACCCCCCCCCAACACACACACACCTCTGGCCTGTACCCCAGTTCTTGTTTGCATAAACAAATAAATCTTTTAAAAAATAAATTAAAAAAAGTAAAACAAATGGAAGAATAGAAAATCCACGCACTGAACGGGGAAACAGGCTGGGGTAGGTTGTAGGCTAATTTAGAGACGGGTGCAGACAGCCAAGTATAGCCAGTGGGCGGTGGGTCCTGGAATCCGGGCAATGGATCCGAGCTGCGAACATGAATTTGGAAGTCAGCTATATCTAGGTGTGCAGAGGCCTCCTACGGAATGACAGCTTTTAATGGACATATGTTGAATGACAAGGAACTGCCAAGGACTGAGTCCTGGGATGCCCCAATATTTAGAGGGCTGGGCAAAAGAGAATTCGAAGGAGCTGTAAGAGAAGGTGGTGGTGGTGGTAAAGTAGGTGTGAGGACCTAAAAACCAAAAGCAGAACATGTCGATGGAGGCCCTGTTGCAGCTTTCTAGTAGACCACGCAAGCACGGAGCGCCAAGCGCTGGATGAGCATCTGCCAATCACTGGTAGCCCTGATAAGGGGGTTCACAGAGTGTCTGGAGGATAAAGCGCCTCTTTCCCGCCCTGGTATGCAGTAGATGCTCATTAAATACCAGTCCCTTTTCTCCTGATCCTTCGCCTGCTACACAGCTTGCCCATCTCCCAGCTATCATTCTCACCCTTCATCACCCCCGTCTATCAATAGCAGTTAAGCAAGTATTCATTACACATGGCCATTCTGCTAATATATCTAAAGGATGCATTCATCAATGATGGGAAAACTGGGCTGATGGCACATGATCAAATACCTGGGAGTCTCAGACTGCAAATGTCGGTGCATTTGCAAATATCCTGAACCATACGCTGCAAAAAAGCTGTTGGGTTCCTGTAGCTGTGAATCACGATCAGAGCTAATTAGGCCTTACTTGGAAATTAAATGAGCAGATTTCTCCCCCGATGTGGCAAAAGGTCTATATGATGTCCTATAAAATAATCAGGTGAATGGACCCAGTATGAAAGGCAGCAGGCAGCCCCACACTGGGTTCCTGCCACTTATTAATACCCGTGCATTGCATTAAATTAGAGAGACTTTTCACAGCAGTGATAGAAGTTTTTGCTTGCCACCACGTGAGAGTCTTGGATTCATCCAGCATACACCACTCAGTTTGTTCTCATTAATTTCAAATCAGACAATGCAGGCGTGCTTAAAATAAAAACCTCAGCAGTGGTCAAATAGCATGCTTATTCTAGCATTTCTAAGTATACTTCAGAGATAGTGCAAACTACAGTTTTTGAGTATTAATATGTGTCAGATATTCCACTAAGTACGTTTCTCCCCTCCTTTTTTGTCTTGAAATTTTTTTTATTAAAACATTTTAAAATTTACATATACTTGCCATTAATTGTAATCCCCATGTATTCCCCATCACCATCTCACCAGTGCACCATCACCTCA
>JAGFMF010012255.1:6300894-6426055 GCA_019455555.1 Galemys pyrenaicus | reverse complement strand
CCCTCTCCGGCCGGCAGCAGGGATCGAACTCGTGCTGCAGTGGTTGCGGTTTGCTTCATAGTGCGTTGCTTAACCCACTGCGCCACCAGGGAGGCCCATGAATAACTATCTTATTTCTTACCATAACCTATAAGGTCTAACTACTAATATAATTTTCACTTTACAGATGAGGAAGCTTAGACTGAGAGAGGTTAAGTGACTCATTCCACTCACACAGATCATTTGAGACTGGTGGGAACTCAAGTTCATCTCCCAGCTCTATGACAAAAAGGTCTCTTCCCCACCACTTCTAACCTGGTTGCCTTGAGTAAGAATTCCGAGTTGTCAAGTTTAAGCAACTTAATACCTGAAAAGATAAATAAAAAATTACCCACCCTCCACGTGTTATCAAGGGGGTGAATTTTTATTAATTTATGTGCCAGGCACCATGAGAAGCCCTAGAAGTAGAATGGGGGGAAAAAAGCCTCAGCCATTGTCTCCCGTCCCCTCACAGCTTGCAGGCTAATAGAGAGACTTATAATGTTCAGTGACTTGCAAAACATTATCCGCTGGAAAGGAGGACAATCAGAACCCTTAACGGTGTATTAGTAGCTCTATAAGACTCTGCCTTTTGAATTTCTCTCAGGTCTGTCCCTGTACTTGACCACTGCCATTGACCTTGGTCAGGTATTGGTTATTTGGCACGTAGGTAGCTGAACAGCCTCCTGCTGTTCCCTAGCTACTTCCTCCAGTCTTCCTCCCACCCACCTCCTGAAATTCCACCAGAGTAGCTTCCAGAAGCTGTCTTTTTAATGGGGTCTTGATTTCCATTAATGCCTTCAGTGGTTCCTTACTATCTTTAGGAATAAACTCAAATGCTTTACGGCATAGAGGGCACATCTGGACCTGGTCCCTGCTTGCTAGAACCCTCGAATGTGCCATGTGCTCCTATGCCTGCACCTCCCCATCCGCAGTTTGCTATGTGTAAGCCTCTCCCACTCCTGTCTATCATCCTGCTCTGTTGGAACCACCCTGCTGGAACATTCCAGAAGCTCTTCCACCTCTCCATCTCCTCCATTATCCCATAACTAGTGGTTTCCTCTACTAGACGGAAAGCTCACGAGAGCAGAAGTGAGTCCCTCCTCACATTTTGTAGGGTAAATGGAAGTTATCAGGTTTTTCCGCTCTCCTTCCAGAAGCATGAATGATAGACCCCTGAGGTCCTGCACACATGGCTGACGGTGGGCACCTGGAGTAGGGTGTGAGCTTGCATAGGTGGGCACACATGGACTGAGACACAGGGCATACATACAAGGGCGGCACCACAAGGCTGCCATGAGCAGGAGAGAAGTGGCAGCAGCGGCAATAGAAGTAGAGAACACAGAGAGAGTGAAGATTTGCAGGGGGCTAATTGGTCCCCTGCTTGCTGTGTACCTGGTCACCTCTGATGCAGAAAAATTAATAAAAGCCTGAAAAAGCCACCGAGGGCTCCAGGACTCCTCCTTTACCCATCTTCCTGGATCATAGAGAACCTCCCCTTGCCTTCCCTGTCCTACACCTTTGCACACTCAGTGCCTCCACGCCCAGCCTGTCCCCAGGGACGTTCACTGAACACGGGTCGAATGAATGAAGATAAAGTTCTGTGTGGACAGAGATTACCTGTCTGGATTTGTAAGAAAGAGAACTCCGTTTCATTTCGTGACTGTTGACAAAGGTCTGGGAGACGTTGTGAAATGCAGTTTCCTTGTGCTGTAAATGGGGAAACAGTTTCATAAGCGAGCTGGGGACTTGGCCCCATTGTGTTCAGCTTTCACATTTGTTTTCCCAAATAGGAAACTCACCAGAGCCTCGTTAGAGTTTTCGAGATGCACACCTGAAGTTATTCACTGGAAACTTCAGGTCATGAAACCACGGCTGCTTGGAACAACATACATTTTTTAGAGGAAAATCAAGCAGACTGATAGGAATAGCTGGACTGATAAAGAGAATCCAACCTCTGAGCCAGCTCTGGCTTTGACAATATATTTATCCTAATGAAGCTAGGTCCTCTTAATGAAGATGCCCTGTTCCAAGTACTGGCCCCAGTGTCTGAGTTTCTGCTCTTTCCCAGCCCCCAAACTGGCTAAGTTAAAAAAAAATACACCACACATAATGCGGGGAAGCTACTTGCCAGGTTTGGAAAGTACTTGAACTTTGCTTGCTTCGACATCTCCTTTACACCTTTGGTTTGGGTTGAAGTATATGTCTAATGCTTCCATTCTGCAGAAAACAGGTTTATGGGGATCCTCAAGTCGATTCTTGAGAGCGTACTTGGCTTTTTACAGAGCTACTTAATTTCCTTCTGATGAGCGCACCATGCATTACTGGGAACTGTTCAGCTAAATTTCCTTAAATACACCTGGGTGCTGAAGGGAAGCGTGTGGGAGGCTGCAGGCAGTTCAGGAGAAGTGGGTTTACTGGCCCCAAGGAGATGGCACCTAATGAATTAGAAGTGTATTGCTTCTCACGCATGAAATAGGACTTCCACCCCCTCCCTGTCTGTCCCCGCGCACGGCCACTAGAGCGGCCTGCTGCAGTTTCTGGTCTGGATGGGCGTCTACAGGTGGAACATCAGCTTCCCGGGTGGCAGGAGACCCTCTGTTTCCTTGGTGTCTAGACTTGGCGATGAGTGCAAGAGAGTAAGGGACGCTGGCAGCAGTCAGTGTTTACATAAATGTGTGACCCAGTGAGTAGGTCCTCCCCGTGACGGCGCAAGCAGGTGCTTTCTTCTGGACTCCTGCCACCCTTGGCATCTCCAGTGCTGCTTCCCGCTTCTCTCTCCAGAGCCGGGACACTCCGGTAACTCAGGGAATCACACACGAAGCTCGCTCAGGTACTTCTTGAGGCTCTACGCCTCTGCCCATTCTCGGGGAGGCTTGCTCAGAAAGCCCCAGGGCCGGGCAGGTGTAGGGCTGCTGGCCGGGACACCAGAAGTCTTCGAGCTCCTGCTTCCTGGGCCTGACTTCTGAGCCCAGAGGTCTGGGGCAGGAGGCCTGGCAGAGGGTCTCCCCCTAGACTGAATGAAAAGGAAAACCTTTGAAGCCCCGGCCCACTGTCACCCAGGAAGGCTCAGGGATCGGGCTGTGCAGCTTTCTCCTCTTGCCGCAGGCTCTGACCTGGCGCCAGCGCCTCCTGAGGCCCCGTCTCTGAAGACTGACCACCTTTGTGCCAGGCTTGCTAATCTGCACCGAGAGAGACACGAAGCCCCAAATGTCCCACTGGCCGCCATTGAAACAACCTGCAATGCCCCGTTTGAATGCAAAGTGACACCTCTGTGCTTCGGATGCGCCCCACCCACCCATTCAATGACGAAAATGCTTTGGCCTGGCCTAAGGGCTGGTCACAGAGAGGCCCTGGGCTGATGGGAGGCACCTTCCGGAGGGGCAGGGCCAGCCTTCCCATCCCACTGGCTGGTCCGATGGGTCCCTGTGAACTCTGGAGCACGCCCGCGGGGGGCGGGGCTGCGCTTGGTTCAGTGGCGCTGGATTCCTGTCGGCCTGCGCTCCGGGGCCAGCAGAAGGCAAGACCCGCCTCTCCCCCCACGAGACTCCTTGCTTAGCTCCACCAGCCCAGTTAGAGGGGTGCGTCGTCTGGCTGGGGTAAATCTCCGTGGGATCTGGTGGCAGGAGGCACCGCGGCTCACCCTGCCTGGATTCTCACGGCTACAGTGTCCCCGCTTCCAGTGGCAGAGATGAATGCCAGCCCATGGGGGCTTTGTTGGGGAGGGGCGGGCCCCTGCTCCCATGCTGGTTTCCTCAGCCTCCCACCAATTTGCCCAGAGCCCCGCAAGGTTCACATAGCATAGGTGCTTGTAGCCGCTGGTTTCACACGGGGCGTTCAAACACGCTTGCCAAGAGAGATTAGCCCCCCAAAGTGCCCATTTTACTGAATTAGGCCAAAGCAAAGTCAGAAGCTTAAGAATACTTTGCAATTTTTGCAGAAAGAATTCAGTGAGCAGAGGACAGAGATTCAATAGATGAAAAAGGTGAACAATTATGGGCAATAATAACTAGTTTCTTTCTCTTTGGTGTAATTATTGCATGAAGGCAGCATTATGCTAAGCCTTTTAACCCTAGACCTGATTTATTTCCCGACAGTCATTTAAAGGGGTGGGGGGACTAAAAAGCAAAAGCACTCTGAGAAATTGATTGTGCACACAGTTGTTAGTTTTGAATTCTTTGGTCTTATTTAAAAAAAAAATCCGAGGAAATAAACCTTGAGTGGAGTGAAGGGGTTTTGTCAGCATAGTCCATGGGGAGCACAGAGTTGGGGTGAAGAAGAGCTTTCGGGGCAAGTTCCACACTCAACCTGATGAGTTGAGGTCAGGGGAAGAAAACCAGCGTGCACATCAAAACTGGTCAAAAGGTAAAATCGTACATTTCTAGATGGACCAGAGAGACGCTGGGGTTGAGGATCCCAGGTAGGTGGGCAGGATTCAGAGCTCAGGAAGAATGTAAGAAGTACAACATCCTGGAGAGCTGGACATTTCAAATAGAAGATTGCGGAGAAACCAGAATCCTCTTACACTGCTGGTAGGGATGAAGGATGCTACAGTCTCTTTGGAAACCAGTTTGGCAGTTTCTCAAGAGAAGAAACACAGACTTGCCACAGGACCAGGTGTCTATCCAGGAAAAACCAAAGTACATCGCACAAAAGCTTGTAGGTACAAATTCAATGTTAGTCCCAATGGCCAGAAAATGGAAATAAGACAAGTGTCCACGAACTGACGAACGGATAAAGAGCGCGATCCAGCCACACGATGGACTAGTACTTGGCAATGAAAAGAAATAGCACAGAGCCGCAGACCCATTACTGCCCAGCCAAGGAGGCCAGACAGAAAAGCACACTGAGTGTCCACTCTGCTTGTATGAAACGACCAGATTCAGGGGCAGGGCCAGGGTGAGAGAGCAAGTTGATCATGGACTGCTCGGAGCTGGCTGGGATGGGGAGTCTGCAGGCAGGGAAACCATGAGGTTTCTTTTTGGGGTGATGACATGTTCTGAAACCAGGTAGCGACGGCTGCATACTCTGTAAATGCACTAAGGAAAATTGAAATGTGCACTTAAAATGGATGCACGGTCTGGTGTGTAAGTCATATCCCAATGCAGAGTAAAGAATGAACACGGGTTAGGGTTAGGAAAAAAAAAATGAACACAGATACAAGACCTTGAGGCTGACTGCAAAAAGAGGGCACCCTGAGGCGGGCAGCCTGATTTGAGGGTTGATTTGACTTGATGATTGAGCTGCAAGGTGGTCCCAACCCTCTGGCTGCAGTTATTGGGGTGACAGTGGCCTCCTAATTGATGGAGTGCTTCCAGAACTGTGGTCTTAGAAACTGTTGCAAACTGGATAATGATGGATATTATTGGGTATTTTAGTTAAAAAATCAAAAAAGGTGCTGGTTCTGTGGTGAAGAGGTTTGGAAACTTGGATTAAATAAGATTTTATATAACAATTTATTGTCAAAAGACGTTCCCTCTACCCCCAGGACACAATGATTGTAGTTACATAAGCATAGCACTTTAGGCTTGTAAATAATCAGAAGAATTAGGAAAAAAAAAAAAAAAACCATACTACACAGGGAATAACTTTAGGTTAAAAACTGGGCAGTGTCAGCAGCTTATCTGGGATGTGAGCAAATACTTGTGGATTTTCCATGGCAGGTTTTGTCACTATTTCATTCAACAAACATTCCTTGAGTGACATCTGCATGCCCACAGAATGTGAGCTCTCAGATGCAACTTCTGGTAATTGCCTTAGTTTCCCCAGGGTGGAATATGAATGCAAGACACATAGTAGGTCCATGACACATAGTAGGTCTGCAATAAAAGTTTGTGACCAAACTGACTGGTGTCCAGTGGGGGAGATACCAAGGGCCCGTGTCAGTTCTCTACAGCATCCACATGGTACTGAGCTGAGTTCTCTGTTCAAGGTACCCCAAGGCTGAAATAACATGCCAGTGGGCTGTATCCTTATCTGGACCTGGGTTCTTCCTCCATGCTCCACGCTGGGTGAATTCAACAATATGGTTGTAAGATGTGGGTCCTCAGCCCCTAGCCTGCAGATCCCCGCCATGTGGCCCTCTCCAGAGGTAGGTCACGTCATAGTTGTTTGTTTTTCCTAAACCCATCTGGGAGTCTTTCTTGCTTTGAATCCCTTCCTTCAGGTAAGGGTTGATTCTGCTTTTAAAGGGCTCTCCTGATTAGGTAATGCCCACGTACAGTAATCTCTGTTTTCATGAACTCAGTGTCAAGTGATTGGGAATATAATTACATCTGAAAAATCCCTTTACCTTTGCAGTATCATGCATGTATCACATGAGTGAGATCCTGTCCTACACACAATCCTCCCACACTCAATGAGGGGGTGATGCAGCTGTGAACACCAGGGGTGGGGATCCTGGAAACCATCTTAGCGTCCTGCCCACCACAGGATCTTAGTGGGCATGTGATGTGAAGGCACTGTGATGGGTCAGAGGAGGTGTGACAGCCAGGAGGGCTTCCCAGAAGGGGTGATTTTTTTTTAAGAGATTAAGAAAGGTAGTTGACTTGAAACTAAAACAAGAAAGTCACTTTGGTAAATTATATAGCTTTTTCATATGAACATTTGACACTAATTTTACTTTTAGGTTTTACACAGACTTACACATCTAAAATGTCAAGCACTTTCAAGGGCAATACGTGAAAAGTAAGTGTGCCTGGCTCCTGGAGCGGGACCTGAGGGGATGGAAGGATGATAAAACCAGGGGGGTCCCCAGGGACTTCTCCAGCATTCTCAGCTCTCTTTACTAGCTGGAAGGTAGGGAGGCCAGTGTTCTTTATTTTTTTATGCCTTTTGTTGTACGCAGAGCTTTGTAATAGCTTTTTTTATGTCTCCTCACCTAATTCTCTTTTTTTTTTAAAAAAAATATATGTATACAGATTTTATTAATTTATTTTTGCACAGAAGAACTGGGGTACAGGCCAGAGGTGTGGGGCGAGAAAGGATTCACCCAGAGACAGAGTGGGGAGCAGAACATGCAGATCTACTGAAACACACTGCTGAGGGAAGCAGCAGGCAAGACAGGAGAGGTCTGCTACACCATGTGGGTCAGCTACCTGGCCAGGGATCAAACACAGGTTGAAGTGCTGAGACTTAATCCCTACATCAGCAGGGAGGCCCCAAATTTCTTTTTGTTGCAAATATTGTTGACAGTGTCTTAGCTGTGTTTCCATGGATATTGTATGTAATAATAATCACACAAACAAAAAATACAACACTTACTCTATTCCAGGTACTGTTTTAACACCAGATATGAGCTCATTTCATTCAGACAACAATCCCATAGAGGTCAAGTCTATTATCCTCCCATTTTAGAGGCCAGGACACTGGGGCATGAGCAGGGCAAACAGATGACCCGGTGCCACCCTGTGACTGAGTACCGTGTCTGAGACTTCAGCCTGGACAGGCTAACTCCAAGCACTACACTAACATACAATTGCATGTACAATAGGTATACGTATCTGATTTTCTTTCTGAAAAGGAAAGAAGCAGGAGTTCACTGAGGACAAAATAGGGTAGGACATTCCACACATAGGGAACATAGTAGAGGAAAATTTCAGGACATCCCAACAGGAAGGGAAGCATCGAGAGAGAAGACAGGGAGGAGGCAGGTACTAAAACCTCCCAGATGCCATGTGCCTTAGCCTGCTGGAGATACTGTAACAGAATACACAGATCAGGTGGGTTGTAAGCAACAGAAACGCATTTCTCATGGTTCAGGAGGCTGAGAAGTCCACAATGAACACTCCAACATAGTCAGGGTTTGGTGAGAGGCCCCCTCATGGGTGACAGTGGCCCCCTCTCACTGTGCCCTGGGATGGTGGAAGGGGCAAGGAGCCATGGGGGCCGGGGGTCCCATTTGTAAGAACACTAACCCCGCTCGTGCAGGCTCCACTGTGTGACCTGAGCTCCTCCCGAAGGACTGCCCAGCACAGTGCAGAGGTGTGCAAACAACCAAGGCAGACGACCAGCTGGGAGCTCTTGTCTACTCAGAGGGAGACATGATGATGTTAAACTATGGCAGAGTCAAGAAGATGAAGGATAGGTAGCCTGGATTGCTTCTCAGGGGAGGGAGTGATGAGAGCTGAGAACGCGGAAGGTGAGCAGCCAGGGGATGGTCACTGAGGGTCAGCACCAAGCTCCTGGCTTAGGCGTGGAGGTGCGGTGGTGCCATCCAGTGAGATAAACCCAAGAAGGGGGTGGTAGCTTTGGTACCAATGATGACGATTCAAGCCAGGAGTTTAGAAGAAAGATGATGAGAGAGGTGACTTGTGAGCTGTTATTCTTGAAATGTGATTTGGGGGAAGCCTGATGGATACCTGGGGGGAGCAGATGAATACATCTTACCAGGCCCCTCCAGGAGTTAGCATTTCTGGGAGGCCTGGGAATTTTCACAAACTCCCAGATGACTCTGTGGGTGCTAATGCAAACCCCGGGAGGTGTAACCTGGCCCCATGATTGGCTGTGCTGAGCGAAAGGGCTGATCCCATCCCAATGCCGCTTAAGCTCCCACTAGACTGGAAGGACCATGTGGCTGGAGGCCCCTGGAGCAGGACGTCCCCCTCACCCCGAACCCGGCAGTCTTCACACTTGCACAGGAAGCAGAATCACGGTGCTCTCGGCAGCTGTGGGGAAGCTTTTGTCCTGGTTTGACAGCTCCCCCTGGCCCTCCTGTGCCCTCCACTTAACGACCATGTCAAAGCACCACTTGTAACACCTCTTAAATGATCCACGCTCTGTCTTCCACAAATCCCCTCAGAGACGAGTTGTCTTAGTTAAACACGCTCCAGAGTGCTATGCAATCGAGCATTTGGCTTGCCAGTCATTAAAAGGCCATCTCCTGCTTTCAACAGAGATCTCTGCAAGGCAGGGCCACAGGACCCAGGGGAGAACGAAAGCGCTTTCATTCATAAACATTTATGGCCAAGGATAGCGAAGTAAACCCAGGGTGCTCCCTGCACTTAGTAGGTGCTCAATAAACACCCAACAGCTAAATGTTGGAACTACCCCTTCCTTCTTCCCCTGCTCAGGACACTGGGAACAAATACATTTTGCTACTTCAGAGACTAATCAGAGGGTTTCAGGCTTAGTTTAGGATATCAGTGAGAAGCCCCCAGGAACTGTTACACCTTGAAGACACACCCGTCTCCCAGAGCCGGTCTCCCACTTTGCTGTGGTCTGTAGAGTTAATGCATCCTGGTGCATCAAACTACAAGAGGTTTACGACTTCACAACCGGTATCGACCCAGAAAATCCAAGGCAGTAACTTCCCACACTTCAACTGTTTTAAGTGGGTTTCTCTCCACTTCCCTTATTGTTGGGATTTGATGGCAGATACTTTGACTGCAGGCACTCGCTCACAAGTAATTCACTCTTTTCCAAATTAGAAGTCAGTAGCAGGGTAGCCCCAAATGAGCTGGAAGATTTCAATCTATTTGCCTATCAAACAGAACGGCAGTGCCTCCTCCCCCAAGGAGTGGATTCTCACCTAATGAAAGATTAAGATGTTACCACTCATCTGGTAGGTAATTCTGTGCCTTTGATGGACAAATCAGTTTCCCTGGCTCCTGGGTTTTTTCAAGGCTTCCCTTCGGGATCTCTTTTAAATAAATAAGAATCCAGAGTGGGGACTTGAGATTTTTGATACTGGGATATAATATGATATGAGCTGACCAGAGATAGAGCGGCAGGGAAGGAGGCTCCAGCCTGCAGCCATAGCTCAGCGTTCCCAGCACATGACCGGCCCCTCCTGGCCCAGGTGACTGGCTCAGGCTAGTTGTGACTCAAGCCTCTTAAACATGATTTCCTTTATTTCTTGCCCCCCCTCTGTGTCCTCTTCCGCCCTTTTCTGCCTCTTCTATCTGCAGAGCTGTTAGCTAGAGGCTACTGGTAAACCCCAGCAGTACTGGGCGGAGGGCGTGGCCAGCTCCAGGGGTCGGCCACGCCCACCTCAGCTGACTGGTCCAGGAGGGACACGTGACCCAGGGCCACCAATCCACAGGCGGACCACTCCTGTATCGGCGACATGCAGCGTTTTCCCAGAAAGGACCATGGTGATGACAGAACCAAGCATATCCTCCCTCCATCCCAAGGGTCAGGAGGTCACAGAGAGGACCCGAGGCAGACAGGGCTCATGTTAATGTGGGGACCCTGGCATGGAGAGCCACACGCTAATATTCCTGAGGGAACAAAGCCCCATGCAATCTTCTTGTTCCAGTCACTTCTTAAGTACGTTCCAGGTTGTACTGCTTCTGCTCTCCTACTATCTGTGATGACAACATTAGATTCAAAACCAATTCAGAACTCCCTCCCTCCCTTTCCTCCTTCCTCCTCTGTTTCCTGCTTCCCCTCCTCCCCTCCCCCTCCTCCCTCTCTCTCCTCCTCCTCCAGCCCCCTCCTCTCAGTTGATTGACGTTAGGTTTAAAAAGTCTAGAGCCACATCTCCTTGGACCCTTTCACGTGTGTACAAGCTAACGCTGTGCTGTAAATGTTTCAGAGCTGCTCCTGCCCACAACAAAAAAGCATTTGCCAATTCTGTGGTGTCAATACTCCTTCCACGGCTGTTTTAGGTGACCCTGTAACATCTTGCAAGCAGAGCTGGGAAGCCAGGCAGGCGACTGGCTCTCTTTGGTAATTGTTTTTGCACATATATTGTTCAGAGGCCGCTGGAAAATCACTGATGGAGCACTACCGATTGGAAAGGCCCTGCAGACTGAGGCGCGACCCAGACAGACACAGCTGTTGAGGTGCGTGGAGCTGGCTAACAAGCGGAATTCACAGGATTCTACTTTCTGGCAAATTCCATTTGATGCCTTTTCACTCCATGGAAAACTTACAACCCCAACTTTCCCATAAAGCATTTTCATCTCCAGGGTTGTCAGAAAATAGCCCCATTTCCAAGCATCTTTAATGTAGCATCAATGTCATTTCCAAAGTAAAGCTCCTTCCTATCACTGCAGGAGTGGAGGCGTTTCCCACCAAATTAAGCAGAGTGTCAAGGAATTGCAAGAACAGAAAACATGGCGAGCTCTTATTTTTACCTTTTTGGGGCATTGTTTAATGGCAAGTCATTGTTACCCGTGACCTAGAGAAATGAGCCTTTCTGCCTATTGTTCTATCACTGGTGTTGTGAAGAGCCTGTCTCCTGTGCCCCTGCCCGGAATGCGAAAGTGCCATGGGTGCAGGTGACCACAGCCATGGGTGACCACAGCTCGACCTTGACTGAGACTTTGGACAATGCAGATCTGCTCTGCAACCTCTGTGCCCCATTCCGTTGCTAATAGGAAAGGAGCTTTCCATCCTTGGGGTAAAGACACAGTGACACTGCACTTGTTAATTATGATTGCAGGTTTCAGAACCCGCCCAACCTGGAGAGGTGCTTGCTAATCCCTCATGACTGTAACTACTAACAGTTTGTTCTTTGGAATAAATATAAACCCCAGACACAGCTAAGGAACCGGCACTGCATCAGGAGTGGGGGCTAGGGGTGCTGATATTTCCCATTGGATCTACTCAAAGAAGCAATATTTTGGTTTATGTGGTTGGCTGTGACTTAATGCTTATTATGTGTAAATAATTTGCTACTGAGGCGCGGTTGGAGGTTTGGGAGAGCAGGAGGGAGTTTCTACCAGTGAGTCCCTTTAGATAAGCGATGGCAGCTTTCATCTAATTTCAGGGGATTATCTGCTCATGAAAATGTGGGCTCTGCTGCCCAGAACTTTCCAGAGACCTCAAGGTCAGGATTACTATTTCAAGATGCTTTCCTCTAAATTGCCTTTGACTCCTTCAGATCATGTCTTTGGTGAGAGTCTAGAGGAGGATGGTGGCAGGAGGGACTTGGCTGTTCAGACTTCAAAGGGGACATGTTTGTGGGTCAGCTAATGCTCCAGATTCTTCTAGAAAAGTAAGAAATTGAGACCTGGGGGCCTCCCTGGTGGTGCAGGGGTTAAAGTCTCAGCACTATCAAGCTATCACCAGCCACAGGTGCGTGAGTTCAATTTCGGGCCAGGGAGCTGACCCACATGGCACGGCAGACCTCTCCTGCCTCCCCCACTGCTACCCTCAGCAGTGTATTTCAGTAGATCCACCTGTTCTGCTCCCCACTGTCTCTGGTGAATCCTGTTACCCTCTGTATCTCTGGTCTACACCCAAGTTCTTGTGCGCATAAGTAAATAGAATGTATCTATAAAAAAAAAAAAAAAGGAAGCTAAAGAAGTTGAGACCTTCTCTGGGCAAGATGGGTTCTTTCCTGGAATCCTCAAGGGGCAGCACCTCTGGGTGTGGGTTCAAGGTCATTTGGGGATCAACTGTGAGCTGCTATTAGGTGTTTGTGCCTGGCTGCTAGAGGGGTAACACTGAACACCCTCGGCTTCCCCCAGGGTCACTGCTTTTCACTCCTGTATCTGCATGACTGTGGCTGGCAGTGGGACCAGCCCAGAGCTGATAGGTCATGAACACCAGGTCCCATAGGCCTGCGTCATTGCAGTACGCTCCGCCTTTCTTCTTCATGGGAACCCAGCGGAATGATTCTTACTTACCTCATCACAGAGACAAGAGCACTGAAGCCCAGAGAGGTGAATTGACTTCCAGGAGTTTCCGCAGTGGGGAGGGGGTAGTGCCAGGATGTGACCCCAGGCCCAACTGGCTCCCGGCCTGTGCTCTTAATTCCTCTTGTAGTTTCTCTTATTCCCCCAGAGCCTCGGGTCTGGCACTTAACCAAGGGCTCATTCCAATAGTCATCACACTGGTTATACACTGGAATCTCAGGGGGGACATTTTAAAAGAATACAAAATGCCTGGGCCTTATTCCAGACGCTCAAACCAGGGTTTCTGGCAGTGAGGTCCAGACATGGGTAATTTCAAAATTACTCCACTGGTGAGTCCAAAGTTGGACTCGCTCTGACAGCTGCTGGTCTAGCCTGGTGGTTGAGGTGGTATCTGGGTTGCCAGCCATGCCAGGCTGTGGCACTTGGGAGCCCCAAGTCCAGAGGGGGTTTCAGATGACCCATAGAGCCAAGAGAAACTTGCCTGTGGAGCACCTGAGGGTGTCTCCACTCGCCAGCCACGGGAGCCCCCAGAACTGACTTCCCCTCTGAGCAGTGGCATGGTGGCCTCTCTGTCCTACAGTTCTAGGCTCAAGGTCACAAGCTGGTGACCAGGGACGGGCCCTGACCCAATGACACGCTGTTTTTCACTTGCATGGGGCTGAGCCTGGTTTTGAATTAGTTGCCAAGTCTTAAGAATCAAGAGATGCTACAGGCAAACATGCATTTCCAGCAGAGTAGGAGACCAGCAAGTGTGCCTCGGTTTCCCCGACTCCGTCACAGGGTCTGTGGTCCTGGTGGGCACCCGCAGCTGGGGCTGAGCCTTTGCTTGTTCCAGTGGGGTGCAGGTGGCTCTGCTCGCCCTGACCCTCCCAGGCCTTCTCGTCACTCACTAGCCCTGGCCACTCATTTCCATTGCTGGACTGCCTCTGAGGCCATCTGCACAGAGGACTCCACACTGGACACGAAATATGAAATTTTAAAATATAAAATAATATTCTTTGAAAGGGCTCACCTTGGCTTGGCCCACGGTAAACAGTCTACACGGAAATTCTTTTTTGCATTTTATTATTATTATTTCTCTCTCGCCCAGAGCTGGTCAGAGTCCAATATCTCCCTTGGAATGTTCAAACCCAGACTTGCCTGGAGTCATTCCTAGGGCTCCCCTCCAGCTCTGGCAATGAGAGGGAGCCCCACTTTGCAATGAGAGGAAACCCCCCTTTTGCACATGCCCCGCCACCCCCAGATCCAGCTCCACACACCAACCATCAGTTTCCACTAGAAAATACAGGGAGAGGTTTCCCTGGCAACCCCAAGTTGCTGCTTCAGTCGGCACACTTTGCAGTTGGAAACCAGAGCAGCCAGTTGCCGGAAGGGGAGGCAGCTGGTGCAAGGACGGAGCCGGGATCCAGCCCCAGGAGACGGCTCCTGGCCTTGCTGCCGCCAGCTCTCCGCACAGGGGGACCTTGCAGCCTGCAGAGGGGCCTCTGCTAGCAGCCCATCCCCGGTGATGGGAACCACGGGACCAGGTGCTCCCCAAGAAGAAAGGTTACGAGGGCACCAGAGGAGGGTACGAAACGGTGCTGCCCACTCTGAGAAGCCCTGTGTGACCTCTTGGGCTGAAAGCGCCTGAATCACTTATATGCTAGTGGGTAAATGATATTTTAGGGGCGCCAAAGGAATACTTGAGATGCTACGCTATGACCAAGTCCTAGGAATCCTGGTGACTGGTGGCATTAAAAATTAAAAAAGAAAGAAAGAAAGAAAGAAAACAAGACAGAAGAAGGAGAGAGGCAGAGAAAGAGTGAGCCTTTTAAATACTCTCTGCCAGGAATGAGCAGAGGCGAGGACAGTATCAGACTGCTTTTGCACCCCATGGGGTGGGGAGGGATGAGGAGGATTTCAGGTAGCCATTAATTCTTTCCTTAATCCCTGGGTGGATTATACCTGCACAGCCTCCTCCGGTAATTATCCGCCCTGTGGTTAAACATCACGAGTGAAGGGCTCTGCTGTTTCTGCTGGAGTCGGAGCCTGTGGTCCAGGCTGGGGAGCTGAGACCCCTCAAACATGAGAACCCTGGCACCTAACTCCTCCCAAGCTGACCCATCGACCTCCCAACCCAGGCCACTACGAACATATCGGAGGCCTTGACCTAGAAAGGCACGAACACGCGGAGCAGATAACACTCCACAGTTGCCAGAGTGATGCTTTGTTATTTGTAACCAAGCAGCCAACAGATATTTATTGAGTGCCTTTGTACAAGGCGCCGTGCGCACACAAATTGCGCAGAGCTTAGCATCTTTACAGAATATTAGATTTGTGCCGAGCCTAGCTGCATAAATAGAGATGCCCCAAATCCTCTACAGGGGTTTAATTTGATTCCTCCCCTTCCAGAGAGCTGTGCAAAGTTTTACAAGGAGAACGGCACATCGGTAATTGCTCCTTTTGGTGAGCAAGAGGACAAGGCAAATCATTGTCACGGTGATCGGTGGCCTCTCAGTGTCATTAGAGGCACGGGCCAGGCCTGCAGATGTCGGGGCTGCTGTGGGCTGGCGAACTTGATGATGGGGCCGAAGTTGATTGCCGAAGGGCAGAAGAGTAATAGGGCTGATGGGCTGAGACCTAGGGGAACTTAGTTTTATATTCATAATATATTTAATGTAAATGGACGTTCAGATTTATGTTTATCTATTTGCATTTCGATTTACAGCCAGCGCACTTGCTGGATAAAGTCATATTTCTGGGGGGCAGAGAAGTGTGAACAAAGCAGAGATGCTGGGGGAGGGAGGCTTTGTAGGGATTGAGGTGAGGAGGAGGAAAGGATGGCCTTTATAAGAGGCCTCGCGGGAGAGCGCGAGGGGTGTCCACACTGGGGGAGGGCCGGGCAGAGGTTGATTCCAGAGAATGCTGGGAGGGGGGAGGGGGCGCCATCCCCTCCTCCAGTGGGGGGCTGCTTGGCTGGGGAACACAGTCTGGGGTGGGGGTGTGTCTGGAGAAGCAGGAGTAGAGACTGAGAAGGAAAGAGAGAAAAGGACAGAGAGGGAGGAGAGGAGAGAGGGAAGTGGGCGTTCTGGGGCTAGACCCCAACTCCAGCCATGGCCCCCCTCAGAGACACACCCACCTTCCAGCCTCAGTGCTAGTCTCTCCCCACCAGACACTTCAAGCACTGATGACAAATAATGACAGTGATACTGGCCCAGGTTTGCCTAGAAATCGGGTGTCACAAGCACCTGTGGGGGTGATCCCATTTCATGGCAACAGCAAAGCTCACTGGGCCCTCAACTCAGGCTCAGGCCCCGGAGCAGGGAAACCGACCACCTTAGTGCCGGGGACCGCTAGGGGGAGACGGAGTAGCAGGCGAGGTCCCGTAGTGGTGGGCTGAGGGTGCTGGGCTCTGGGGTCCAGAGACATGGACTGGCAGGTCTGGAGCCACGGGCACGGCGTCAGCCCGGAGAGCCCAGCACCCTGTCCCCTGCACCAGCCGCCACCGTCCCTGCGCCTGTGTCCAGGCCGGCCCATCGCCTGGGAGGTCCCTGGCTCCGCCCCCTCTCCATGGAGGCTCTCTCCGGTCCTCTCCATCCGGGTCCCATCTATCCAGGCTTCTCCCACTTGATGACAGTGACGACAGCCCCACCCTGACGAGCAAAGTCGCCTCTCCCTCCCAGCGTCATCAGGGAAGCCTTGCAGGACCCACAGGACACAGTGGGGCTGTCTGCGGTCCCACTGGCCGAGCCGTGCTGACCGCCGCGGACACCCTGTCGGGGCCCCGATGAGTGGGTGTGCCGAGCGCTGCATTCTCGTTTAACTCTGTCATCTTAAGAAAAGAAATAAAGAGACTAAGGGAGCTCAGGCTGTTCACGTCTTGGCAGCTGCTAATGACCTTAATTATTCTAAAACAAAACATCAAAAAGTGCCCCAAGGCTAAATCTGACATCTCTTGAAGGAGGAAGGATGAGCTGTGCCTACTTTTGGGTTCTGGCACACTAGGAACAAACATAATAGAAGAGCCGGGTGCAGGCCAGAGGCGCGGGGGTGAGAGGAGTCACCAGAGACAGAGTGGGGAGCAGAACAGGCAGATCCACTGAAGCACACTGCTGAGGGCAGCAGCGGGCGAGGCAGGAGAGGTCTGCTGCGCCATGTGGGTCCCCTCCCTGGCTGGGGATCGAACTCGGACTGCTGTGCAGCTGACGATTCACAGTGCAGCGCTCTACCCGCTGCACCACCAGGGAGGCCCCTCCGTCAAGCTCTTGATTGCCTTGATGCTCTTTCCTGCTCCATTCTCTTTTGCATGACTGGTTTTTATTTTCTCCTTAGCATTCACCCTCTGTTAAAAATGTAGGTTTCCTTGTTGGTTGTGGGTCTCCCATTAATATAAGTTCCATGAAGGTAGAGGCTGGCTTGCTTTTTCTTTTTTTCAAGTGCTGTGTAGTAAACTTTATTTATGTATATTTGACATCAGTTGTGGTCCCTATGGAATTCCCACCACCACGTCACCCGTGCACCAGCACCCCAGTCCCTTGGGCTCTCTCTGCCTTCATCCCAGTTCCTCTCCCTTCCCCTTCCAAGTGCCTCTGATTTGTCTTTGTCTTTTTCCTTGTTGTGTTGTGATTTTTTTAAATTGTTATTGTTCTTTTCTTTGATCCCTTTTTTGGTTCTTTTATATTCCTCCTAAAAGTGAAACCATCTGATATTTTCCTTTTGCCTTCTGACGTATTTCACTGAGCATCATCCCTTCTAGCTCCATCCATGTTTCTATAAATGACTCTAGTTTTTCTTTTTTTGATCGCTGAATAGTACTCCATTGTGTATATGCCACATCTTTTTGATCCAGTCATCTATTTTTGGGCATTTGGGTTGTTTCCAGGTCTTACCAATTATAAATAATGCTGCAATAAATATAGGGATACAGGTATTTTGAATCAGGTCTCCTTAGGATAGATCGTAGGAGTGGAATTGCTGGATTACATGGTAGATCCATTTTTAGTAGACTGAGGAACCTCCACACTGCTTTCCATAGTGATTGGATTAACTTGCATTCCCACCAGCAGTGTAGTATGGCTCCTTTTTCTCCACATCCTTGCCAAAACTTGTTGTTGCTGGTTTTTTTTTTTAAATATGTGCCATTCTTGCTGGTGTAAGGTGGTAACTAACTGTGGTTTTAATTTGCATTTCCCTGATTACGAGGGATGTTGAACATTTTCTTATGTGAGGCTGGTTTGCTCCTTTCACTTCTGTGCCCTCAAGTCCTAGACAGTGTGTGGCCCAGACAGGAGCCAAGGCAGCAGGTAGTGGAGGGAGCAGCCTGCTGTGTGAGAGCCGTGCTCCGCAACAGGTGTGCATACCTAGGGACTCCATCAACTGAACCAGGAACTAACTTAACAGCGAAAAGGAGCTCTATTTCCAAATCTGAAGATTCTCCCATGATAAAACACTTAGAGATAGTGGGAAAAAATAAAAATCCCTACTTTGTTGTGTGCAAAAAAAAAAAAAATAAATAAATAAGGGACTTTCCAAGAACTATAAATAAAGAAGTTGAACACTAGAGGGGGGAGCGAGACTGAGGCCATGGTTGCTGAGGATATTGGCAATACTGGTGCTCAACAGGCAGGGTTTTTAGTGGTGACAGGGGACAGACCTTGGACCTGCCCAATGTGATAAGAGGCACCTGAGGTCACTGCTCTCTGCCCACCCAGAATCCTTGAAAGATTATGGGCCACGGGGGTGGAGGGGAAACTGACCTACTGTTAAAAGGAGGTGGCAAGTACATGATCTATTTTGTTCCAAATTGCAAGGGGCTGCCGGGAGGATACCTTACACTAGTCCATCTGTCCGTAAGTTATGCCTCTATTTACATTACTCTTATGCTTCAGGAAACTTCAAGGTGAGAATGGACACAGGGCAGTTTCTGGTTGGTGCTGCCCTCTTTCCTGCTCTATTCTCTTTTTCATGACTGCCTTTCATTTTCTTGCTAGCGTTTATCCCCTGTGAAAACACGTAGGTCTCCTTGGAGATTGCGGGTCAACCCATTAAACATAAGTTCCAACATCCTAGAACCTAGCTGATTCTTTCACTTGTGTGCCCCCAAGTTCTAGAGAGCGTGTGGCCCAGACAGGTGCCACAGCTGTGCACAGCACAGGTATGCACAAGAGGAGCTCCTGAAGCTTCTCCCGAAGTTTGGTCTGTTCACTGGGACTGACTCTCACTGCCAAGGTCTTAAATCCACATTTCTTTGGCCAAACTATTTCTCCTGCATGTCCGCTCTCTGAGCTGCAAGGAAACTTACGGGTACTTTAGATGGGCACAGTGTGGAGGAATAACTTTGGGCTCTGCTAATAAGAAAGGGGGATGGAGGCAGCGGGTAGGAAGCCAGCTTTGTCAGACACTAGGTGTAAGGACTAGAAAGACAAACAGAATGGCATGATGATATGATTATCTACATAGAAAACTTCACTCTCCTGAAAAATTATTAGAATTAATAAATGAGATCAGCATGTTCACTTTTATAAGATCCGTATACAAAAATTAATTGCATTCTATAGGCGGGCGACCATTTATGACAGCAACAGAAACACTGGAGTTATCTAGGAATAAATTAAATAAGACATATGCAAGCCAGTTAGGGGGAAATTATAAAATTATTCAAAGACATAAAGTTAGATGTAAATGGAGAGATGAAGCATGGTTGTGGATGAGAAAAATCAATCGCATAAAGATAAAAGGAGCTAATACCTTCACACCCAACAACTTCCCTCCTGGGTGACAACTTAAAGTTGTCCAGTCTTGTGTGGACTGGAGATTGTGGCCGGGAGGTCTGTTTTCACAGGGAAAAAGGAAGCAGCAACTTTGCGGCTACCAATAAGAGAATGTAAGTAAACTTGGCATATTCATCCGATGAAATGCTCTACGATAATGAGAATGAATCAACTGCAGTCAATGGGCCACCATCGATGGTTCTAGAAGAAAGCGTTAAGCTAAAGGGCAAGTCACAGAAAGGAAAAACACAGTTCTCTTTTACTGGTGTAGTCAAGACATGTGAAATGGAAGGATGTATTGTTCAGCAACACAGAGGAAACCACAGGGGTGCACAGAGACGATAAGAACCAAATTCAGGGGCAAGATCATTTTCGGGGTGGGTGGAAAGAAGGGGCCGAACAGCACCGACTGGTGAGGGAGCTTCTAAGTTGTTCCTACGCTTTGGATCTTAATATGCGTGGTGCCTGTAGATGCTGCTTGCACTGTTGCTTTTATAAATGTGAAATATTGTGTGTCCAAGAAAACTGAAGAGCATCGAAGAGCATCTTGCTTCATGGATTCCATTCACAGACTCCTGCCAGCCCTCCCCGGCAGAGGCTGACACCTGGCTGGGGACGGTGTGAAACCAGGACAGCAAGTCCAGACTAGGTCTCGGGCCTGTCCTTCACCCCACCGCTTCACAAAACGAAAGATCTCTGTGATTTACTAGTTTTGTAGGTTAGGATTTCTATTTATTGAATTTTTTAGAACAAGAGATATGGTAGTCCAAAAATAGACAGGAAGTAGGCCGAAGGGGTGTGTGTTGAGAGATTAAGGTGAAAAAAAAATGCTCCCTCATAGGGTCTTACGGTAACAGAAGAGCAACCCGCGGAGGTGCTGGCTCGCGGGGCGAGGTCTTGGCGCGGGAAGAGACACCCAGCGTCGCACACTTAAGCCAGTGCTGAGGTTCTGAGGTTTTTCTGAGCAGGATCAGAGAGCTGGGTTGAGCCTGGGCTCTGCCCTAGCACGTTCAGTGAACTTCAGCAAGTTCTAATATTCCAGAATCTCCATTCCCGTAGGGGCCCAGTCAGGGGCCTGAAGAGCATGCTCTTTAAGGCGAATTTCAGAGTCAGTGGAATTGAATCTGGGGGCGTAGGTTAGGCTTCAGTGACACCCCTTTCAAGGCCGGGGAGGATGCAGCAGGAAAGATGTTGCCTTTTTTTTTTTTTAAGATTTATTTATTTATGCATACAAGAGCTGGGGTGCAGGTCAGAGATATGGGGGTGAGAGGATTCACCACAGAGAGTGGGGAGCAGAACAGGCAGATCAACGGAAGCACACTGCTGAGGGGAGCAGAGGGCACAGCAGGAGAGGTCTGCAGCGCCATGTGGGTCCCCTCCCTGGCCGGCAGCAGGGATCGAACTCGTGCTGCAGTGGCTGCGGTTTGCTTCATAGTGCGTTGCTTAACCCACTGCGCCACCAGGGAGGCCCAGGAAAGATGTTGCTTTAACGAAAAATGCCCCAAATCTGATTTGCCAAGGCGGAGAAGCCACTGCCACCTCTGCAGGGGGTGGGGTTGCAGGTCTGGTTTTTCTAGGAAAGTCTATTTAGCCCCCAACACAGATTGCATTTCTTTTTAAAGCAACAAGAGTGATAAAGTATCTTAGTATAAAATCAATAGAAAGCAGTTCAGTGGCCGCTGAAGTCTTCCAGGCAGTCTCTCCTTTGGCCCTCGCTACAGGAAAGATCAAATGAGAAGTTACCAGCTTCCTTGTGTGTTTTAGTTATTTGCTACGTAAATCACTGGGAAACATCAAGGCAACCGTTTAGGACCGGGCAGACTCTGCTCTGTTCTAGCACCTCTCGTGCTCTTCAAGGATGGGGACAGGAGGTAACTGACAGGTCAGAGGACCTGCAGGTTATTTTTCTTCAGCCCCCGGTCCTTATTTCTTAAGCATTTGGAAAAAAAGAAAGTTTGTTCCCATTTTCTCTCTGGAAGCCTTTCTCCCCATATGTCATGCAGCGAGAAGGAGAGTTGCATTAGGACTGCTCACACATGATAGGCTACTGGCAATGTGCATCACGAAGGAATGCTGCAACTGCGGAGGGGTGAAGGAGTTTTGCTGCGGTCTTTGCTGGGTTAGGGGAGAGACCTGATGGCCGATCTCAGTGACAAGAACAGAGCTCTCTGGTGTCACTGACATGGCACCCTGTGGCTTGGAGAACCCTAATGCACATTGTGCAAGAGCCACTGTGGTCACAGTCAGCCAGCTCCTGGTGGTGGTCAACATGCCCTGCACTAAATATTTCTTCCTTTTGTTTTTTAAAGATTTATTTCTTTATGCACACAAGAGCTGGGGTACAGGCCAGAGTCCAGGGCGGTGAGAGGATTCACCAGACAGAGTGGGGAACAGAACAGACAGACTGACTGAAACACACTGCTGAGGGGAGCAGTGGGCGAGGCAGGGGAGGTCTGCTGCGCCATGTGGGTCCCTCCCTGGCCGGCAGCAGGGATCGAACTCGTGCTGCAGTGGCTGCGGTTTGCTTCAGTGTGTTGCTTAACCCACTGCGCCACCAGGGAGGCCCCATCTTTTTTATTTTAAAGATTTTTTATTTATGCATGCAAGAGCTGGGGTACAGGCCAGAGGTGTGGGGGGTGAGAGGATTCACCAGACAGAGTGGGGAGCAGAACAGGCAGACTGACTGAAGCACACTGCTGAGGGGAGCAGTGGGCGAGGCAGGAGAGGTCTGCTGCACCATGTGGGTCCCCTCCCTGGCTGGGGATCGAACTCAGTGTGGCGCTCAGCCCCTTGCACTGGGTGAGGTCCCAGCACTAAATATTTCTACCCAGTTTTAGGCACACAGCAGGCTCACACTCATGCCTCAGTGGGGCTGAGCAGGGCTCCGTGGCTAGTTGCTTTGGTCAATGAAATATACAAAACAACAGAAAAACAGCAACAAAAGTCAATGCAATGTGAACGGGGACACATCACTGGCCACTTTCTCTCTCCCCCTTAGCACGTGGCACAGCCTTGTTCCCTGAGTGGCTGCAGTGGACGCGGAACCTGCCCACCCATATGGGCCTGTCTCACGAGTGAACCATTAAACTTGCTCTTTCAAGCCACTGAGACCTTGTCTCTTTTGTTACTGCGCCATGTCCTAACCTATGCCGACAATATGCACTTACTAAACTCCTATTAGGAGTCAGGCATTGGACGAACAACGCGATGTCTCATTTGATTCTTACAACGACCTTGTAGGATGGACTTGGTAATTATTTTTTTCTTACTGATACTGCATCCTGAGTACAAAGACATTAAACCGCATGCCCAAGGTCACAGACGGGGCGTGCAGTGGAGGCAGACGCCAACACAGGAAGTCCACCTCCAGAGTCTGCAGCGAAGATCATCATGTTCTACAGGCTACTACAGGGAAGCTGAAAAGTTGCCCGTGGGGAAGAAGAATGTTCTTTGAAATTCAACTTTGACCATGTCCCCTCTCACCTTGCTCCAGGGGTAAAAGTAGGATGTTAATAAAACCAGTGGCACCATGGAACCAGGAGCAGAAATGGCAGAGTGAAGCTTTTCTGCCCTGAAGTCTCAGCTTCTTTTTCGATCATAATTTCAAGGGGGAAAATATATGGTGTCCACATTCAGCTGAGTCTGACGTTTACTGGCTCAGTGCCTTTGCTAGCAGACTCAGTGTTATCAACACATTGCCCCTGAATGGGGTGATGGATAAAAATGAGCATACTCAATGCAGAGTGGGTGTGCCAGGGGGGACTCCGTGGGAGAAGGGGGCACTTGCAACAGCTGGATCCAGCAGCAGGCCAGAGTGGGGTGCCCAAGACCAGGGATACCCTCTGAGGAGTCTTAGCTACTCCTCAGTCACTGCACAGAAATACAAGCACAGGGATTTATCTAGAGCTTTCCTGCACAACTTGTATTTTTAGCCTCTACTACCTCTTGCATAAAGAAAAGTTGTTTAAAATAGGGCTTCCTTGGATTTATCTGAAAACAGGCTCTTTTATGTTTCCAGACAAGAAGGAAGTACTCGTATTTCTGAATTTCATAAAGGAGTCTCCACTTCCCTTTGCTTATCTTTATGATTTTGGTACGCTTGGATGTCCCCACAGCAGTCTTGGTGACTTGGGGATGAAATGGTCTGCTTTACCCCTTTTAATAATTGCGAGAAGTTCCTTTAAGAGAAAATAGAATGTAAAAAAAGCAGGAAAAAACCCAAACCAAAACAAAACCCAAGCCCCCCAAACTTCAAAGTAGGAATTGGTGGTTTTGTCTACACTGCAGTAGTTAGAATTTGAGATACTCTGAGAAAATCTATAAGGATAAAAATAATCCCCCAACCCTCTGTTCAGAAATCTGTACTCAAAGCATTTTCCAAATCAAAGGAAGATTTGGGTGTTAGTTTTCCAAAATTACTCTCTTCATAATGAGATTTTTCTTTAAACTTCTGATTTCAATTGGTGCCATGGAAGGATAAGAGCCCCTTATCCTAACCTCTGAAAAGCCTGTTTCAAAATTGGTTGGTAAAAATATGCATTTCATGAAGTCATAAAAATAATGATCCTGTGCTCAGCCGAGTCTGATGAAACATGTTTTCAGACCCAATCTCAGAGAATCAACTCATTATCTTAATGGGCAAAAACATGTACAAAGACAAGTGGAAACCTACAATTCATTGTCTTACTAACAAAGCCGGGCTAGTCTTTCCATCTAACTGGTCATCTAATAATATGATTCCTTATCTGATTTACTTGCTTACACAGTGCGAAGATATGGAACTTTCCATCTTCTTATTTTTAACAGAGGGCCACTCACTGGAAGGTCGTCTCTATCATTGGATACTAGAGCGGATGGTTCCCCAGGAGGTTGGAAATGACTCCCGGACAGGCCCCATCATCCTGTGCCTCACTTGCTACCCAGTCGGCACGGCCAGTAGGAAGCTATTTCCGTGCCATGAGACATTACAGGGGTACCACCTAAAGGGTCACCTTTGAATGAGCTGATCTGACTTTCTATTTTTTTTAGATTTTATTTGTTTATTTATTTATACATACAAGAACTGGGGTACAGGCCAGAGGTGTGCGGCTTGAGAGGATTCACCAGAGACAGATTGGGGACCAGAACAGGCAGACCAACTGACTGCCAAGGGGAGCAGCAGGGAGACAGGAGAGGTCTGCTGCGCCATGTGGGTCAGCTCCCTGGCCGGGGATCGAACTCGCGCTGCAGCGGCTGCAGAAGCCCCACAGTGGGGTGCTCAACCCCTCGCGCCACCAGGGAGGCCCTGATCTGACTTTCCAAGGGTAGCCGTGAGCCACTGAAGGCGCGGAAGGTCAGACACCACTGCTCTCTGTCCTCCACCTCTCTGGCGTGGCCGGCTCACTCTCGGGCCAGCCAGCGTCACCTGCCACGGGTCAGGGGGCAAGCTTCCCGAGAGAAGAGCCGGAGGACCAAGGAAAGCTTGGGCACTGGGGCTGGCCTGTGAGGGCAGCTTGATGGCTGGCCTGCTGCTGACCAGGTCAAATTTTTGCATCTTATTATTGCAAGAGTGACAGGTTCCTTCAGTGTTTCTTTTTCTTTTTTTGATAAAGATTTATTTATTTATGCACACAAGAACTGGGATACAGGCCAGAGGTGCGGGGGGTGAGAGGATTCACCTGGGACAGAGTGGGGGGCAGAACAGGCAGATCCACTGAAACACACTGCTGAGGGCAGCAGCAGGGAGGCAGGAGAGGTCTGCCACGCCATGTGGGTCCCCTCCCCGGCCGGCAGCAGGGATCGAACTCGTGCTGCAGTGGCTGCGGTTTGCTTCACAGTGCATGGCTTAACCCACTGTGCCACCAGGGAGGCCCCTCCTTCAGTCTTTCCAGCCACCCAGATACTTTCATTTCATGATCAAAGAAAACAAAACAAAACTATTCCTATTATCCTTTATACTGACGAGCAAAGTCTGATGTGGATTTTGGAGGACTTAAGTCACCACTCCAGGGAGCGCACACTCAGCGATTTGAGGATTTGATTTCTTCCACCACCGTAGCACCTGCAAGCCACCGCCATGCCCCCGTGCTCTTCCTGCCCTGTTGCGCCTTCTCCCCTGCTGCGAGCCTCCCATCTGTGGTCAGTTTGTAAGATTTGCCTCTTTCCTGGCCCTTTGTTCGGTTTCTCTACATTCCTCAAGTACCGTCCAAAAATTAACAATCATGGAAGAAAACAAATTCATTAAAACAAAGCGAAAGTCCCAAAATACGACTTAGGTGGGGTGTCCACTATTGCTCGCTTTCGCCACTGGGCAGTGGGGCAGTTGGTGATAAAGGATTTTCAAAGGCCCTTCTGAGGCAGGCCACACGGCTCAACCAGAGACAAGAGACTGTGGCTGAGAAACATAAGGGGAAGCCCAGAGTCGAGCCCGGGCCCAAGCCAAGAAGCTGCGGCTGAGACAGGGAAGCCCAAGGTCAGCAGCGTGCTGCCACGGTGCTCCTGACCGGCAGGTGACATTGACTGCACGAGAAGCAGGTACGACCTTTCACCCCTCCCAGGCCAGTTTCCCTCCATCTTTTCCATGTCCATTAGCAGGGCTGCCTCCCAGGGCTGGGTGGGCTCGGCGGCCACAGCGCTGGGCAGCGAGCAGCCTCCACTGAGCCAGGCAGTGTGGGGAGCCTGAGGCCCCAAAAGCATGTCAGTGGCTGCTCCCCCACCAGCCCAGGAAACATGAAAATCAAGCAGGGAGCAAAGCCAGACAGTGCCACTTGGGTTTGATTTTCCTGGGTCTTTAAAAGATGAGGTGTAGAGATGACTATTTACGGTGGTTATTACCTTGTTCTTTTGGGTGCATGTTGTATTTGTGGGATCAGCGCATTAGTGGGCTCGTGCGAGCGACATGGGCCTCTGGGTACAAAGGACAGCCAGGGAGCCGTGGTTTTCTGGAATGAACTCAGGTGGGCCAGGCCAATTCGTCAATCCCTGCATGGGGGAAATGTCCCGTGATGAATGGGAGAGGCGGGCGACGGCTCGCAGGCCTCCCCTTGACGTCTGAGCTTAGACTGTCAAGGCGAATAAGCGGAAGTTCCGATTGGCTGCTCCCCATCAGCAGATGAACATCTCAGTGTGACAGAGAAGCCATCTTTAAAGATGAGACCAAGCAGTTATCTAACCTTTCAGCCTCGGGAAAGGAAAACAAATGTCTTTTTCTTGTGGAGTTGAAAATTGAGGCTCAAGAGAGATTAGAACCCATAACTCAGGGGCGAGAAACAGACAGAAAGCCTTGAAAGGGTAGCAAGGACTTGGCTTCAGAGAGCGGCTTGCTTTGCCCAGGTGGACACGGGGCTTTTTGCAAAGCCCAAAGCCCCGTCCGGAGCAAATCCCATTTATTCTCCAAACACTGGGACAGTTTCAGAGGAAGCCGAGGGCTGAGTGGTTCACGCGAGGTGACTTGGCTCACCGCAAATTCTGGATGAGTGTCCTTTGCACACAGCTGCTCTGGAAAACACACGTTTAGGCTCCCCCTCCTTGCACGGAACTGAGCTGGCCCTGACTTCAGTGTCTTCCTCAATGAAAATGGGGAGCGCCTACCTTTACCTGTCCCAGGAAAGAGCTCATTGTCTAACTGCATCACAGAGCCAGTTCCTTTCTCATTTTCTCTTGCATGAACTACACTGGGTGTCTATTTGGTCTTTGCCACCCGGGAAACTGGCTCCTGTGTAGCCATTTCATTTGTCCTTGGTGGGACTGGAAGCCTAAGATAAATGGTCAACCTCTCCTTGCTGTCTGCAGACAGAAAAGTCAAAACTGTTTCAAAGAGGATCTGGGGCAGCTACGCTGGAACACCTGCTTTGAGAAAGACAACTGGCTTGTCCACTTGAGTAGGTGGGTAAACGTTTTGAGTCTGTGTCTGTTGCCTTGTCTTTAGAAGTAGTGCAACTTCTTGCAAAAAAAAAAAAAAGGCATCTGCTAGGCTCCAAAAGCTCCTTATCGATCTCATTATGAACGGGGTTTCAAGAGTGTGGTGGGGTTTGAGGGGGGCTGAAGCATTGCTGGTAGCTAGAGGCCCCCTTTTCAGGGTAAGGATGCACTCACAGGTCAAAACCAGTAAACCAGGCTCCAGGCATGTCAAAGACAGAGAGGGAAAGGTAGAGATCGCTTATAGGAGGGAAGAGTACGTTTATTTTCCAAAGAGGCAGGAACCTACTACAGAAGTTTAACCCAGCTGTTAATATGTTCCCAGCCTGGAGCTGACAACGTGACTCCCCATGGAAATATAGACTAGACTGGAGCTGATCCCGTCCTGTGTTTACAAAAACAAAACAGAGATGAGCCATGGGACAGTTTCACCAAAACCTCAGAGTGCTGGCTTCCCTTGTAAAGGAAGAGGACTGACACATTCAGGGCACCTTTGGGTGGCCACCACCCTGGCAGGAGCCGTGAAATATCTAGTTGACCAGGGCCCTGTGACCCAGCGCGGTACACACAGTCGTTCAGCCCACTGAAACGGGGTGGGTCTGCTCAGCCTCTGGGCCTCAGTTTCTCCTCTGCAGCACAGGGTGCCCTGTCTGTCCATCTAGAAAGTGAAAGTGATGAGCTCTTCCCAGACCCCAGGGCGTCCAGCCTGTTACTGCACCTGATGGTATTCGTCCTTAACGCTGTGTCAACACACCTCCCTCAAAACCCAAAGCAAAACAAACTCCCACTTCTGAGCAATGGTGCAGATCGTGGGTTTCACTGAAGGTCTCCCGGGGACCCGAGGTGACGGGCCTGGTATTTCACTCAGCAGCTCTTCCAGATTAATCCCTTTACTACACAAAGCATTTCAGTCTTTTCTGGGCTTCTCACATCCCCTCACTCCTCCTTGCAATAGGGACCTCAGCTTAGAATGCTGAGACCGGACAGGGGTCCTCGCACCCCCTTTGGGAGAGGAGCTGCCTAGCCACACCCCGCTGCCGGGACAGAAAGGTGATTTAAAACGGTCACTTAATCAGGAGACTGTTTTTCGAAATAAGCCGTGGGGGGTGATTGATTGAGATTGAACTCCATCTTGAAACAGAGACTAAAAATTATGAGAATTAATTTGCTTCCTTGCATTAAATACCCTTTAGGTTATAAATGTAACTAGGCACGAATTCTTAGCGTTAACAGAACATACATCAAGTGAGGATTTTTAAAAAGTCTGCTATTTTTTTCCCACCACCAAGCCAGAACACACTCATCTGATGTCACAATTGATGTCCACGGCAACTGTATCACGAAAACCAAGTTTTGCTCGGATATCTGAGACCCCGAGGGCCTCTCTTACTACTTGGATAGTCATTACTTTTGTATTTTTTACTGACTGTATATTTGTAGAAAAGTTGCAAAAACAATCCGGAGAGGCCCCAGATACCTCTGCCCACCCTTCCATGTTAGCATCTCACAGAACTGGATGCTCTGTCAAGCCTAAACCCACCAGCACTGCTACAGAGGCCCAGCAACCAGACCAAGGTTCCAGCAGGTCTCACCGCTTTTCCAACAATGTCCTTTCCCATAAATGACCCAGTCCAGGGAACCTCATTCTATTTACGAATCATTCTCTTCTGACGCTCCTTTCTTTTCTTTTTTTTTTTTAAGATTTATTTATTTATGCATACAAGAGCTGGGGTACAGGCCAGAGTCCAGGGTGGTGAGAGGATTCACCAGAGACAGAGTGGGGAGCAGAACAGGCAGACTGACCGAAACACACTGCTGAGGGGAGCAGCGGGCGAGGCAGGAGAGGTCTGCTGCGCCATGTGGGGTACCTCCCTGGCCGGAGGCAGGGATCGAACTTGTGCTGCAGAGGCTGCGGTTTGCTTCATAGTGTGTTGCTTAACCCACTGCGCCACCAGGGAGGCCCTGACGCTCCTTTCTTAGCATCGTCTAATTGTGGCCTAATTCTGCTCTCTGACAGTTACTTGTCTGGAGTGTGATGCACCCAATTCTTCCCCACCACTTTTATTGACTTTCTGAAGTCATACCCCGGGTGTTACCTTTGCAAGTCTCCCTAGCGAGAGAATGATTGTAAAAAAAAGCCTGGAGTTTCATTCGGTGGTGGGGAGAGTGGTGGGGCTTAATGCTAGTTTTAAGCCAGACTGTTTTCCATTCCAAGTGTGCGGGTATGGTTCTTTGCTTGCTAAAAGAGTTTTGGCAAACAACCAGGCCCCCACAGCTTCCCAGTGCAGTTACTGAAGGGTAAACTCCAGGCCAGCAGGGGGCACCAGGGAGGCCATTTCAGCGGGCAGGCGGCTGTTGGAGGTGGTGGGTGGATGCGGTACCTGGCTGGATGGTAACTATCTGGACCATCATCCTGGTGTTGAGCCACAAGGGAGGCTAATTCTGTAAGCCATCAGTTGACTGATGCATATTTGTGTAAAATGAGACCTTTTCTCGCTTGCATCCTTAGCGCTCGGGAGGCTTGGAAGAGGGTTTCTCAGCCGTACGTTTTCTTGCTCTAGCTCATGCCTTGTTGAGTGAGACCCTGTATCAGCCTTGGTCATGTTCATTTTTAGAAACATCACAGACACAAGGCACACACAGAGGAGGGACTGGTCTGCTACTAACTCATGAGCGCGTTGAGCCTAGATAGCTTGTAATTTCAGGTTCTGTTCTTTCCTGTGGATGCACATCTTTGTGGCAGTGAGGAGGAGACGGAGCTAAGACTGGGCTGCCTCAGCCCTGGGTCAGCCATTAATCAGTAAACCACTCAGTGGAGGATCCCCCCTGATTGAACTGGACGTTTCTCCTTTGATAGATTTATATATTATAATATGACAGCACTGGAGCAGTCTGCATCATTACATCATCATAATGCAATATTCTCATCTACAGTCATGATCCTTGCCATTCAATCTCCATAACTTATTAACCACTTGACTTCGAGGCCTCCTCTTTCCCACTCGAGGTCTGTCGTGAATTTTCTAGATGTGTCTTTCTGCACAATGATCTTCATTTATTCTCACTTCATTTATACTCACTCAATCCTTTTCCTCAAAAGGGCTTGGACACGAGGGCGTGGCTGCCACCAGGTTACTGGGGGCTAAATATTCCCTGTTGAGTGAAGCCTCGTGGTGTCAGCAGACAAAGGTGAGCAAGTGAACCTGCCCTCCAAGAGGGGGAAATGGTAACTCGCACCTGACCAGCATCTTCAATATAGTCACCCAGGATCTTCCCAGCAGCCAGGTGAGGGGAAGGGGGCGGGCATTATAATCATCCTCGATCCAGGGGCCTTAGGAATCGAGGCTCAGAGAGGCCCACGGGCTATGCTAGGGCTTGCTAAGAGCGAGAGGCAGGGAGGGCTCAATGGACCCCGAGTCCCTGGTGGTTAGAAAACTGCCGGTCAGTGCCCTTCAGACAAGATCTGCTACCTGGTTGGTAGCTCCGGCCATAGGTAGCTGCATATTATTTAGATTTAAATTTGAATTCATTAAAACGAAATGAAATGAAACATTCATGTCCTCAGTCTCACTGTGTACTTAAGAATCACAGCAGGTTAGTGGTGCTGTGTTGAGCAGCCTGGAATGCTTCCCTCACGGCAGAAAATTCTGTTGACTATGATGGTCTGCACTGGCTCAGTGGGGTTCTGAGAGAGTATGGCCCCCTGATGGAAAGGGCTGGAAAGATCTTGATTTGTGGAGCTTCCTTGAAACCCAGGCTCCGTGATGTATTATCTGAAGACTGTGAACAGTCAACCATCAGCATAAGAAAAAGCTCATTCATTCATGGAGCAAATATGCATTGCGTGCCTTGGACAGGCGCCCTGCAGTGCTGGGGATACGCCGGAGACCAGGCAGGTGTGGTTTCTGCTCTCTCAGAGCTCATCATCTGGTGAAGACCCGTGGGACCAAGAGATGCTAGAGGCCAAGCACAGAGCACCACGGAGGGAGGGGGAGATGTTCTGCTGCTCTCGGAGAAACTGTTGGTGCTCAGACACCTCAAACCTGGGTTCTTACAATCTCCCCCCCCCTCCCCCCATCTACCTGCCACAGACTAACGATCTCTGGCTTCCGCAGAGCCTAGCGCTAAGCGTACACAGTTGGTAACTACTTGTCTCATTCTGAAAGGGTAGATCACCCAAGCTCGAAGAAAGCAAAAGATCTTCAGAGCCTCCAGGGTCTCCACCACTCTCCTTAGAAATACATGATGGGGGACATTCACACGAGCGTCCCCCTTGCACCCTCTCCTACTGGGATACCTCCTTTCCCACTCAACAGAAGCGTTAAGTAGATAGGAAGAGGAGGAGGGTGTTGCTGTGGAGAAGCTGTTGGTACTCACCACAGCAATGCATGAATAACTTGGAATCCAGATGATTTCAAACAGGCGGAGCAAAAGATCATTACTCCCTGTTGGCTCTTTGGTCCTTATCAGTAACGAATTATCTGTGACCCAGGTCCAGATGGGATTGGGAGCAGCTCTGTCCTGCATGTCCCCAGAGTCAGCTGGAGAGGCCCTGTCCCGCAGATTCCCGCCGAGTCTGCTCTAGTAATTAGGCGACTCTAGTCCAAGCTCATTAAGAGATGGCTTTGGCTGGTCCAGAAAGCCCCAGATCATTCCACTTAGCGAATATGGATAGTCCATTCTATTTCCACCAGGCTGCCTTGGAAATCTGGGTTCCTGGTTTGGCCCCACAAAGGGAAGGCAAGTTACCTTTGGCTTGGGTTGCTGGGGGAGTTCTGTAAGCTGCACTCTGTAAGTGTAAGGATGCACTCCGACAGGCAAATGGGGCGTGATGGGCCCTGGGCTGCAGCGTCTCAGAAACGTGAGACAGAGAAGAGCCGATAACTTCTCGCAGCGTACAAGCGGCAGACAGTCTGTGATACGTCTTACAACTATGTGAAAGCAGGAGGAACGTGATGCCAGCATTTCCCAGCACATGAAAACAGCACAGGATACCAGCCCCTTAACATCGTGTTGGTGCATCCAGTGTCATCCCCTCTACAGTGACGATGTTGCCACAGGGTGGTTCAGGGCTGGAGACTGGCACAGCCAATGTCCAAGCATCCAGCCCCGTCATGCAAGGAGCTGATGAAATCTGGGGTGCTGGTGAAGGAAACAGAAGGGGCAGCTTTGGAGTCCAGGCAGATAGCAAATTTATGGCCTCCGAATCGAAGGACAGAGGAGCGAATGCATCAACGAGTGAGGGAGAAGGGAGGGCAGGAGAGGGGAGACCCAAATTCAAGGTCTAGTTAATTGAGTTGGGTCACAGGAGGAGGACGTATTCAGGATGCCGTTGGCATGAATGAAGGTGGAAGGAGTCAGTGTTGGCTCAAAAGGGGAAGCCAGGTTATGGTCTCGTCTATAGGTGGGTTTTAAATATCTGGTGAAAATATGCAGAGACTAGGCAGCCACTTGCTGAGGACATCATGGGCAAGCGTCCTTACTGTTGCACCCAGGTCCAGATGGGGCTGAGGACACGCTCTAGCTTACACGTCACCCAGGCCAACTGCAGAGGCCCTGTCCCGGCTAGTCTGCTCTAGTAAGTTGGGAATTCTAGTTCAAGTTCACGTACAGATGGCTTTGGCCAGTCCTTTCTCACAATGGGAAAGAGGGTCTGGGAGCCTGGGGTGTCCTGCACAAGTGGGGGTGGAAGCCTAAGCTCTTCACATCGCTACCATTTTAGACCTTCCAAGAGTCGCATGACTTGGAGCTGGGGTGCTTTCCAGAGACAGCACTGAAGGTGGAATATATGTCTTTAATATAGATTAAAATATGCAATTAATATATAATTATAATCTTATATATAGCTATAGATCAGCAGTCACTGAAACTGTGGTGGAAGTGCCTGGCAAGGACACCGTGTTATTAGTGGTTTATCTGCAGTAGCCACAGGACGGGAGAGGGGGTTATTCTCATCTTGGACCCACTACCCTTTCTGATCTCATCCTTCTGGAAAGAGTTTCATTGCATGGTCAGGGGAGGTTCCAGAGAAGGAGACGTGCACCCCAGCACAGCTCAAGCGAAGGGACACCCCCGGAGAAGCAGAACTTCTGCGACCCTCTACCAGCTCCACGAGTGTTTAGCTGTGCTGGCTGGGCGCGCAGCCAGAGGCAAAGAGGCTTCACGACCGACCCCGACAGCCTCTCTCCAAGTTTCTTTCCTACCCGCAGTTCTTGTGTGTGAGCAGAATTCAAGAACAATCCAGGTACAGTACCATGAAGTCCTCTCCCAGAAAACTCCTCCTCAGACAGACCAGAGTTGCTTATCAAAGGGAGACAAATTACAAGTGTGAGCTTCTGGAAATCTCCATGAGGCTGGTGACACCTGAGTGTAACTGTGAAGGACAGATGGAAATGGGAGGTGGAGACAGGCGGCAGGGCGGGTGCATGATGGATCCCCTGCTAATTTAAAAGCAAACAGAACAGCCAGATAAAATTTGTTATGGGTCTGAACAGATAGAGGTGTGGGGGGAACAGCCATTCCATTGCAGACACCATCATAAATACCAGGAGCCTTGAGGCAGGAGGCAGAGTCCTGAGTTTGGAGAGAGGGCTGGCCTTGGTGCATCAAGATGCTGATTCTTTAGAATTTAACCAATATCCAATCTGCTGAGTCGGTTGGCTGAAAAAGGCCACCCAGTGTGCATGTGGGCTGTGGACAGCGTCTGCCGTCTTTAACCAGAACAGGTGAATTTTTCTGCCTGTCATTGCTAGACATGGGCCTTTTCAATATAGCTAATTTTTCCCCCAACTACAATATGTCTAATAAGTTGTCCTGGGGTATTGTGTTTATCCCAGAAATGTTAATGACTTCATGACTCAGCGTGAAGTGCTCTGGGCAATTTTTGTATTATTAAGGATTCTATGAAGTATAAAAAAGGAAAACGCTCTCCAGGTACCGGCCACAGTTATAACTTGATTCTCATTTTGGAGAAAGGAGAGAAATTAAGCTTTTTCAAAAATACATGTTTTCAACCTGGAGAGCAGTTCATTGGCGCAGAATGACAATTGTTGCCCTTTGGAAATAAGGCAGGTGTCTCCAGAATATTCCCGGGCTGTGAAGTGTGTCTCCTCTCCAAGGCCAGGAGCATCGTAATGGAACTGAGGCATGGGAGGGAGGGTGGGTTCGTGGTCTGGGCAAGCTGAGGACCCTGGGCTTGGAGGGGTGGGTGGGAGTGCACTTCTCTGTCGCTGGGTCCTGACTCAAGGAATCCGCTGGGAAAGCTAAGCAGGTTGTAAAGGAGAAGGGAGGTGGCCACGTCAAGACAGCTCAGCCTCATCCTTTTGTTTCCCATTTTCTTGGAATCAGTGAGTTTCCAACCTTCTTTTTTTGTGAGCCAGGGAAGGAAGGGGATGCAAAACCAAAGAGCTCTGTTCTGGTCGATATCATGAACAGGAGGTGGAAGATCTGTGCTTCTAGCACCTTCCCTACCTCGTTCGCCTCTCCCAGGAGGATGCTCCAGGGAACCTCAGGGGTTCAGGGAACACAGTTTGGGAATCGCTGCCTATGCTGCTTTAAGACAAAAGCGTCTGTGGAAACAACTTTGCAAATTCTGAAGACTCTTAGAACCCTTCTTGTTATTAGTTCCAAAGCTTCCCTTGTTCATTGCAACATGTCAGGTATTTTGAATGGTAACGATGACGATAGGATGTTTCACAGACAAGGAAAGCCCAGAGGCTTGGAAGATAAAGTAAATTAGTTTTGCAGTTGCCAAGCTGGGCTTACACCCTGTCTTTCCATTGCAACCCATGGCCAGCCCCCTCATTTCCTCCTCGCCTCTCCCTTCCTCTCCCTACTCCCTCAGAAGAGCCTTCTCAATGCCAATGCCTTGGGAAACACCCGCCAGAGTCAGAGGGTGCCCCATCAGAGTGTGCCCCCGCTCGCAAAGCCTCTGCACCTGTGCCCGGATCTGGGGAGGGGAAGGATGGCGCCCTCAAGAAGCCGCTGGGTCAGCTTGCACTAGGGGGAGGACACGCCCTCCGTGCTTTCCATGGTTCGACTGGAGCTCCTATCTGGGTTCCTGTCTTGCTTGGCCTGGGAGCAGCTCAGTTCGGGATAGATTTATTCGGAGCTGCCAAACACAGACGTTTCCGTAAGTGACGCTGTGGACCGTTGACAGTCAAAAATGGATTCCAGGCTCTGCAGGGGATGGGGAATTTATACTTTGCAACTCAGATGTGCAAAAAGGAAAAAAAAATAGAGCCACTTTCTTTAAGTGTCCTTCTGCTCAAGAAGCTCCCCTTCCGTGCTGGCAGCGGGGAGGAAACCTGCATCCTCCCTGCCAGGGGTGTCCAGGGCACTGGGGTTAACTCAGTTCGCTTGGGAAAAGTGTTCAGTTTTCCACTGTTCCTTCTGCTTCTGCTCCCTCTTCCTGGAGTTCAGGTGGGGACGCGGCAGCCCCCACCTCTCTGCATTGCTGGGAGGTGGAGGCCCGATGTCTTGTGTCTTTGCCGGTTCCCACTCAGGACCGCTGGCTTCACGGGGTGCCTGCGAGTCCTGACGGGAGGCGCAGAGGTGCAGCTGGTCCCCTGAGTTTCTTCCTGCTGCGCCGTCACCTCCTGCTATAGCCCTTCGTCTCAGGGCTGGCCATGAGGCACCTTCTGAAGGCTCGTGGTGCTCCTGCAGTTCTCGGAATGCCCTGGGGGTGCGGCCACGAAAGCGCACGCTCCACGAGGCAGCTCTTGGTCCATTTAGCGAGATTCCTTCTCTGGCCATTTTTGACCTGCTGGCCAAGCACCATGCAGAACATGGAGCGTCTCTAGCTAGTGAGGTGCCCCTGCCACGTCCGAGCAGCAAGGTAGCCTTTCTCCAGTCCATCCAGCTGCTCCTGAGAACAGCTGGTTCTCCTCCCCATCCTCCCCCATCAGGCACACGCTCGTCCCGCCTGCAGGGAACCCCCCGCACCCCCACTTCTCTGTCTGCTCTACCCTGGCTGCGAGGACACCGCAGGGTCTAAATCTAACATATCTGCATCTCTGGAATTGAGAAGACCCTTGTTCTCTCTCAAAGCCTCTGTTAGAGACCATCATCTCAAACTGTCAGCCTGGTGTGCTACTGGGGTTTATAATAAGAAATATGTATCTGGCCTTTATCCCCAGCCCTGGTCAATTGCTAGGGGGTCTGAGCACTAGGGGCTCGCTGGGTCTAAGGAGGTGATGTGGCTGGGCTTGTGCATGACTCCCGATCGGGGCTTGTCACCAGCGAGACCGAGCGTGACTAGAAGCTTAGAATGTTCACCTCTGCCTGCCTGCTCCAGGGAAGGGGGAGAGCTGGGAGTGGGGTTAAGAACTGTCTGGAGGAGGTATCCTTAAACCCCAGCAGCATGGGGTCCAGAGACCTTCCAGGTGCTGAACACATCCACACAGGAAGGGGGATGTACCCCAACTCCACAGGGACAGAAGCTCCCATGCTCAGGACCACCCCCCAGGCCCCACCCCATCCCCCACCTATGTATCTCTTCACTGACCATTCATCTGGATCCTTTATCATATCCCCAAATAAACCAGTAAGCATGAAGGTTTCCTTGATTCCCGTGAGCTGCTTTAGCAAATAACCTGATCGGAAGGGGAGGAGGTGATGGGAACCTCCGATCTGTACCCAACGGAGCAAGCTCTGGCTAGCCAGACTCTCAAAACTGGGGAACAGTCTTGCAGGCCTGTGCCCTTAACCTGCAGGGGCACCGGTCGAGCATTTTCCCTAGTACACCTGTGGGCTGAAGAATGTGGAAGTGGAGGAGCTGAGCAGTGGCTCTTTATTTTATTTTTTTTCCTCTTTGCATTCCTGTTACCACAATCCTAGTCTCCCCAAGGGGAATTGGACCATCGACCGAACAGGGGGATGGCCAACTTTAGGGGGCAGGCAAAAGGACACAGGTTAGTAAATTTCAATCATCTCCTCCTGGTGGCAGCTGCACTACAGGATGAGTGTGATCGGATGGGAGGGCGGGGCCGCCCCTTCCCCAGCCCCTGCTCCGCACTCAGCACGAGACCGTGATCATGACAGGGAGAAACAGCTGGTCCAGAGGAGAGAAGTGACACGGGGAGTGACAAGATTTGTCATCTAGAAGTGGAAGAAGAAATGTGCAGGGAGGTGACACTTGGAGAAAAGAAGACACAGCAGAGCAAGGGGAGACCCCCCCCCCTCAAATACATGAAGGTGCCACGAGGCCAAGTTCACCGAGAAGGGGAACTAGAATCCACGGACTGGTGTTCCAGGGAAGTCCGTCTGCACTAAAGGGAAAAGAATGTTCCAAGCCACTGAGATGTCCCGAGTTGGAGCAGGCTGGGGAGATGACTCGAGTTCTCGGCTGATCTATGCAAGTAAGAGGATTTAAGGGGGCAATTTCTTTGCATTCCTCCATGGAGACGTGGTGGGGGGTCTATGTCCCTTCCTCCTGAGCTGGGTGGGCTTCACAGTGGGCTCCACAGTGGAAAGGGTGTATTCTCCAGCAGAGGGAGAAGAGTGGATGGTTGAAGAGTCCACTCTGCCCACCCAGAAGACTTTCTTGCAAAGTGGGGTACTGAAAGTCAAAGAAGGGGGATTGCTCAGAATCTTCCAGTTTGGAGCGCGGATTGAGGCAGTGGTGTAAGTTGGTGAGTTAGGTAATACTGGAATTGCACACTTAATAATAACGACAACAAGAATGACGGGCGCCATATTGCTGACTGGCCACCGGGTTTCACCCCACTGCTTCAGAATCACACAGCTTTGCCGTGAACTTCAAGAGCCCAGGCCTGGGTTCAGCTCCTACAGGCTTTCCTCCTTTCTCTGGAGGCTGAGACCGTCTTACCCTCTTTAGGGCTCTTCTCTTCCTCTACAAGGGCTTTTCTTCCTCCTCTGCCACTTCTCTGAACCCCTTCTTCCTCTGGGCTGCTGCTTCTCTGTCCGCTCCTCCAAGTCGCTCTGAATCCCCTCTTGCTCCCTTCAACCCTGCCTTATATTCACTTTTAAAGTGCCCCCCCCCCTACTCTGATTGGTCCATTTTCCAATCTGATTGGTCCATTTTCCAATCTGATTGGTACATTTTTCAATCCTGCACCTAACTGATCTCTTCCAAAATTCAGGAAATTTATAAAAGATGCTCTGCTACCAGTAACTTATAATAAAAGACAAAATCCTGACATCAGTCAACCCACAACTCACACCCGATTGGCCCATTCCACAACGCAGGCAACACACTGGTACATAAAAGGTTTCTAAGAAACAACTGCCACAACTAACTTGCAGGGGAGCCAAAAACCACACCTCCTGCCGGCTACAGCCCGGTAACATAGGACTTCGCTGAGACGGGCAAGTCAGTTAAGTTCTCTGAACTCGTTTCCCTAAAGAACCATGCCGAGTATTGAGGGGGCATGATTAATATGAGACTTAGCACAGCACAAGCATAGAGCGTTCAAAGCCATTGGTTATGATACAAGCCATGTTGGGTTTCTTGATGGATTGTATTGACCCTTGTGGATGGAGCTGATAACCTAAGCCATATCTACTATCATTCCCCCTCCCCCCACCATGGGAAATGACATGCTACATTATTAATATCAGCAAATATGGCCCTTATCCAAATCTGATGTTTTGGCTGTTTCTGTATGACTTGCAAGCTAAGAAGAGTGTTTGCATTTTTAAGTGGTTGAAAAATTCAAAGAAGCATGAAAAATTTGAGATGTGAAACTAGATGCAATTCAACTTTCAGTGTCCATCAGTGAGACGTGACGGGAACACGTGCACACTCACCTGTTTACATATTGTCCACCATGCTTTCGCCCTCGACTTCCAGCTGAGTGGCCAGACACCCAGTGACTCACAAGCCTGAATTAGTCACTAAATGATTTACTTTGAAGAAAATGTTTGCCAACCTCTGTTCGAAATGATCACAAAGAAACTAATTTCCATGAAACATATTAGAACACAACTTTCAAAATGGGCTGCTGCCCCCCATACGTATATTTAGAAATTTTGACACACACACACATGCATACACATACATGGACACACATCAGTACACACATGTGTCAGACAAGCCAGGCACACGCACACATCATCTGCCTCGACCCTCACGTGGTCTGGTTGCCCCTGCAGAGTGCCTGCTGGCCAAGCCCCAGGCCATGCCACTCTGCCCTGTCCAGCACCGGTTTGCTGGACAGCACCAGAGTTAAGTGTGTCAGCCAAGTTGAAAACGGTCGGCTCTCTCTTAACCTGCCAGGCCCCCAAAAATATATGAATATTTTAGCGCTTTCTTTAGGGTGGAAGATTTCCACTTCCCTTATGGGCTAACTTTGCTGGTGTTTTAAGAACCTGTTCTCATCGCAAAGATCGGGCATGGGGACTGTTTATCATACCTATCAGAATCAGCATAAATAAAACGCCCCTGAGGTCCTCTTGCATTTCTTCCACCTTCTCACTCTTGGGCTGCCATTAAACTTTCATCACAGACCGGGGCCTGGGTTTATGGAGCTGGTGGTTGAAACTACAGCTGCAGTATCCTGGGGGCTCAGTCCACCGAGGTGTGCAGTTCTGTCGTGAGCAGGTGCCCTCGTGACTCTCAAACGGCATAAAACACACTGTCTGTTTGAAAAGCGGCACCAAAGACCATCAACGCTGGAAGAGGGGCCGGCGATCAAGAGGTCTGAGCCTTTATTTTCAGAGGTGAGCGACTTCAGGGTCAGATGGGGGCGTGGGCTTCCTCCAGGCCACAGGGTCCTTCCTGGGACACCTGGGTCTGGATGTGCGGGTCACTGGCTCCGAGTCGAGGCTTCTCACCTGCCTCCCTGCTTCCCAGATCACGCACAGCAGTGACACCGTGTCACCCACTGGGGTGTGCGCTTCCAAAGCATTGCCTTCCTTTAGCTGTTCAGTGTGTCAGACGCCTGTGTCCGGTCATGTCCCCGCCGGCCCCTTCTTCCATGTCATGCTCTCTGACCCGCACGTTCGGAGCAGTACTGGGACCATGTTGTGCTCACGATCATGACATTTGTGCCCCACGGGCTCTACCACCCATGTCTGCACCTGCACACGGGGCGCTGGTCGGGAGGTGGGATGCACGATGGGACACCTAGCTAAGGGACAGAGCTAGGAGACCAGGGAGCGAAGAAAGCACCAGAATCCTGGCGAAGGCTGCAGATGATGGTGCAAGTAAAGAACCCAGGAAGCCCCTCTCCTCTGCAGGCAGGATGTACAATTTTTGTGGGGCTGATCATAGATACCTGGCTATTATTTCTTGGTATTTTCCTTTTTCTTTCCTATGACTTACAGGAGGCAAGTTCGGAGTGAGAGACCCAGGGCGGGGTGGAGAGAGTTGGAGTTGCCTGTTGGGCATTTCTCTGGTTTCAGTTTGCAAAATTCAAGTTCAGAGAGGTACAAGTTCTGGGAGAGAGGAAGAACCTCCCAGGCAGGCGGGAAGAGAGAGGGAGGGATGGTCTTCAGTGAAATCCCATCTCCTCAGACCGGAAGCAGAAGCACATTCTGAGTCGGGGTCCCACACCTGCAGGCTCAGCCCCCCAAGCGGTGGCACAGGGCCGGGGGCAGGATGAGCATTCCCACCCCCTCCAGGATCCTCAGCCCCCACGCACGGAGCCGGAAGCAGCAGCCCCACACTTGAAGGGACCAGGAGACTGGGAAGGTGTGTGTCTCCATGGCAACCTGTGTGGTCTGGTGACTACAGTTCATACCTGCTGGGGAGTTGGGGGAATGACTAGAGGGTGAGGGGCTCTTCCTAGCACCTGGGGGTGGAAATGGGTGAGCTCTGAGAACCAGAGAGGCTGAATTTCCCACCTGTGTGATGGCATGGAATAGTCACAGTTGAAATTCAGCTGCTTGGAAGAAAATAGAGAGATTTAATATTTATCCCACACCCGAGTCGATGGCCTGTGATTCATTCATCCCATTTATACCTGAAAGCAAAAATCTCTATATTCCCTGTGAATTGTCCAAACGCACACCAAGCATCTGGTTCACTACAAACGCATTACCCATTGTTCGTCCATTGTCTCTGGCTCCTGGAAAGGATGCTAGTTGACATCAATACCCATCTGCATTTATCTTCTTGGCTACTTATTAAAACCAGGCTTTAAAACAACAGGGCGCATGACTGTGTAAGTCCAGGGCACCAAACTGTACCCCGTGGAGGTTTCAATTTGCAGGAAAGCATCTTGAAAAACCTGATCCCTTGTAACTCGATGGGTTGGATCCTGGTTAAGTTAAAAGTGACCCAAGGCAGAGACAGCAAGAAGCTGTATAGCTCTGATCTCCCAGACCAACCCACTTCCATTATCAAGGGCAAAGCAACAAAGCAAGTTGGGTGTAAATAGGTCTCCAATGGTTTCTTCCTCTGATGATGGGATGGGGGACTTATTTTTCTTTATCTTAGTCAGTTACACCCATCTCACTGGGGAGAAGAAAGCAGAGGTGGGGGGAGTTGTGACCGTATTCAGAAACAAGCAGAAAAATGTGTCTTGCTTGATGAATGGAGTTGACTGGGGAGCAGAAAAACTCACTAGCAAAGAGAAGGGGGCCTCCGTGCAAGCAGGGGTGTGTTTGCTTTTGTTTTTTATGTGTGTCTGTGGGACGGGTACAGGAGACCTGTGAGAAAGATCTAGAATACTGGAGCGCCATGTACATTCCTTAACACCAATTTGCATCTACATTAGAAATCTCAAAAGTGCACATTCTTTCAAATTTAGCTGCAACACTCATTGAAATGTGCTGATGCCTACAAGTATGAATTTCTTTTTACAGAACACTGTTACCCGCTTTAAAAAGGCAGTTTTTAGTGTACATGTGCCCAAAAAAATCCATTCTGATAACCCAAGTCACGATGTAGTAAGTTGACTCCCAGCTGGTGGGTGATTTAAGACAAATACTCAATAACCATGCTTCCTCCCACTGCTTAACTTTCAGAGAAAACCATGATTCACAGTCAGGATGATGACAACTCGAGGTCCTGGCTGGTCACTTCCAGAGGGTTGGTGGTTCAAAGCTGGGGGCTGGGGTCAGGGAGACGGGGTCCTTCCTTGAGTTGGCCCAAGACCTTAACCAGGACTCATGAGCTCATGTGAGAAGCTCAACTAAACATGGCCCAATGCTGTGAAACAGAAAGGGCTATTTTAACTTCTCGGCGTATTGCAACATTCCCATTTCACTAGACGTCCTGGCCTGATTTAATCCTGACTTCATACAGCCCGAGTGGACTTTTTTCTGTTTCTGTCAACAGTTTTCATTTTGGCTCTTTCGGAAGGAGATCACAGATGAGCTGATCCAACAACAGGCGTGATTCTGAAGGGTTCGGGGACAGAAATGCCACGAGGACAACATTTCTGTTTAAATATCACATCGGGCACCCTGAACAAAGAGGGCTTCGGTAACGTGGTCAGGGCTGCTGTGTAAATGTCAGGGCCATGCCGGCCGGCGTTTGGGGCATTCGCAGGCCCTGCCCTTCGGGCCTGGTGGCAATCTCCTTTTCTCCTACGATGTTTCAGGAAAAGGTCCATTTCTGTGGCCACGCCCCCACCACTGACCCTGATCGACCTATGTTGACCTTGGACTGGACCTACTTCGGCTCATCCTGGCTTTGCCTACTGGGTGTCAGCAAGAGTAGGGAGTCCCAGGGGTCATTTTCTTCTTCCTGCTCCCATGTCCCCTCCAGAGCAGCCACTGCACGTGGGCCCCAGCTTCCCCGAGAGCCCTCTTCCCGACAGAGCTGTATCTGAGGAGCTGGGCCCATGACAGGCTGTCTGCTCCAGGCCGTGGGACCATTCTCGCCTCTGATTTGGGTCAGCTGCTTCCCTTCAGAGTGCTGCTCATTTTTAGTTGAGCCCAGTTTAAGGGGTGTTAAAATAAATCCATTTTTGGTCTAGTGCAAAAGAATTGAGGTTTGGGAGGAGCTTGGGCAGAAGATCACACGTAAACAGTTGACTTCTGTTCTGCTCCAGCCTCTGCACATGCAGAAGGTGATACCTCTGGGGCAAGCAAACCTTAGCCAAACTGCACACAGATTTTCCCAAGCTCCTCAGTTTGGTTCCAGCATCAGATGTACCAATCGCTGGGAAGAGCGACTCTGCCTGCTTTGTATGCATGGGGCTTTTCTATGGATTCTTCCCAAAGCCCATGTTTTCTCCATTTTACAGATGAGGAAACTGAGGCGTGTCCAAGGTCATGCCGTAAGCCAATGCTGAGGCCAGGACTGGAGCCCAGGCTGTACGTCTCAGGGCCTGAGGGCTTACCCGTATGTCACCCGATAGCCATGGAAGGACAGAACTGAACAGGAGTTGAGAGCAAGCCATCTCTTCATTGGTCAAACCATCCCAGGTAACACTCGTAAGCTCACATTGCTAGGACTTTCTTACCTTTTCTTTGCAAACGCCTTCAAAGAGACTCCAATTATACAGAGCTTGGCTCTCTGATAATGATTGCTATTTACTACCCATCAACAGCTGAATAAGCTAAAGGCCAGAGCAGCTAAGTGGCTTGTTCCGGGTCTGGCCGGTCAGTGGCAGATCTTAGAATCTGATCTCAAATCCAGTGAGTTGAAGAATGTGAACACCCATTACTAGTTCTGGAACACACAGGAGGTGTCTGGTAAACTTAGCTTCATTTCTTCACCTCTTCTGCTTTCACATCATCCCCAAGGGTTGAGAGTACACTTCCAGCTAAAGCAATCCACATTTCTTTGTGTTGTTTTATGGCAATGAAAAAAATGTGAAGCCATCCATCCACTTTGCTGCTGTTGAAAAATAATAACTGGATGATGTTCCCCTTGGCAGCTGTCTATGCCTGGTATTTAAGCAGCATCCAGTTCCAAAGAACTGCCCTTTAAAAAGAGATTAGAATTGCATAGCCACCATGTAAGAGCTGGAAGATAAACAAATGTTTTTTTCTACCCAAATATTTCCAGCTTTGGCTTTAAGGTGTTTCTCACGATTGGAGCCCAACATGTTATATATGCAGAAAGGGAAGAGTTGAAATTAAAAACTCATACCCTGAGCCATGCATGATGCTAAGGCTAGGTTCCAGTCCCCTCAGCATCCTTTTTAGTTCGCGCATTAGACTTCTATTTGCAAATGACTCAACCTATGTAAGTAATAAGGTATTTTCATTTGGCTCATGAGTTGAAAAGTCTGGCGGTAGATGCAGCTGCAGGAATAGCTGGATCTAGGGGCTTGTAGATGCAGCTGCAGGAATAGCTGGATCTAGGGGCTTCCTTTCTCTCTCTCATTATCCACTTGCTGGCTTCATGCTCACACAGGCACCATACTCACTATCAGCAGCAGCTGCATACTTACATACGCCAAGCCAGGCAGCTCCCACAGAGAAAGCAAACACTGCTTCCAAACAATTTGCAAAGAATCACAGAATTGAATCTCGCTGGCCTCCCTTGGGTCACATGCTCATCTCTGGCCCAATCACTGCGGCCAGGGGAATGAAAAACACCAATCAGCTGGGCCTGAGTCATGTGGACTGAGCCTCTCTCTGGACCCAAGTAGTGTGTTTCCCAGTCAAGTAGAGCCAGGAATAGTAAGTGGATGCTTGCAGGCAAGACAACAGATGACCACCGCTACTGACTTCTAAGAGCATGCAAATGATTCAGGAAAAGATTTATTTTACTGCTTGCTTTTTTCTTACCAAGAAAATCCATGTGTGGAAATTCAAGGGGGAGTAGAAAAGGAAGCCTGGTCCTGATTATGGAAATGGAGCTGAGAGGGGGAAAGGAAAGGAACTGAGAGGTAAGAATAGACTCATTTCTTTTCCTTGGCAATACCAAGGCGACATGTGTCGAGAACCTGCAGCTGGAAGGAGACTCAGAGCAGGAACCTGTAAGACCAAATGAAGTCACCCGAACAGCACTCACTCTCTCTCTAGCCTTGTATTCAGCGCATGTTGGTTAAGAACAAACATTTACAGTGTGTCCAGGGGCTCTTTGGGGCTGGAGATATAGGGGTGAAGATAGACAAGATTCCAGCACATTCCAGTTGGGAGAGATACAAAACAAATAAATGACCCCACTCGTGGGAGAAGCGTTTCCTATTCGTGTGACAACCACCTGGAAGAAAATCGGGCAGATGTGCAATAAAGCAATGGGGGGAAGCGGGGGGCTCTGTGTACAGAGCCAGCAAGACATCAAGTTGAGAGAACGGCCGAGACTTAAGCGCGAACAGTCAGGCTGCGCTCACGGACACCAAGGCCTCAGGCAAAGGCCCTTGAGGCACAGCAGGTTTGGTGCAGCTGAGGCCCAGAAAGAGGGCCGGAGGCCTGCAGCACACGCACGAGGGGACCCAGGGCAGTGGGACAGAGGCTGCCTTGGCTTCTGCTTGTCTGAGTCCTGCACGGGGGGTGGAGGACCCGTCTGTCACACACGAACACACACCTGCCCGGCACGTCCACACGGCCTCATGTGCACCAGGCACTCGGGAGTGTTTCCTCCAGTGAAAGAGGGTGGTCCAGTGGACAGGTGTAGCTTGGAACCCAGTTCTGCCACCTCGTTGTTGACGGACATCAGGCAAGTCTCTGAAACCCACCGGGCCTCTTCTCTGGAAGCAGGAGACGGTGGGTCTCCAAGGGCATCTCAAGGGTCCAGCCAGATGGTGGCGGAGAGGGCCCACGGCATGTCTGCGTTCATTAAATGCGAGTTTTTCTTCCTGACTTCACAGACAAGCAGGGAAACTGCGGCCCAGTATCGGGTGGGAATGGAGAAAAAGCTGTCTCACTCGCTTGTCCGTTCTAGAAGGCTGGCCAAGGCGAGAAGGGTTGGGAATGGGCCACAGAGCAGAATATGAAGGATAAGGGCGAGAGGGCGAGAGTGGGCTGGACACACGGGAATGGTGGGCACGGCCAGGGCAGGGGTCACTATTCCCTCAGCTCGCGGGGAGCTGTGGGGCAGACCAGCCTTCCGCACGCCTCCCACTCAGCGAGCCCACGCCAGCCTCCCGGGTGGTACGGGGGACGAGTCCCATTTACGGATGGGACTCAAGAAGCACGGGAAGACGAAGTCACTTGTCCGGTCCTCTCACTCGAGGTGACTACCCCGCGTTACAACCACTCGGCTGCCCTGCCTCTAAGTGGGATGATTAAGGTGGAATTTCATGATTTTTGTTGTAGTTTCATTACTTTTATGTTGTTGACATGGTTCCTACGGGTCCTCATATCCCCTGACTTCAAATGGTTAAATGTGCAGCATCTTCAAATGAGGGAATTAATGACACTGAACCTCGGAATTTTTTTTAGAAATTAAAAACACCCCTAAGAATGGGCTCCTAATTGTAGCAACCTACTACATTAATGCCGAAAACCCATTTACAATTCAGCTATTAAATGACAAACCATTACTACCATTTTTATTGCTTTATATTCCCCTAACAAATTTATTATGTAATTACCTCACATAACAGCATCATTTGAGGATGTAATGTTGAAATAAGGTCCCTATTTTAAAATGCTTACAAGTCTATGCTTTCAATATCTAGCTTATAATAAAATATCCAGCATTGAGAATCAAGTTTTCGATTTTGCTAAGTGGGGCCAGTAAGTGAGCTTGGGGTCCCTTTGTCCGGGAGTCTGGGTCTCTTTCACCCTTTCCTGATGTCAGGAGGAGGGAAGGCTGGACCAGAGATTGATTGTTCTTGAACTTGGTAGCTCATTACATGAGCATCCACCCAAGTGTGGGTTTGGGGACTGGGATTATGAAAAAGGCGACATCCCCAGCCACCCGGGAGTCCCGGCCCAGGTTTAAGCAGAAACATAGCAACCAAGAGTGGAGCCATTTCCCTTTCATCTACTTGTTCCTGTGGGAGTCAAAGAAACCTCGCAAGAAAGACCAGAGGGCCTCCCTGGTGGCACAAGGGGTTAAGCACTGCACTATGAGGCATCGCAGTCACTGCAGCACCAGTTCGATTCCCGGACTAGGAGGAGACCCACAGGGCACAGCAGACCTCTCTCCTGCCTCGCCCACTGCTCCCCTCAGCAGTGCCTGTTCTGCTCCCCACTCTGTCTCTGGTGAATCCTCTCACCCCCTGCACCTCTGGCCTGTACCCCAGCTCTTGTGTGCATAAGTAAATAAAATTTTCTTTAAAAAAAAAAAAAGATCAGCGGGTGTGTGTGTGGAGGGCTGGGGGCGGGAGCTGATATGGAGGTACAAGACGAGACGACGCACAGGCCCACACAGGCAGCCAGTCCACACCGACAAGTGTCCTCTTGAAGGCGGGCAAAGGCGGGCCTGTCCCCCAGGGTAAAGTGGACTGTAGGCATCCTGAAGGGGCCAGTGTTTGACACTGGGGAGCTCACGGCTGGGAATCAAATGCTGAGAGATCACTTCTGAGTAAGCGCAATCACAGCGCTGCTGGGGAGAAGCCTGGGGCAGCTGCAAGCCCAACCCGCAGGCTCTGCAGGCCCAAGTGAGAGCTCAGTGCTTGTCCCCGGGAGAGCCGCCTGATACACACGTAGGTGTCAGAGGAGAGCAGGCCCGTGTCAGCTCCGGGCACGCTGGCTGCTCTCCGCATGCACCGTCATGAATACGAGTGAGGCTGTCTGCCTTTTGACTTCATCACTGTCTTAATTTTGTTCATCCAAGGGGAGTCTAGGTGGAGTAGTGAGAGAGCAGCGACAGCCTGTGTCCTCCTAGCCCTGGCCGGCTGTGTGAGCCTGGACACGATGCTCCCGGCAATGTGGCTGTTTTCTTGCCTATGGAATTGGAGGTTGGAGCTGACTGGCCTGGGTAGACCTTTCCCGAGTCAGTGACCCACAGCAAGCTAATAGTCTAATGTCCCGAATCCACCCACATGCCTCATTAGGGGATTCTCAAATGGGAATTTATTATGTCCCCTGCGGGCGACATTCAGACAAGTCTGGAGAGGTCTGGGCTTGTCACACTGGGTGGGGGCTGCTCCTGGCATCTGGGGAAGAGACCAGGATGCTGCTGAATCCCCAGACATATTCTCCCCCACCCACCCCAAACACACACCACAAAGGTTTATCCAGCCCAAAATGTCAAAGGTGAAGAGACAGAGAAACCCCGTCTTAAGGCATCCTATAGACATAAACTCACAACCTCCTCCGATTTGAGAAGAAGCCAGACTAATGTCCCAGGTAAACTCCGGCCTCTGGCCTCACGACCCAAACACTCTGCAGAGCATCCTCAGACTACACCTCTGTGAATTCCTAGTGCGAAGGACACGCCACGAACCTGGTGGTGTCTGAGATGAAATCTTGATGTCAACTTGCATTTGCACCACTGGGGAAAAAAAGCAGCATGCTCGCCACATTTTTCCCCTGCAGGAGAACTCCATCTTGACCTGCCTTTCCACCCCCTCAGAACTTCCTCTGTGGTCTTCCCCAGCTGCCCGAGTGAGGCAGAGAGGGTTAGCAGCTCTGTTTCAGCCTTCAGAATTCTAATGTTGAAACGAATGCATTTATTTATGCTGAATGCATCCTTCCACCCAGAACATTATGAATTCTTCTTCAGGAGCCCCAACTGAAATCAACCTCCCCCAGTTTGGCTTTTAATATGTGATTGTCGAAGCTGCTGGTTTCCACTCCCTGCGTTAACAAGACCTGACTTTGTGGATCATTTAATATTTATCCAGAATATTTGATACACACATATAATGACATAATCACTCAGGCCCTTAGCCCGACATGGTCGCATAAGCACCCACCGGCTTTGAAAATCTACATTTTTCAGAATATGTTGTCAGTTAGTATAATGTATTCTGGGGCATAGATTTCTTGCCAAAATAATTCTGCCCAGTGAATGATAAATGTGTTGTGATTATTTCCTCAGCTTTTGTGAAAGCTTACAGTAGGGATAGTGTGTTGAAAGCAACACACAGACCAGGGAACACAGTATTTCTTTGTCTGGTTCTGCCATATTTAGAATTTGCCCCTCCATCCTTCCGACTCTCTTTTACGAGTCGCTACTCCCTGAAGTGACTGGCAAAGCCAGCCTCAGCTAATAAGTTCTTCTTGGCTCCAGCACATGTCTCTCTGAGTTCAGCCCCCAAGAACTTAATGAACTGTTGTGTCTCTCCTGGGCGAAGGTCACTGTAGCTCAGGTTTTAAAGCAACCTCATCTTTCAAAACTGGCTTGACAAATGGAAAGATCCAGAGTCCCAGATGTCTGCTTTTTTTGGCTTTTACCAGAGTGAGTGAGAATGAATCTCTCTGCAGCATGGAAACTGGGATTCCCCCGAAGAACCCTAAAGCATACGATGCTGGTCAACATCAAGAGGGTTGTCCACAGTCACAGAATTGAGGGGGGCCCCCAATCCACCCAAATCACCATGGCTCTTGCTCACCAGAGACCTCTTGGGCTAGTGGGCAACTTCTACATCTAAGCTGCTTCCCTACAATCAAAAGCAGCTATTGCTGGTCTGCTCTGGCAGCTAAGAAGCATCCTGCTGCTTCCTTCGCCTTCCCATCCACCTCCGTCTTCTCCACGTTGGCCTGGCAGCACTGCCAGTGCCATCCTGAACCAGCTACTCTGCAGCCACATCCTGATCCAAGCTGCCCTTCATCTTTTGTCTGAGTGTCTGCAGCAACTCTCTCCCACTTCTTGCTGCGCCACAATTCATTTTCCATAAAGCTGCCAGAATAATCTTTTAAACATGTCACTTAGTCCCTGTCACTCCTCGCTTCAAATCCCTCAATGGTGTCCCATTGCTTTCAGCATTGACTCCTGAGGGCTCACTCAACGGGCTGCTGGACCTGGCAAATGGAAATCCACGACGCCCAGGCACATTCGGTCTCAGATAAACAATGAAGACTTTTTAGTGAGCATGTTCCAGGCAATAGTTGGAACATACTTGTAATACTCAAAAAGTACTTGTTTACCCAACATTCAGTGTAACTGGACTTCCGCCTTTTCTTTGGCAATCTTACCTACAAGGCTTTCTATGGCCTGGCACCTACCCACCTTCCCAACTTCCTCTCACCCTCTTCTCCCTCTCCTCACCCAAGTGACGCGGGGCTCCAATGTTCCAGGCCTGAGCTAATGACTCTCTCTACTGGCCATGTTCTGCCTTGAGCTCTCTGCAAGCCTTCAGCCTTTTCATTCCTCAGGTCTTAGCTCAAATATCCTCCCCTCAGAAAAGCCTTTCTCATGACCTTCTCCAAAATAGAGACTTCCCTCCTACCTCAGAGCTCTTTTTTTTTTAAGATTTATTTATTTATGTATATGAGAGCTGGGGTGTATGCCAGAGGTGTGGGGGGGTGAGAGGATTCACCAGAGACAGAGCAGGGAGTAGAACAGGCAGATGAACTGAAATACACTGCTGAGGGGAGTAGCAGGTGAGGCAGGAGAGATCTGCTGCGCCATGTGGGTCCCCTCCCTGGCCAGGGTTTGAATTCACCCTGCAGTGTCTGTGGAAGCCCCACAGTGCGGTGCTCAACCATTTGCACCACCAGGGAGGCCCTCCCCTCAGAGCTCTTTCTCACATTGCCTTGCTCTATTTTCTTCCTAAGGTGGGCCCGTGTTTCTTTTTTTCTTCTGCTGGCTTGTTTTCTGCTTGCCTCTTCTAGGGGAAGGGGAGCAGAGCTTTGTCAGTGTTGTTTCCCAAGTCTGACATAGGCCTGGTGCTTGGTGGAAGCTCCAGGAATAATCTGTGAGTGGGTGAATGAACTTAAATTCATCCTTTTGTTCTTACAATAAAATCCAGTCTTCCCCATGGCCCCTAGCCTCCCTGTCCTTCTCTTAAAGTCATCTCAGATGGAGCCTTTTCTAATGAATTTGAGCACGTGTGAAGCCTACAACATGTTCACCATTTGGAGAGTGGGCTCACACCCACATCCACGAAGGACACGCCATATTGGTTGGTGGAAAAAGAGCATGGGTGGTAGAAAGATCTGGGCTTGAATCTGGTTTTGACACTGGCTAAGTCATTTTCTCTTTGGGCCTTGGTTTCCTCTTCTACATTCCAGGGAGAGCCAGAAGATAGTGAAGAATTAAACATTTAGGACGCAGTGGTATGTGTAAGTCACCAGACCAGAATCTGGTCTGGAGCTCATCTTCAGTAAGTTGTTGTTGAGTTTTGCCATCAACAAGGGCTCTCCAGAATGCCTCAGTGGTACATTGTACACCTGCTCTTTGCCAACACCATATACCTCCCCGTTCTCACTGTCTGCTAACCTAGTCTCTGTAATCCTTGCACCGAACGTCCATCGGTTCAATAAGCCCCTAGCTCCGGGGCTGCAGATCTGTGCTGTCTGCTTGCTTGGAGAGAACAGGCAGGCGCTGATCCAGGAGAGATCCTTTTGAGTCTTCTGCTTGCACCCAGGATGGTACCCATTCCTGTCTGGTCAGGTTCTGCACCTTAAATATCCTCCAGGCTGGATCTGCTACAGATGTTGCTGTTGTCATGGTAACTATTATGGCCGAGATTTTTTTTTTCAAACTATGAAGGGAGAACAGCGGAAGTCCAAAGAGCAAACGTAATTACTCCTACTGAGCTTTCAGTGCTCTTCATGAATGCTGGTTGATGCACACCTGAACACTTGGGTTCTTCAAACCCTCCTCTGCTGCTCACCACTGCCACCGCACTCCTCGCTGGCTCGTGGAGGGAACTTCCACTGAAGCCAGGCCATTTACTGGTTTTACTATTATGCTGTTGTCAAAAGTTATCCATCTCATAGGGAATTTTCTTTTAAAAATTTGAAATGCTTTTGCTAAAGTCTTCAAGTACTAAAGCCCTAAAGCACATCTGTAGTTTCTTATGATAGTGTGAACAGGATGTGGCAGTTCAGAAATCCTTACCTTCCCATTGGGAGCTGAGAGAAAATGTATCCTCCCTGAATCAGGGATCTGGTTACTGGTACCTTAGTGCTAAGTTTAGTGACTTACATGCAACCCACAGAATGCAGTGCAAGTAACACAGTTGCTATGTGACTTCAAAGGCTGCGTCAAAAGAAAACGTTCTGCTCCTACTTTTTGTGGACTACCACGTAAGGCTGCCATGCTGCCAGGAAGCTCAAGCACCCAGAGACATCACAGATGAACCTCCCCTGACAGCCTCAGCGAGGTCCAGGGCACACTCGGACACAGGGCACCCCCAGCTGTCTGCAAACCCAGTCATCAAATCGCCCAGCCATGAGTCATCCCAGATGCCAAATCTTCCCAGTTGATGTTCCAGACCTCAAAGGACAGACACAAGCTGCCCCTACTATGCCAAGCCCAGATTCCTGATCCAGAATCTAATAAAGAGCCCAATAAAAAGATTCCTTAAAGTCACTAAGCTCTGGGAGAATCTGTTCAGCAGCCACAGTGCCTGGAGCAGATGGGCTGGCTCTCGCTGGCTCTCACGGCACCTGAAACTCAACATGGAACCCATGGCGAGGTCTTTCCAGCTCTACCCTGCCGCCTGTTCACAGTCACCTTTGTACTCTCCATATTTCCAATGTAACTTAAGCCAAACACCTTCAGTCTCAGGAATAATGAGCACCTTGGGGACTCCTGCACCTATGGAGGAGGGCAGAACAGCACAGTCCTGTGGGATGAGTGGACTGTCAAGGTCATGGGCATTGGGTCCATTTGAGGAGGGTCTTGGGAACATTTGGCTCTGAGTGTGGGACTTCAAGCCTTTATTAGGCCTTTAAGAGAGCTTTTATGAGAGCAAGGTGCCCAGGGGATAAGTGTTAACTGAATTCCCTCAATGCACAATTCATTGCCTTGAGGCTTTCAATTAAGAGAAAAATATGGTTTCAATTTGGGGGAGAAAAGAAAGCCCTCCCTCATATTGATGCTGCTAGGTGGTGTCCACTTTTGCCAAAATTTTATTTGTTCTCTGTTCTACTCTCAGAAAGAATTTGTGTTGTGGGTGTGGCTGGATGCCCTTACTGCATAGTTAGCGTTCGTTCGTTTCCTGGACTAGATTCTGGGGTCTCCCAGCCATCGCTCTGCAACTTTTGTTTCTATGGAAACTAATGTTTATGTTTATATCTCTGAAGACTGTTTCCATCCCATTTTACTTCTTGGAGCAGATGTTGTAAGTCATTTCACCAAGATGGACGCTGGTGATAGGAAACAAAGTCCCCATTCTACTGAAATGAGCATTTTGTTCAGTATCGTTATGGGTCCTGAAGTCAGAGTGGTATAAAAGGGGTCAGGGATCGATTATAAGCAGCAGTGTGGTCTAGAAAGTAAGTGATCTAGTGCTGAAGATGGACAACCTGGTCCACAATTAAACCCTCCTGCTACAATAAACAGGGCCTCTATCGACCTCCTTCCCTGAGGAAATCTAAATGCAATGTACATATTTAAGTGCCAATCTGTTCTCTGCAGCCGAAGGACAGAGCAGCTAAGTGGAATGAAAATCTATGTTCGCAAAGAGACATCATGGGCCTGTGGGCATCTCATTTATGCAGATGCACCATGGTGGGATGGCTAGTTAACTTCCCCGATGTCCTCATGAGGACTCCAAGGCTGCCTCTGGAAACAATACATCCAGTCTCCTTTGCAAAACAGAGGCCACTGTCAAGTGGTACAGGCAGCTGACGTATCTTTTCCTATTTAATCTTGTTTCCCTTTGCTTTGTCTTGACTGACAATTTATATATACAGACACACGGGTTTATTTTTTCCTTGTTTTGTTCATCTACTCAACAAGCCCAGACTTGCCTCCATGTCCCTGAATGACACTGGGTTTGACAGTGAGTGATAACAATGATAGCTAAAATTTATTGAGCACTTACGATGTGTCTGCAGCATAGACGGCGCCTTCTGTGGAATTCCTCACCTAATTCTCACGACAGCCATACAGGTAAATAGGATGAGGCACTCATTTTTACAGTTGGAGAGACTAAGGCACAAAAAGTAATTTGTTCAAGGTTCCACAAGGTATGATTGGCAGAGCTGGGATTTAGAGGCTCTGGGGTCTGCTGTGTGAACTGCTGTGTTATACTGTTCCCATTGGTCTGCTGTGGAATTCAAAGAGCAGTGTGGGGTGGGGGTGGGGGAAACAAATGAATAAAAACTTGTGTGGCACATGGTAGCCACATCTCAGACATACAGCATATGCGGCATATATACTGCCATAGCAACAGAAAGGATATGATTAAGTCTGTCCTGGGAGCAGAGTGAACTCAACTGAGGTGGGTAATAGCAAGTGGGTCTTGAAGAATGACTAAGAGTTTCTCTAATAAAGAAGAAAAAAATGCATTCCAAGCCCACTCCCTTACCCCCCCCCCCAAAAGAAGAAGAACCCATGGAGTGGATGTACAAAAGAGCAAATTACCTCTTTTTTATTTCTGAGTGTATATTGTGTATATATGCCACATCTTCTTGATCCATTGGGGGCACAATGGACTATGGAGTAGGATTATGGGTGTTTTGGTGGTGGCTGTGACTACATCTGAGGGGGGTATCCTATACTTCCATAATGATAACCAGGTGTTAACCAATGTACTTCAACTGAAAAAAGATTCACAGATCAATAATTTTACAAATAAAGGGCAAGTTTTATCATCTTTATGGTCACCTTCTCCTGCCCCTCCTGACAACTTCCTAGGGAATTTTAATTTAATATGTGTATCGACATAAGATATATACAACATAAAATGTACCATTTAAACATTTTTAAGTGTGCTATGCAGTGGTATAGAATGTCACATGATTGTGCACATGCCACCACCACCCCTTTCTAGAAATGTTTTCATCTTTCTAAACTAAAAATCTTCCCTCCTCCAGCCCCGGGCCTCCTCATTTCTCCTTGCTGTCTCTATGAACTTGACAAAGCTAATTAGAGTCATGTAATATTTTTCCTTTTGTGTCTGATCTATCTGACTTGGCATAATGTCACCAACCCCTGTTAACATCTAAATATACAGTTTCAGGATTTTGCTACCTCCATCAATATTGCTATATAACCGTGGATAAGGTCAAATGTCATAGACAAGGCATGAATGGTTTGTCTGCCTAGGACATGTCTTCTCGGGCCTGCCCCTCTTCCTTCTTCCACCCCCTTGGTGACTAGGGAATGAAGCATTTTCAGACTTGTCCTCCTAGCTATTGCTGGTTGGCTCACCGATGGCCTCTCACCTAAGTTGACCCATGAGCCTCTCCTCTGGAAGTTTGGAAATGGGACTAAAAGATTCCATAAGGATGGTTATTCCTAGAAACAGAGAGACTTAAAGTGGAGCATATTCAAGGTGCTCTTTCCAACCTGGTGAGCAAAGAAGCAGAGAAGTCCTTTTATAGAACAAGAAGCAGAAAGGGAGGAAGGGTGTTTATTTTTGCCTAATGGACCTGACTAGAATCTCTAGTACAATGCTGAATAGAAGTAAGAGCAAATATCCTTGTTTCACTGCTGATCTCACTTAGACTTTTTACCATTATATTAGCTGTGCATTTCTTGTGTTTCTTTGATCAGGTTGTGGAAGATCCTTTCTATTTCTAATTTATTTACTGTTTTGATCACATAAAGGTGTTGGACATTTTCAAAGGTTTGGAGGTTTTTTGTTGTTGTTTTTTTAACCATCTACCCAGGTGATTATATGGTTTCCTTATTAATATAGTGGATTACACACTGGTTGATTTCTATGTGTTGAACCAACCTTGCATTCCTGGGTAAAAACCATAACCTTGGTCATAATGTATAGTCTTTTGATATATTATTGGTTTAAGTTTGGGAATATTTATGAAACATTTTTGTATCTATATTCAAAAGGGATATTAGTACAGAATTTGCTTGTGATGTTTCTTCTCTGATTATGGTTCTGTTACAGAGCAACCCTAATATAAAATGGGTTTCCCTCACTGGTTCCTCACCCGTGCGCTCAGAAGACTTTTATAGTAAGTCCCAACTTCAGGTACACATGACAAAAGTTATTTATTTTTTTTAAAGATTTATCCATTTATGCATACAAGCACTGGGGTACAGGCCAGAGGTGTGGAGGGGAGGTGAGAGGATTCACCACAGAAAGAAGGGAGCAGAACAGGCAGATCAACGGAAGTACACTGCTGAGGGGAGCAGCGGGCAAGGCAGGAGAGGTCTGCCGCGCCATGTGGGTCCCCTCCCTGGCCGGCAGCAGGGATTGAACTCGTGCTGCAGTGGCTGCGGTCTGCTTCATGGTGCGTTGCTTAACCCACTGCGCCACCAGGGAGGCCCGACAAAAGTTATTAAAGGGTGTTTATTTTACAAAAGAAGGGGAATAAAATAGTAATAATACCAAGGGAAAGAGAGGGATACAAATCTGTAAATATCCTACCAGATCTTCTAAGCAATGGTGCGTTGAGAGATGACTCCAAGTCGAGAGAGATGGCTCCAAAGGAAGAGAGAGCCCAAGGCTCACCTCTTTGGTTTTATAGCCAGCCTGGCTGCTAACTCCACCCTCAGTTCCCAGCAATCCACTCTTCGATAATCATCTTATCGGATTTGTGGTTCTGGAACATTGTGGTCTGGAGTGCGGGTTGGAGTCCACACACCCATCTGTGTCATCCATTCAAGACTACCTTTCCCCCTAACAGTTCTAGTGTCGGGAAATACTGGTGTCATCTAATAAGGTGGGAAGTGTACCTTCTAATATTTGGAAGACTTTGTGAAGAATTGGTGAAAAGCATTTGTGCCTGGGCTTTTCTTTCAGGAAGTTTTTGATTAGAAATTTAATCTCTTCCCTTGTTAAATAGATCTATTCAGGTTTTCCATTCTTCTGGAGGCAATTTCTGATAGTTTGTGTCTTTTATGAATTTGTTCATTTCATCCAGACATGTGCTGACATATAATTACTCATTGTATCCCCTTAAAATTTATTTTCTTTGTAATCTATTTTTATAAGCGAGGTGGTAATATGTACCTTTTACTCCTGGTTTCAGTTATCTGATTCTTCTCTTCCTTTAAAAGCTCAGCGGAAGGTGTGTCAACATTTTCGATCTTTTCAAAGATTTTTGTTGACCTTTAAAAATGTTTAGTTTTGTTGATTTTCTCTATTTTCATCTATTTATGCTCTTATCTTTATTTCCTTTTTTTTCCCACTTGCTTTGGTTTAGTTTATTTTTCTTTTTCCAATTTCCTAAGGTGAACATTTAGGTTATTGATTTGAGATCTTGTTTCTTTTAAAAAGTAGAAACGTGTAGTTATAAATTCCCCTGGGGCATTTAAAAATAAAAACAAGGTTGTACTATTCAAGTTCTAAGAAGTTATCTAGGCTAAAAAAGTGAATAAAACAAGTGAAAATTAGATTTGTGTTTCTCAAGTATTCTATCTCCAAGAAGCTTGGAGTAGTTGGTTTAAACAGAGTGAAGCAGATTCCTTCATTGCCAGGTGGCTCTGGCCCTGTGAAGTGCTGGCATGTGGTGTGAATCTCCCAGGGGAGCTGTAGTCCTGGGGTTTCCCAGATTTTACTTGCCTGGGGATTGTCTGCAGGGCTGGTATTTGGCCAAGCAGGACAGCATTGTGACTTTTGTGGCCCTAGGAACTTTTCCTTTTCAAGACCTTTTCCTTCACAGAAATATTCAAAATTATATTTTATAATGACATCAACTGTAAAGTACCGAGTTTCCGTGGGCACCCCAAAAGAACAAAGAGCAGACACAGGGCTGCAATGGTCATGTAGAGCTTTAGTTACGCCAGCATGCTGGGGCCGACCGTTCAACCGTGACACGCAGGTCTGGCTGAGGCTATCGACCACGAGGGAAGAAGAAGTGGGCTTTTTATAGCCAATTTCCCGCCTTACATAGGTTGCAGCCAATAAGCTGAGAGATCAAAGCCCGCGCAATGAGCACAGCAAATAGCTTTAAAGAGAGACAAGATTCAAAAATTTTAAACTTACAGGAGATCCATTTTGGGCGGGCTCAGGCTTCTGCCCCGCCGGTACCTGGGTGCACATTCTAAGATAACATTGTTTCATCCGCCCTGCCCTTAACTGTCCAGGAGAGCCTAAGGTATGGGATCAGCTGACCTACTAGATAAGGCCTGTAGGTCGTTTTTTCAAGTTTCAGTCAGCTAAGTTTAGACAAACTCTGACTCTAACACAACATAAAGGAAATAGAATCCAGGTTGGAGTTATTATTATATATTTATCTTTACTATATTTACATTTTCTTCTGAGGAAACATTTTTGTGTGCCCTTAATAGTACTGTGGGTCTCAGACCCAGTCTGCTGGAACAGGCAGACCAGACAGAGTGCCCCTGGGAGGAGAGAGGAGCCCACTCAGGTCAGCTGGGTTTCTGGATGGGCTGGCAAGGTTAAGGTCTGGAATGAAACTCTTTCAGTCTCCCAAGCCACTCAGACCATCCCAGAGTCCTTGCCAGGACTAGAGCTTTGGGCCATTTTAAGCAGAGATAAAAATGTATTCACTCTGGAGCTAAGCATCTGCATTTGAAACAACCCCTCTCTGTCTATATTTGCCCCTTCCTCTTTAAAGGCTTTGGTGTGCTTTGGGAGGGAGTGTCTAGGAAGGGGGCTTGAAACTTGCAGCAGTTCCAACCCAGTTAGACTGCATAACAATCAATAATGGGACAATGGGCCATTGTTATTCAGAAATACAGCTCTTGTGCACAATCCCTAAGCCTACAGTCAGCTCCTCACACAAAGAAAGCAGGATAGCAATTGTCAAGGGATCAATAGCATCTAGCCTAGGAGGAATTGATCCCAGCTCAGAGCTTCTAAAGCAGAACTCCCAACCTGGGCCTGGGTAGGGATGGGGGTGGAGAGGACCATGAGCACTCACCCAAGAGTCAGGTGTGCGAGAGGAGAGGTGCATAGCCGGTGGTGGTAGGGAGTCCAGAAGGCATCTCAGAGGCCTCTGTGTCTTTGCTTCCTTGTGTTTTTAGGAAAAGCAGAAGCTGTTACCATTCTCAGTTCTGAAGGGGCGGGGAGAGGGTGAGGTTTCTAGAATGGGTTCGGGGGACCAGAAGCTGTAGGGAAGGGACTGAGTCACTGGCGTATTAATCTTAGACCTTTACAGCCAAATGGACCCTCTTTTCTACCCTCCAACCTCCAATTTTTATCTGGAAGCCAGATCAATGTCCAAGTGATCTGTTTTCATTTTAGAAAATGTATTTGCCAGAAAATGAGACTAGCCCAAGTCGAAAGGTGGCGTGTGAGCCCTGCGGTGCTCATCACCCTCCAGGGCTCAGCACGGGAGGAGGAGGGAGAGCAGCGGTCTGCAGTGGACAGTGGACAGTCGCCAGAGCCACACAATAAATATGGAGGTGGAAGAGTCAATCTTTTGGGCTGAAAGTGATGATTGAGTGGGGGGGAATAAAAGTTCACTGACGAGTAGCCAAGAATTATGGGCCACGTAAACTCAAGGTGCTGTGGGAAGGTCAGAGAAGAAACTGAAGGGAGCCAGCAAGAGAAGTCAGAGGAAGTTTCCAAAGAAAGAACCTTGAACTGAGTCCTGGGTGTTGAATACAAATTAGATGAAGGAACAGCAGTTTGGAAAAGTGCAGGTGTAGGAGACATAGTGGACCATTAGAAGAAAGAGATGCCAGGTTGCAAAGCTGGAGCTTCACGAGAAGGTTCTAGAAAGCCATTAAAATGGGATATGGGTCCAGGGATGTGGTCACAGCTTCTTTCTAATGATGTGCTTTTGTGGTTCTGCCTTCCCTTTCTTGGGGTGGACACTACGTTCCCATCACACATTACACCCCACAGTTCCCAGGGTGCCACTCAACAGTCAATTCATTGATCCAGTGGCTACATCAGAACCCAAATCCTTACCCTCCAAATCTTCCAGATTCTTAACTCCCCTTGGCAATCCCATCCTTCCAGTAATGCATGTTTACAGGCTGAATGGGATAAGCAGTCCTTGACAAGCGCTATTAAATCCCCTACTATTTTACTCTGTTTTAAAATCTGTACTCACTCATCTGGCCAACATTAAACTCCAATAAATTATCTTCCTGGTTACTCTGTTCATTCTGAAGCTGAAAACCTCCCGAAAGAAATAGAAACTCCAGTTCTCAGGTAGTGAAATGACTCTGATTTACTTTTGCAAAATGTTTTCCTTTTAAAATGACTTATTACAGTGTGCCACTATTCAAATCTCTTTAGGTTTTTATTGCTGAATTTATTTTGATAAAGGCTTTTTTTTTCCTCTAGTAAAGAATTAAGGAAAGCATTTCAAAGCCCAAACTCCATAAATGCAATAAGAACACCCTTTCCCCTTGAATCTCTCATAATTTGAGATTCAATTTCACTCCCTCCTGTCTCTGCTTATTAGTCAGAATCCCAGAGCGAAAAGGGTGGAGACGGTGCTTTATTGCCATCAAACTTGGGGAGAGAATAAGGCTCCTGGGGTTTTCTTAGCCTCCTTTGTGCCTCTTTGCAGGCTTCTCAGCGTTCTTTTTGGTGGATATTCAATACCAGTAGATTGAATCTTGGCAGAGTTGGGAAATAAAACACAATGTTGCATTCAAGTATATATAATACTTCAGTCTAAGCAAAAGGAATGATAGAGATGTACTTCTCAAGTGTCAAGTTCTGAAATCAAGGGAAAGGAAGGGAGCCGGCAGCTCCATAGAGTCCCACGAAGTTGCTTCTGCAGCTTCCTCCTGCTTTCTGGGTTGGGGTTTCAGCCTTCTGCTCAGCCTCTGACATGGACCGGATATGGCCGGCTAGAATGGGGCATCACGCTCTGCACGCTGGTACACACACCTGCCCCTGGGTCTCCACTCTGAAGAGGGGCTTCCTAGTGACTTAGAGGGGCAAACAGTCTTATAGTCACTGCCAGGTGGGTTTAGAGCTGAGAGTTTCAAGAGAATGGGAAATTAGGCATCTATTTTCTTTGTCACTGCTCCTCATCTATCATTTTAACAAATGTATCTGAAAGTGATCACAGGCCCTTTCAAGAGCAATAATAATTAAAGTCTTTCAAGCAGCTTTTCTTGTCTCCAAAGGCTACACTGGCTCTTTCTCTGGCCTTTACAAAAACAAAAATATCAAGGGTTACATCAAATTTCTTGCCTCCTAACACCTTATTTACTAGTCTATGAGTATCAATCTGAAGAGTGCATTCAGATTGATACTCATAGACTAAGCATTCTCAACAGTACCTCATTTATTTTCTTCCTCCATAAAATTTTTACATTCCTCAGTGCACATTTTGTATTGTTTCAGACATTCCTTGTTTCCATTTTGATAAGAAGGAGAGATTCAGAGGCATTTTTGCTTGTTAGAGTCCCAGCAGGGATTTTTTTTTAATATGGAAACAACAGCAAGAGTTTGACTGTGTGTGAACTGGCAACCAGCAGCCCCTTTAAAACCTATTAACACACACACGCGTGCGCACACACACACACACAGCAACAAGGGTCTTTCTTCTTTCTCTTGGCCCAGTGAAAAGTGAGTCTGTGAAAATAAATAGCAGGCCATGGAAAATCCTGTCTAATAAGCTCAAAATGCTGGATCAGGTAAAATGCACTTTTAGAGAAAGTCCTGGACTATTACGAAAAGAAAAATATAATAAAGATACAATATTTTACTCTTAAGAACCCACAATTCAAAGCAAGAATGTTGGTTCAATTGGCTTCCAGAAGACAAATGATGGGGAGAAGAAAGCCCCCTTTCTTTCAAATGTCATAATTCCTGGACGCATTGTGCACACACTTGAATCAGACTGCAGGACCTGAAGGCAATTTCATTTTCTAGAAGTCTTCCTCTACCTCTAATTTCCTAACCGGTCAATGGTGGCTCACCAACATACTCATTCCTGGGCATCTCATTTTCTCCTGATTTCCCGAGGCTACTCCTAATAAAGAAGGAGAGCTAGAGAGACCTGGAGACATACAAGGAGCCTAATATAATCACTTCTGTCAAACTAAAATTCTGACTCATACTAATTCACTGTGACTGATCATTGGGAATTCAAGAAATAAGCTGGATCTACACTGTTAATTTAAATTATTCCAATGGGTCCCATCTACCAGAAAAGAAATGAACATGAATTTCTTCTCTTTGCTTGGGGGTGTGAACTAAACCACCTGATTAAAGGGTTTGAGGGGGGGGGGGCGGTGTTAATGGGAAATATGGCCTGGGGCTCTCCTCCTGATCTATGGTTGTAACTTCCTTCCAGGAGCTTCCTGGCTCCAAAGAAAGNGGGTTGGGGGGGGGGGGGGCGGTGTTAATGGGAAATATGGCCTGGGGCTCTCCTCCTGATCTATGGTTGTAACTTCCTTCCAGGAGCTTCCTGGCTCCAAAGAAAGGTCTGATTGAGTCAAAATGATTACTGTCACAGGACTTCTTTATGGGTTTCTTTTAATCACCAAGCCTGGATAAAATTAGCTATTGATTGACCTTGAATGAAATCTACTTTAACCCGGGAACTCCATTAAAAGAATAATTCAAGAGGGCATCTCCCTACCAACTCACTGTTAACCTGACTTCCTGGGAATTAATGATGCATACCTTTCTGGGAGACTCATAATTCCTTCCCAGTTTAAATATTTATCTGAACTCCTTGAAGCCTTGCTACAGCCTCCTCCACTAGCCCGCATTTTATTTCTTCCTTCCCTGCCAGAGAAATGAAGTTGTGTTTTCTCTGCCCTAGAATCGCACTCACTGGTGCTCTGTGGCTTTGGAGTGGGCACAGGTGTGACTTCCTGCCTGTCTGCACATCACCCAGGGTGCCTTCTACACAGGGTTTCAGAAATGCAATAAGCCTCCTGTCCTTTCCTTGAACACTGCACTGATTCATTCAGTTTGTCCTAGAACAGGCCACGCCGTGGAAGAAATTGTCCCTTTTGGATTTATTTACTCTGGGATTCTAGAAGAATCCTAGAAATGATGTTTGCTACAGATTTTGGTTTTGATGGACAGAGGGCTTGGAGATATAAGGCGCAAGGCACTGGGGCCAGAGGTTCTCACTTTATGGCAGTGGAGAGGCCTGACACACGCGTGCTATACTAGAGATTGGACCAGATGTGGTGGAGAGTGAGCTGTTCCCTGCTTGTACAAACGGAGATCTGAATGACACTCAAATGAACAGTGACAAGAACTAAGGGGAATTCGATATTCTATCTGCTACTACCCCCAAAGCCTTTATAAATCATGTGTCATGAGAGGGATTGAAAGTAAGGGGGAAAACTCAAATTCAACATGGACTTTGAGAAAAGCCAATACCTTAGACTAAAAGAAGGTAGCACCTTCTCTCCATCCCATCTCTGTATGTGCTCCTACTATGTGTGCTGATGTGTCACTACATGTCTTATCTGTGGCACCTGTTACCTTAATTAAAATTGCTTATGTGATTGTTTGCTTTCCCCGCTCAATGGCCATGGGTGCCTTTCTCAGGTCTGGACAGCGCTGGGTACTGAGGAGGTTGTCTGTCCATCAGTGTCTTTGTTGAGTGGTGAATAAAGCATCTATCATGCTCGATCTGAAAATATTTTCAATCTGATTTAGCCTAGGAAGCAGAAGAGGAGCTCAGAAAAAGTTAGAAGACAATTAAGAAGATGTTACTGGCAAAGGAAAAGAGCCAAAAGCCCTTAACAGAAAAGGGGATGAGGTTGAAAAATGTCTGAGGCACAAATTGAACCTGGAGTCAGGACTGGGGTGGAAAGAGTATTGAAAGAAAACACTGTTACAGTAACAGAATTAAAATTTGCTCTCGAGGTGGAAAAGGACAGACTGGACACTGCTGGAGAACCAAATCAATGGCCTGGATACACATTTGAGCAACCTTCCCAGAATGCAAAACGATGAAAATCTATAAAGAAATATGATATAAGAAATCTTCCTGGAAGTGGAGAAGTCTTCAGGGAGCAGAGAGAAAGGCTACGTTATGTTTCAGGCAAAATGAATGGAAAGGGTACTGTTTCCAGACAACACCTAACAAACCTTCAATGATAAGGGTAAAGACAGAAGTCAGTCGAATGTGAGTCTGACACAAGAGAAACCGCAGTACATTGTGGTGGGGGAGGGCTTCTCTCCATTCTTCTTGCCCCACCCTACAGTTCTGCCAAGGATGAGAGGGTGTTAACCTTGCTGGTCAGTGGGAAATGCATGAGAAATGCAGCCCAGCCCTTTCTCCTTCCCTTGGGTGGAGTCTTCCGACCCATAGAGGGCGCCCTCCCCACCCAAGTCATTCTCTAGTACCATCACTACCTGCACCATATATTGCAATCTAAGGCAAGACACTTTGGGTCAGAGTGATCAGGTGAGCGGGGGTCACTGCCTTATGAGCAGGGTGGCTAGAGGCCATAGTCACAGAGTGACATTTTAATCAATGTGAAAGAGATGAGGGGCAGGCTAACGGGCTATCTCAGGAAAGAACATGAGGTAGAAGGTACAGTCATGCAAAGGTCCCAGGGAAGAGGCAGACCTGATTATGTCTGAGACCAGAGGATGGAGCTTGGAGAGCAAGGCAGAGAGGGGGCTTGCAGAGGTGGAGTGTGTGTATATGGGGATGTCAGTTTAGGTAAACTGAGGCAATTCTGGATCTTCTTTTAAGTTCTGTGAGAAGCCATGGAGATTCTTCATTCATAACACCACTGTGTGCTTTTACTTGTCACTGTCTGCTCACCGCTCTAGAATAAAATCTTAGTGGTGGCAGGTAGATACCCCAGCCACTGGATTGGCACCTGACACAGAGAAAGTACTGAAAAGCTACTGTTGACAGAGTGAATGAAACAGAAATTGTATGTAGGCAGAAACTATGATGTAGAGAAAAAGTAGAGGAGACGCAACTAGTATACTGAATTAATGGTGGGTCCCCCATGTTGGATTCCCCAAATCTTATGGGGTCCTGAAGTACTCTGGATCCAGTACCCAACTCCCTGTTCTTCCCAAGGCCCCACTGGTGAACTGTTCTTGGATTATCTTGTCTACATATTGATGTGACCAACCTATCGACTCTGGGCAGCCTTGATAGACCCCCTCGCTGGGCCAGGCCCCCCTGGGGGGCTACTGCTGCCCCCAGTCTCCCCACAGCAGGGCTCAGGTCAGCTTGGGTGATGATGTATCCCTTCTGGTAGGTTCTATCTTCTTTCCATTCTTAGGCCTAGAGGCCTAACCATTATTTGGCAAGAGAAGGCATGTGGCCAATGTTTATTCAATATCTAATTAAAATCAACTATATAAAAGGGAGAGGCAAGAAAAAAATGAACAAATAATACATGCAAAAATATCTGACCAAAAAAAGCAGTGGTGATAGGCTCCATTTCATTCAAAATAGAACTTGGGGGTGGAAGTGGGGACATTATTGAACAACAAAGGGGGACACTTATATAGATAAAGGCTATAAACACAGTATTTATTATAGCCAAGTACTGGCAATATACTATACATTACTCATCACCCACTCCTAATTAAAAGGGGGAGAAAACATTTTTGAGAGCAAGGAATCTAAGTCACTTTATCAGTGTGCTAAATAATATCTAGCTTAAACCAGCAGCTACCATCACATTTAATGGTGAATACAAAAGGTGTTCTCACTAAAATCAGCAGGAAGCCAAGTGTCCTGGGTATTGCAAGAAAATCACTTGTAAATCCCTTTGAGTTAATCAGTGTTTGATAGAGTGGATGGATTAAGTATAAAGCAGAGAAAAAGCAGATAGCTTTATTTATACCAGCAATAATCAGAATATATAAAGGGGAAAATGAAACACTTTCTTAATTGCATTAGCAAAACCAAGATACCTAGAAAATATTAATAAAAATGGGTAAGATCTCCTTTTATTCAACATGATGCAAGTAGAAAAATATTTCTGAGATCATAAAAAGAGAGAAAGAAATGAATATGTCATTTTTCTAGAAGAAAAATCAGAAGTTTGTGACAAGGTCAGTTCTCTTCAAATAAATGTATAAATTTGGTATCTTCTTATTTAAAAGGAAAATCATGGAGGAAAAAAAGCAACTGATGCTGAAAAATATTTTCGCCATATAGAGCTCTTAAAGATCAAAAAGAAGAGTTCTCATATATTAGTAGGATGAAAAGGCAATGGGGTTTATGTTGACTCGTCATCAAAGAAATAAACAAATTAAGTCATTGTTCTTTTGTCAATCAAATTGTCCAAGACAAAAAGACTGAATGATGCAGACTTTGAGGATTCTCTATTCTACCTCTGTAGCTGCCAACAGCCAAAACTGCTATGTTCTTTCTCAAAAGTGATGTGACAACACATAGTAAGGAATAAAAATGAATTCACATCCTTGAACAAAGAAATTCTATTTCCACATAGCATATTTCAGAGAAACAGTCAGATATGTGAGCAAAGATTTATGCACAAGGGCATTTATTCATGAGAAAAATTAATATTAATCATATTTTGAATGATACTTGAATTATGAGAAATTTCTCCTCAAATAACATTCATTGAAAGGTGATTTCAAAACAGTTTAATCTGATCCCAAATTTAGCTATAAATATATGGAACACATATAGTTGTATTGAACAGACAGAGATAGGTAGACATATAATTATATATGCACATATATAATCTCAAAATATGAACAGTGATTATCTCTAGTGGGATAATGGATGGTTATATTTTATTCTATTATTTAATTTTTCCAATTTTCCATTTTTTTTACAATGTGTATATATTTTAATAATAAACAAATGCCAATATTAAAAAAAAACACATATCAATACAAAAACTGCCACGGTATTTATCTTCTGTTGTGAGGACAGAAGTCAAACACTAATGATCTCTCTCCCTTTCTCTCTCTCCCCAGTTCAGGGACAATCAATTATAAGATGGTTGCAGTCAACCTTTATTGCACCCTTGCTGAGGGCAGTGGAGCAGTGCCAAGATGGATGGGATTGGATCCTGTCCCCAACTACAGAATCATCAAATGAAAGATGGACTCCAGTTTGGAAGGTCCTGATTATGGCAGACTGGGCTAAGGGAAAATGGGAAGCCAGAGGCAGATGGGAAGGATTCATGGGAATCAGGTCTGGGACAGAGGGACATCTTGTCCCTCTCAAATGTCCCAGGAAACACAAGGAGATGGAGGACACTGTGCTTTCTGGTGCTCCTGGCAGCAACAGCAATTTATAGGACCAGAAGGAAGATGTAGCTGATGAAGAAAGCTATCAACATTTGGAGAGTTTTTACAAGGGCCAAGAGCTCTGTTAACTCATTTAACCTTCTGAGGCTGGTACTGTGATGAACCCCATGTTTAAGATGAGGAAACAAGAGCCAACATATGACTTAATGTGCTGTACCAGGATTCAAGCCCAAGGCATTTTCATCTCAGAGTCCTTGCTCTTATTTTTTTCTCCAGAGTGGAGCATGCATGTGTGGGCTGGAGCTGAATTGTTCAGAGTCTCAGAGGTATAAAAGGTGATCGTTCTCTTTCTCAGCAATCTCTGGTCCTCCTTCCCTCTCTCATACCACCATAGATGAGAGAGGAAGGACAGATATTTGAACTAATGGGCAGATATTTGAAGAATAGTGTATTGAAGATATGTTACATTATTAGCTTCTCTATGAAACTGAGAAGTCAATCTGCATGTCAAGAGCCTTGAAAGGAGAAAGATTTCCTCCATGAGGGTCTTACATAATTCCTGTTTAAGTTATCAATCTGATAAACATGTCCTGAGCATCTAATATGTTAGAACTCTGTATAGATGCTGGGGGTATCCTCACATCTTCTAAGCTGAAATCCTCCAGTCTACTCTCCTCTGAGTCAATGACCCATGTGAACCATTATCAGAAGTCTGATAAAGACTTCATCATCATCCCCAGAAGAATCAGAGCGCCAACCTCCTCTTCTTTCAGGGATCTCTTTCCTGATGGGCTAGTCCCAACTACCCACTAGCCAGAAATGACCATTATCCTGACATCACCCAACCTGTTCAGTCTAACCTCCCAGATGTCTACTCCTCTTCACCTGCACTGCTACCACTGAAGTTCCAGCCACCATAGTCTCTCTCCTCTATCTCCTGGGAGATATAAAGTATTCATGTATCCATTCATTATATGCTCACAAAGTCTCTGTGCTTCACCCTTCCCCACTGCTTACTTAAAAACTTCTGGATTTATCACTTGGACAAAGACAAAATTATTTGACTCCAGACCTCACTCCTTCCCTCATCTATCACTATTATCCCTTCCACACGAGAGTGTGAAGGCAGAGCATATGTAGACCTCTGTATCCCAGATTACCTTGGGGCATGAGACAGGATGAGAAAGAAAGTGAGTAGGGGGATATCTTCTCATATGGTTTTTTATTGTTTTATTGATGGTTGTGAACATGAGTTGACTTTGTAAATACAGAAAAGGAAATTCACAAAGTGTGTTTACATCTTGGCCATGACTTCATGAATGGGAGTCATTTAGTTGGTTTTATGGAAAAATGTTATCATAAGACTTGCCTTCTTTTTCCGAATGGTAACCCACCAGAGCCAGGTCAAACAAAACAGGAAGGAGTGACCTAAGCATTTATGCTGGTGTTGGGTCAAGAGCTTCCAACCAAGTGTAGACGAAACTAATAGCCCTGTTGATTTAGCCCCAGCATCCTCAAGTGGCACAAGAGAATTCACTCCTGAAGCTGTTAGTGTTGATTTATGGGATTTCATCTAGACCATTTTTAGCTCCACAAAAAAATAGGTTGGTCTTCCTGAGTACTCATGTAGCTGATGGATTCCTGTTTCCTCTTGGCCACAAGCAAAAACCACAATGAATGTGAATAATTGCTTCAGATAAAATGACAGGACCCATGATTTATAGGAAGCTACCAAGGAATTTAGGATGGAGGTCAAACCGATGGCCCATCAAGTGTAATATTATGCCTGGTGCTTCCCAGTGGTCAGTATTTGGGACTTCAGCCAGGAAGTTCTGTGCAGTTCCCCACAAAGGACAAAGGACAGAATTCTCCCAAACCAGAAGGCAGTCATGGCGTGGCATCAGCTCTTATTCCCTAGTTAAAAATTGATGATCAAAATGCCTATCCGCTAGTTTATCTGATTCCACCATCTTCACTGCACATTATCTTTTATGGACCTTAAACGTGCAGCCTATTAAAGTGGCCACAGATCCTCTTATAAAACACCACACAAGAAAGGAAAATGTTTGCTGTTTCCCAGAGAGCTTCAACACAAGAAACACATGGTGGAAGAATATCAACTGTGATTCTAAATTTGCATCATGGAATTTTTTTTCCAGTTGATTTTCCTGGAATCTATAACAGGCACTGGAATTTGAACCACAAGCCATGGTCAGGAGGACTAAGAGTCCCACAGAATATATCATGTTCAAGTTTATACGTGATCCACCCAGTGGGTCTTACTGAAAATTGGCGGAGTGGAAAGCGAAAGGGAGGATTCTCAGACTTTCATCCCTAACTTGGGGTCAGACCCTGAAGTGGGTCTGAAGTCAGAGTTGAAGCGGGAAGTCGTAAATTCTTTCAAGTCACTTATCCTTTATTTTTGTGTGGGTATGTGAGTGCTAGAATTTCAAGATCAGAAAACAAGATGGCTGGAAAACTGTCCCAGGAGGGCATCTCTGGATGCACCCAATGTCAGTGGGGCTAGAAAAGTTGAGAGCTGAAGGGGTCTTGGTAAAGACTAAATGTGAGAATTGCTGTTTGAATGCCAAAGGCCCCAAAAGAGATGGCATTTATTACCCCCCCCCCCATTTCCTCATTTAGTGGGTGATTCTGACTTTCCTTTCAGTAGACTTGTGCTATCTTTCAATTTTTCTCTCTCCTTTTGCACAATCGGTGCTGACTGACCAACAAGCAAGTTAGCCTCACTAACTGACAGAGCTTTGTCAGCACGTGAACCTGTGTGTTCATGGGAGGGGTGGCCCCAACTCACTTCTTGACTTCGGGCTCAGGCATGGGATTTGCTGTGGCGCAGGGGGTACGACAAATGTAAAACAACTCAAAACTTCATCACACATTTCTCATGTCCACTCACGCTTTTGCTTTGGCTGTGCAAGCATGCCCTTGCAAGCCAATTGAGGGAGGAGCCCCGGGCAGCAAAGCTGGTCAACCCCAGCTGAGACCCCAGATGCGGGCGAGGCCCCATTGAGATGGCAAAGCTGCGTGGCTCTCACTAACCCCAGACATGTGAGCCCTGCAGAGCCCTGCTCAAGCCAGCTGAGCCAGGCAGCCAGTCCACATCCCATGACCAAAGCAAACCTTCACCATTGCCACGGAAGTTCTAAGGTTGCTTGTTACAGAGTCTTGCTGGGACAATAGAGCTGGCAGAAGACTTCTGTTACTTTACCCCTCCCATCTTTGGTTCGAAGTAGAAATACAAGCCTATCTTGACCAAACACATGGTCTTCTGTTCCTACTTCGATTGCTAAATATCTTAGATCAGTGAGTGTTCCCTGTTGTTTTGAACCCTAACTTTGACTGGGAGCACCCCTTTGGTATACCTCTCCAAAGCACAAGCAAAAGATGGATGCCTGCGTGCATAGCAGAGGGGTCTCCGCCCTCCAACCTCCCACTAGTGGCTTTAATATTCCTAATATCCTTGTTTAGGAATGACGCTCCTTTGCTGGAAAGTGGCCCGGAGTTTGGATGAGTATTGTTGTTGGAAGAGAAATCAGCTGTGCAGTCCGGAGGGACTTGAGCAGCCGAAGTATAAACTTGGACAGAAGTAAAGTCAGAATAATAATAGCTAATTTTCACAGGCACCCAGCATGCCAGGGAGAAAGCTTAGAGGAGCTCCTGGCATACCTTCATTGACACTTCAGAACAGTTCGGAAATAGGAACTATTTACAGGTGAGGAAATTAAGGTACAGGAAGATGATGCCACTTGCCCAGGCCACTTGCCCAGTTAGGAAGTTACATAAATCCAGGCAACTGGACTTATCCAGGCAGTGCCCATGACCTTGACCCCAGAATCATATCAGCGTTGCTTGACTTAGATCCATGCACTGCACATGTGTAACCCCCACTCTTCAGCCAACGGGTTCTATCGTGTGCATTCTCTCCTTCGTCTAGCATGCTCTCCCTAGTCTTGACCATCACACCTGACAGCAGCTCCACGAAGACCTGTCCCAGCCTTATCTCGAGACCCCTGCCCAACTCCTCCCTCTTGTAATGATGCTATCAGCCTACAGTTAGTGACTGTTGAGCAGAAAGCAGTCTAGAATTAACACATGCAACCCGGAGTGGGTGTGATGATGGCGATTTTTAAAATCTACTTCTACAGATGAGCAAACAGAGTCTAGAAGAATGTAAGTAGCAGGTCAGTTCACAAGAGACAGAGTAGTGACCGGTCTTTCAAGTCTCCAGAGCACCCACTTCCCAGCCACGGGTTCTACCGACTGACTCTATCAAAGCTTCCTTTTGTTCTAGGTATCTGCAGGAATTTTCATACCCAAACCTGTATTTTCTTTGTGCCCTGGCTCTCTGCTAAGGTAGAAATTTCACCTTGGTCTGCAGTTCTGTGATATACTTTCAAGTGGGAGCAGAAAGTAGATGCCAAGGTTGTCCAAGGTTGATGCCAGGTGTCTGGGAGGGCCCCTCCTTCCTGTCTGGGCTCTGGCTCTCCAACCATGTAGGTCAGTGAAGCATCGTCTTTGAGCCCCCAAGGGACACGTCATGCCTGCTGGCTCTCAGGGACACACTTGTGCCTTTTAGGGCATGTCCCATTGTCCCTGGTCACCTGGGTGTGGGAAAGTCATGGGGAGTCGTGGATCCATCCATCTGGATGCAGCATCTTGCTGTAATTTGCTTCTGCACCAGCTTGCGTGGCTCTTGCCTGCATTGCAGACTTCCATTGCTTGACCCAGGGATGGGAATTCTAGAACATTCCCCACAGAGGCAGAGCCCAGGGCTCTTTCCCAGGCTTCCCTCTCACTCTCCTCCATTACCTCAAGCACATCACCGACATGGTTCTCTTGTCATAGTCTCTAGTTGTCTTGGGCACATACACCATTTTTCCAAGTGCTTTGAATTTTTTGGTTGTCATTACCTGAGATGATCAAGAGCCACACTCGCTACTCTGTAAATTATTAATTTCAAAAAATGCAGTGTCCTAGTTTACTAGTCCTGCTTTTTGTTGGCTGAGAACTCAGGACCAAAAGTACATTTTTTTAGGGGTCAAATAGAACCGCTACTTCTGACCTTGGAGGTTCAATAGCTAGAAACTGGAGTACATTCCCTTGCTTAATTAGACTAAGTTCACAAATTAGAATTTTCTAGAAAATTGGCAATGTCACTGAGCCAATCTATAATAATCTTCATCAACAAGTACAAAACCATTAATAATGATAGCAAACCAGGCATTCGAAAAGCTTTTCCACTTATTTGCTCATCTCACCTTCACATAGTCCTGAGGGGTGTTTTATCACCTCCCTAACCCCTTACCGATGCAGACAGTGATGGGCAGGACATCAGACAGAGGCAGATGGGAGACTTGAACTTGGCTGGTCGGGCCCTACCGCCCTCCGTCTTAAACAGCTGAGACAGACCGTCTCATCATGCACCAACTCGACTGAGCTGAGAAGGCGAGATGAGCGAAGCCAGCTGGGGGACTCAACTAGGAAATGCAGTCGCGAAGGACTGCATCTGGCCAAGTGGACATTTTTATCCTGGAATATTCTGCTTGTGGAAATGCCTGCTAGAGCTCCTGTCACTCCCTGCACATCTGTGCAACCCCTGGACCGAGGATGCTTCATGTCAGGATGCCACTGCTCCCGAGCCCCCGGGGGTGATGGCCCCTGCAGAGGGTAAGTGACCGATGGCCGGTGGGGCCTCGGGGAGCATGCGTGCCAGGCTCCATGCAGGTCGCATCATCAGTTTTATCATCGCAAGCTGCAGAGTCCACCTTCCTCCAGAGCGTCTCCTTTCCAGCGTGCAGGTGAGGGGCCCTGCTGGCTGCCTTGCCCAAGGGTACACCCCGTGAGTGCAGACGGCGGGGCTACGCAGGCAGGGTTGAGAGTCTCTTCCAGGTTCTCCCGTCCATCCTAGCTGTGACCCTCCAGGCTTGGTGGCACAGATGCCCCTGGCATGTCTGGGTTTTAGTCTCATCTTCTTATCTTGTAGCTAAAGCAGTGACTCAGCATTTCAACTTTCCAACGACTATTTGTTGAATTGAATTTACTGTCAGAGCTGTCACCTTCATGATGGACACTTGAACAAATGACTTATGTGTCCTTCAACAATCGTGAACAGATGGTCCAGACTATTTGGATGGGAATCGAGTGAGACAGCCAGTCGAGATGCTTCCATAATGCAGACTGTGCGTCTCCTTGAACACACAGTCCTTTCTAATTAGCTATCAGTGCCTTTTGGTGGCTAAGCCTGAAACAAAGCGCATGTGCCTGCAACCCACCTGCGTCCTGCTAGCATCACCCCCTGTGTCCCAGGTCCTCCCTGGGAATTTCAGGAACCAAGGAGAGGAGGACCCGGTCCTCGTTGAGCTCACTATGTCTAGGTAACGGGAGTGAGAAGCCCCTGAGGGGCGTGAGAGTAGATGCTTGTAGCAGCAGAATGGGGGTGGCACTGGAGCAGGGTTCGGGATGGTTCTGGGAAGACGGGTCAGGGAAGGAGAGTCTTGGAGCCCTCGGTGGCTTTTCATGCTTTATTTAGTAGAGGTGGCCAGGTACATGGCAGGCAGGGGTGCCAGCCCCCAGAGCATATCACCCTCTCGGCTGCTTTCTATTGCTGCTGCTTGTCGGTCTGTACTGTCGGTCGGTCCTTGCAGTTCTGGCGTCCTCATGATGCCGCCCATTTATGCCCGTGTCCAACACAGGTGCGCCCACTTGCGCATGCCCATCCTGGAATGCTCGCAGCACTGCAGGTGTCCAGCATCAGTGGTGGGAGGGTGGAAAGACCTGATCAACCTTTACCCTACAGTGCTACAGGAGCGGTGGAAGGAATACGGGTGGGGGCCTGATGTGCTGGGGCTGTCGGATGGCTGAAGGCCACGTGATCTAGACAGGGCATTCCCAGCACAGCCCACCACAGGGGTGAGTCAGGGAAGCACCCCAACTACCAGCAGGAAGTGGCCCCAGATAAGGATGCTATGGGGTCTGGCAGAGATCACAGATCTTAGAGCTCTGTTGAGAAAGCATTTCTCCCCCAGTGCAGGGCAGGCTGAACTAGTGCACGTGCATTTTCGAGATCATTGCACAGCAGAGGGCTCTCTGCTGGGTCCGCCCTTATCGGCTTCTTATTTCAGTCACAGCAGCCCAGGGCAGTTTTTGCAAGTCCAGACTCCCCTCTGGCCTGCGTGTGCTTCCTCCGCTCTGTCCCAGGGCCCTTGCGGCCACCATACGGGCCTGCACACGAGCCCAGCCTGGAAGCGCGGGGCCACTAGTGCCTCCAGGGGCCCACGGACCAATGGTGTGGCCTGTGGTCACATGTTCCAGCTTCCCGTCTCAGGTGGACCATCCTGGGGGCCTCTCAGAAAGTCCAGCAGCGACAGGAGCCCCCGTGGTCCAGGGGGTGATAAGAACACAGCCTCAGACAGACAGATGGACCTTTCCTGCTTCCCTGATTCTTTTCCTGCTCCCTGACTTCTGTTTTCAGGATCTTCTAGAAATCAGCTGTGTCCAAACCCTTACCTTAGGCTCTGCTTCCAGAATCCAGACCTGCACCCCTCTGAGCCTAGAGTGGCTGACAACGGTGGGCAGGGAGCGGGAGGCTGGGGTACCAGTCGTGCTGGCGTTATGACGGAGGTAGGGCAGTGGCTGTGCAGGTAAATGGGAAAGAGGGACTGGCAGCTTGGATGAGGATGGGCGATGAGGAATTTATATCTTGGGAAGGAAGACTAAGAGGAATGTAAGATATTAAGGGAAAAGATGATCACTTTAGTTTTGGGGCTTTAGGCATATAAAGGAAAAGGTTGTCCTGTGAAGAGAGACATACATACTGACTTTTTAAAATTTTCACTCATCTAATTGGCTCTTAAGTACTGAAACTTCCATCCATCCACCCAACTACCTATCCCTCCATCTATTCACTCTTCCTTTCTCCCTCAACCCATTCATCCCTCCCTCCAACCCTCCCTTCCTTCCTTTTACCCCTTTCTTCCTCCATCTACACCCTCTATAATGATTGAGACCTTTGTATGTACCAAATGTCACAGTTCTGAGGGTTGCCTTGGCCCAGATTCTCTAGACAACAGACTTTGAAACAAAGATTAAAGTGTGTATATTTCATTGGGAAGATGCAAGCCCAGGGCAGTGAAGTAAGAATATGAGTGATACGTCATTGTGCTGATGTTCACTTAATGACATGCTACAGAAAGACAGGTTAGAGCTCGGCAGGTGCATCCAGTTGGCATACAGGACTGTTGTGGAGGGCTGCAAGGAGCCGCCATGCTTTTAAGTAATGGAAGCTAGAGAGGAGAGGTGCTGACCACTCCCCCCCCCATCCCATTCACCTCCTGGTTCCCATTGGTCATAGTCTGGATGTCCAGTCCTTCAGGTGGGCTACCCCTTAGATGGCTGCTCAGGATCCCAGGTGCCATGCCCTGCACTGTGGTGCTTCTTGCACATTTGGAAGCTGCACAAACTCTGGGCATGTGACTGGTTGTTCTGCTGTAGAAGGAGGACTCAATGGCCTCAGGAGGACATGATGAAGGCTATGGGAACCTTATTGGTAGTTGTTAGTAAGTTATTGGTCGCTCCAAGGGAATCAGAGAAGATGCAAATGTTTTGTGTCCAACACCAGGCAGAGAAGACTTTACCCTTAAGAGAAGCCGAGGAATTATCTGGGTGCGCGTGCTACCTTAGTTAGGTCTTTCCAGAGTGGAGACACTGGCATTGAGAGCTGAATAATGAGAATAGGGTGGCCGCAAGGTGTCCTCAGCAAGAATGTCCCAGGCAGAGGGACCACTGGAGGCACCAAGGTCCTGCTAGGGGGAGGAGTCTGGTACAGCTGAAGAAGCTTCTGCTCTAGCAAGAGAGAAGCGAACAGGAGAGGAAGTGGGGGAGGGAGGCCGGAACAGACCAGAGAGTAGTAAGGGAGTTTGAACCTGATCCTGGTGTGATTACCATGTGTCCATGCATTCCATCTACAAGGTGATGGTGGGTTCTTTTAATCATTTATGCATATAAGAGCTGGGGTACAGGCCAGAGGTGCGGAGGGTAAGAGGATCCACCTGGGACAGAGTGGGTTGCAGAAAGGCAGATCAACTGAAACACACTGCTGAGGGCAGCAGCGGGCAAGGAAGGAGGGGTCTGCTGTGCCATGTGGGTCTCTTCCCTGGCTGGGGATGGAACTCATGCTGCAGTGGCTGTGGAAACCCCACAGTGCAGCGCTCAATCCATTGTGCCACCAGGGAGGTCCCAGATGGTAGGTTCCAGGGAGAGTTTAGGTTTGGCAGTTGGAGAGGGCCAGCAGCACCGAAGACTCTTTAAGACCCTTGGTCTTAAAGAGCTTTTAAGTAGACTGCGTATATAATATCTGAACTGCCTTGCCAAGTAACTGTTCTATAGAAAATTTTTATCATTGGTAATTATAACTATATCCAAAAAAGTAATTACTAATCCAAGTCAGGAAAGCTCTTACTTCCCTCAAGTTAAGTAAAACTACTTACTCCCATTCTCATCTGCTTCCTGATAGTACTTCCACGACACCGCAGCACACTGGGTGGAGAAGACATATTTAATCTAATAAAGGTCGCCCTCCCATCTTTCCTGCCCTGTGACATGCCATTTACTGAATCATCCATTAATGCCCAAAGAACAAAGATGAGCTTCACTAAGCAAAGGGATGATAAAGTTCACTTGAAAATTGGGGAAGAAATTGCAAAACTACGTGAGGCCAAGGGCACAGTCATGCACAGAAATCAATAGCTGTCAGCCAACGAGGAGGGAGGAGAATGAATAAACACAGTAAATAATGCTAAGAAACGATCAGTGCCATGCAGCCAATCAGGAAGGAGACCAGGAGCACGGTCAAGGATGCCAGGTCCTACTTGGTGGGGTCTGAGAGCAAATCTCTGCTCTACTGCTTGGGCAAGTCACAGATTCTGCAAAGACTTCAGCTAGCACATCTGCACCACCGGAAGAGTAAGTGCCTCATTCTGGGCCGCTGCACCACTAGAGAGCAACGATCACGTCCCTCATGTCTGCAGAGAAAATGCTCACACAATCATGGCGGCCTCCTCATCATCCCGGCCCTCCTCCTCTTCCTTCTCCATTAATCAAGGCTTATCAAAGAAACACAAAGGACAGGAGAGCACAGGAAGGGGACTTGCAAAGCCTGGTTTTGCAGACTCTCTGAGAGACATAAAAAAAGAATCCCACAAAATTATTTAGTGTAAAAAAGATGCCCACTGGGTTTTCCTTTGCTTCACATCATTGACAGTGAAATGAGGTTCTTCAAACTTCCGTTCAAAACTCAGAAAAGCTTAATTATTCACATATACTCATAAGAGCCCTCCCTATATTAAAAAACCATCAAGAGGGAATTCAGGGTTGTGAATAAAAAAATTGAAATACTGAATTGTTCCTAGCACCTCTCATACTACATCATCTCTTTCATTTACAAAAAAAATCTTTCAACATTTGATACAAATGTTTTTGTTTGCACTGGGCTTAGGTGTACTCTTGGAGTCTGAATAGTATGCAGCTAAGTGAGAGAGGGAAGAAGAAACTAGATACTAGAGGTAAATAGCAGTGACCCCTTATGTCCTGGCACTGGTCTGAGTCAGTGGATGTTATCGCTCTTATTTCGACAGTTGTAATTTTGAGAATGCATATGTTAATGTCCCCTGCTTCCCGACAAAGAAAGGAGGCTTTTAGAAGTCCTACTACTTCTTCCAGGTTGCTCAGCTAGTCGGGGTACCCATGGCAGCCCCCTGATGATGGAGAATTCAGAGAAGAAAACAGAATGGACAGTTTATTGAATTATTACTCATTCCCATCTACTTGGGGAAGAAATTGAACACAAGAAATTGAAAAGTGTATTTATCTCAGCAACATATGAAATGCTGATTATTCCAGGCGATTTACTCTCATAATTATATTCAAACTGCTTCCCTTAAGGGAGGGACCACATCTAATTGGCTTTGTTTCTCTTCTGCGGCACACAGAACAGCAAACTGCACACATCTAGATCCTCAATACACACGTGTTAATTCACTGAGAGTTTAGTGTGGATTCGCCTCATTCTGTTCCTATCTCATTAAGAATCAAAGGTCTCAGGAATCCAATCATGATTCCTGACATCCTCCATTCTTACTCTTCCCATTACATTATAAAGAAGAAGACAAAAAAAAGTTCCAGTTGGAGGCATTACACCGTTGTAGGCTTGTCAATATTCTGTTCTACTTCCAGGTAAGTGTTCAACACCACTTCCTTGTCCCCTGCACAGGATATGCAACTGAGCAAGAACGAAACTTTGTTATCTTAAGCACAGAGCTGTTGGGGCTGTTCCTTACTGCAGCATATCTGACTGATACATCCTAGACCCACTGAGAATCTGCCATGTTGAAAGATTTTGAATGGGTTTTCAGACTTAAGTTAGGCTGTTGCAGAGCCAAGGAACAGAACAGTTACAGCTTTTGTGGACGTTTTCAGGGAAGCTGAATGTTCTTATTCTCTTTTTAGTTTTCTTTTCTTATTGAAGGATTAATTCTAAGGCACAGCCCAAGGAGGGAAGGGGGAGTGATAGTTTTCTCAATGGGACTGAATATAAATGAACCTGGAAACACCTTGAGGACAGGGACAGGTCATCTCTAGCCACAGAGGTCCCCTAGCACATATTGGGGTACTTGGTATCTGATCTGGAACCCCACTGCTCCTGGATACATCCTTAGGGCAAGTCTTTCCTCTACTCAAAATCCTCCGAGGACTTTTCCATCTCATTCACAGCAACAACCAAAGTCTATACAATGCCCTATGAGATCATGTAGGGGGTGTAGCTTTAGAGCTTCAGATGAAATTGTGCACACAGGATACTTTTACCTGCCTTTTATTGTATACAGCAATAAGTTAGACAGTAATTTTACCCCCTTCACAACTGAATTTATGTTATTTATTCTATTCTTTTTCATATAAAATTTGTAAATACTTTAAGTTATAATTAGAGAAGCACATTACCAATCAAAAATTATAACCACTGTTTTAGTTAGCTATTCCTGCATAGGAATTTAACCTAACATTTAATGCTTGAAACAAACATATCAAAATCTATTATTTTACATTTCCTGTGGGTTAGAAATCTGTATAGCTCTGACGAAAAGACTGCCATAAGGTTGCAGGCATGTGGTTGGGGTAGAGGACATTGAAAGGCTAAACTAGAGTCAGAAGACCCACTTGTAGAATGGGGCAATCACACGGCTGTTGGCTGGAAACCTTCATACTTCGCCACGTGGGCCTTTCCATAGGACTGCTTGAGCATCCTTACAACATGGCAGCTGGGTTCCCCAGAACAAGAGATCCACAGAGGAAGACAGAAACTACATCTTTGTATAACCTATTACTGAAATGACACGTACATTTGTGCAATGTATTATAGGTAACACAAGTCATCTCTAGTCAGTATGGGAGGACATAAATAGCAAGAGGCAGGGAAACTGGGAGTCGCACTGTAGGGTGGTGACAACTGTGTAGCATAAGATGGTTGTGTGTTAGAGGAGCACAAGAGGGCTCTAAGACAGAATAAACTCTGATCAACATGGGTTGCTTCCCTAGGCAGATTTTCCAAATAGAAAATAATTCTTTCAGTAAAGGTCTATCAATTAGTCGCTAAGATGTCTCTTTCACCTTAAAAACCAAGCTTTCATAAAGTCCAACATTCTCTCCCAGGAAAACCACCCACTGTAACTGGCAGGTCAGGACTGTCCAGTGGTGGATGGATTGTGCCTCTCTGTTTTTGTTTAAGCAAAATAGACCATCTCCTTCCCTTTGTCTCCTCTGTACATTGGCTCATTTCCACAGTCACAACTTTTTCTCCCTTTCCCGACGATATACAGGGTCCCCCAGAGTGAACTAAATATTTACTGGGGTGGGGAGGCGAGAGGATGGAAACATTTCTCTGTGTGTCTTGTTTCATCAGTTTAATTGACATTCTGCCTGTATCTTTATTTCCTGTTTTTCACAGCAGGACTGTCAAACTGAGCTATTGTCTTAACTCGGCATTCCTTCTCAGTCTTTTCATTGTACCTGGCTGGACATTTCTCAAGCACATTATTTATGAAATATGTAAGCATGGAGCCTTAAAAAGAACCTCTTCCTATAAAATGGTCAATAATAGTAGCTTTGCTGTTCAACATTATCACCACCAAGACTCACTAATCCCTCCAAGCAGTGTTCGCCGTATCCACACCACCCCATCCATTTTGCTCCCAAAGGTGACAGTATTTCTTGGTGTTTTACAAAACAAGCCATTATTCAAAGCCAAAAACCCACATAGAATGCCGATAAGGAAGCGCTAACCCAGCAAGAACAGAGAAAATAGTCACTTAATCCTGATTGTTAGTCCCTAAATCTTCCAGGAAGATTTGTAATGTCATGTTTGGAGATTTTGTCAAGTAACTGATCATTAATGCTAATAAGAATGTGATATAATGGTCTACTCTAGAAGACTCTGGTGTCCACTAGGACGTGCTCAGGGGACAACATAACCACCATCTACCTTTCTTTCTCAGTGACCAAAATTCATTATTGCCATCCTGGAACCTAGAATTTTTTTTTAACTTGTTAATGCTGCTGAGGATGGCAAAATAATGCCTCTGGCTACCCTGTATATTTGCTGTTGCCATCTTCACTGATAAATTGCCCAATTTTCTTAGCAAATACAGCAACAATAACAGTTTTCTACTAGCAAAATAACCTTTCATTTCATAAAAAAAAATGGGATGGAATGAAAACGAGTGAAAGAGGTTTCATGTCTCCTATAAAGCCAAGTTCCTAATTTTCCATTTTCACTAGCTGTGGGTGGGGACTGGTTTTTCATTCCTGATAAATAAAAGTGCTACATTTTACATTCAACTCTTGGTGTCTTTGGACTTCTGGCCAAATAATGTTGGTAGAAAAGATCTATTGCAACACTTTACAACTTCATAGGGAGTGTAGTGGATGCTTATTTTTGTCTGCCTGACTTACAGCCCCCTCCTATCTCATAGCAGCAGCCCACTTTTTTAGGGTTGAGATTCTTAGTAATTTTGTTTAGTAGAACATATGGGAATTGTTGGCTTAACCCACCAAATAGAAGAGAAGCACTTCAAAGAAAGATCTGGGAACTAATTCCCTGATTTCAGCATTGGTTATTCACCTCTGCCAAAGGGGAAGAAGGAGAATGAAAATGGAAAGAAAAAGTAATGGTGACAATGCCAGTTTCCATCAGCGTCCACTCCTCATTCCAAGACAAAGCCAAAGACTGGAGATGCATTGTGAGCTCGATCCGTAGGAGCTCGATCCAGGAGACAAACAAAACCAAGAAGCCTGTGCCATCCTGCAAACTGTGGACGATGCGTCCCTCAGAGGTGCCTGGGCAGGCGTATATGAACACACCAGTTAGACCACCAACAATCGGACTTTGATGGTGAAATGATTTTCCAGCAAAGTGAAAGCCAAGAAATTCTGACTCTGTGCTTCACTGGTGCTCAATCCTTAATCCCATGGTTTAGTTTATTCCCAAAGTTCAAACTCAGATTTGTGAAGCCAGACTCCCCTCTGGGCAGGTCCATGGCTTCTTGCCAGGTCTTACTTGAACGTGAACATGTAGGAAGGCATGGGGGTGGTCGTGCACCCCATAAAGTACAAGACCATGGATTTGGTGGAAATCTGCGTGGATTTGGGTGGAAATCCAGACCCTATCACTTGTTTAAAGGACACATTGGTCAAAGTATCCACCTCCTATGTCTTCATCTCCTCATCTTCAAAAGCCTGATAATTCTATTTGATTCACAGGGTTCCACATAGCTTGCATATGATTAGGTTTGTAAAGGGGCCTGGCACAGAGCAGATACTTTATGAGATTCCATCTTCCCTTTCCCCAGTCTCCCAGAACTCTGCTTGCATGCAGTCCACTTATCAAGGGTACTGAATTTTTATAAAGTTAATGGAGAAACTCCTCTAGATACTTAAAGTATGAGCATAAAGACTTAAGTTTGAACTCTTCATAGCTTTTATCGATAGTTATAGAACATCCTTCTAGCCCAAGTCAACCCAATGCGTGTGTGGTAGGGACTAGCTGTTTAGTGACCAGCTGAGCATGTACTCCTTTTGTTTTAGTTACAGCCCTTTGCCTTCATTGTAAGAGCACCTGTCACCTCCTCTCAGGCTTAGCTGTTTAGGAGAGGACAAGCCAAATCTCCTCTAAGTCTAGAGTCTTCATGCTTAGTCATGGAGATGCTCCGATATAGGCACTGAACCCAAGCAGGCCAATGAGACTCAAACCAGGAAATTTTGCTCACATAGCAGAGAAAGAGAAGGTTACATTCCACTGAAGCTGCAAAGACTGACACTTTTGGGGGGGGTCAGTGGGAAAAGCTGATTTACTGAAGAGTGAAGCTAACACAGAAGAAAGCATAAATGAGATCCCAGATCTTAAACCCATTTGAACTCCTGTATCTAGCTAAGATTGATGCAATATCTACTCTTGATTTCTTTACTTTCACTTTCAACTTATGTGTCTTTGACTCTAACTTGTGTCCCTTATTGACAACATATAGTTGGATTATGCTTTTTGATCCACTCTGCTAATCTCTCTCTTCTCACTGGAGTGTTTAACCCACTTACATTTAATGTAATTACTGAGTAAGATTTACATTGGTCACTTTGCTATTTATTGTCTGTATGTCTGATGTCATTTTGTTTTGTTTCTCATTTCTTCATTATGCTTATTTTGTGTTAAATATTTTCTCTTTACCATTTTACTTCCTGTGTTATTTCTTTCACAATATATTTTAAATTATTTTCTTAGTGGTTGCCATGGAGATTATAATTAGCATCTAAAAACAATCTAATTTGGATTAATGCTAGCTTAATTTTAATAGCTTACAGAAACTTAGCTTCCATTAAAGCACAATTCCTCCCCTTCTCCTTTGTGCTATTTTTGTCACAAATTATGTTTTTATACATTACAATGCATTGACTCAGTTTTATAATTATTGCTTTACACAGTTGTCTTTCAAATCATATAGGAGAAGGAAAGAATTAAAAAATATTTTATACAGTCTGTTATATTTACCTGTGTAGTTACTTTTACTGTTATGAATCAGTAATTTCTTCTCCTTTTTTCCTTTTTCTCAATTTTATGAGATCTAATTGACATTCAATGCTATATAAATTCGGTTTACACAACATAATGATGTGACATAGGTATATCATATTGTGAAGTGATTACAGCAATAAATTTTATATTCTCATATAGATACAAAAGTTATATATACATATTTTTCCTTGTGATGAAAATCATTAGGATTTACTCTTAACAACTTTCATAAACACCAGACACAGTGCGACAACTATAGTTGCAACTACAGTGCCATGTTGTCAGTCACATCTCCAGAACATATTTATCTTGTATCTGGAAGTTTGGGCCTTTTGATTACCTTTCTCCAGTTCCCTATTTCCCACTTCTGGTGACTACAAATCTCTTTTGCTAAGGGTCTTCTTTTTTTTTTTTTAAAGATTTATTTATTTATGCACACAAGAGCTGGGGTACAAGCCAGAGTCACGGGAGGTGAGAGGATTCACCAGACAGAGTGGGGAGCAGAACAGGCAGATCTACTGAAATACACTGAGGGGAGCAGCAGGCGAGACAAGAGAGGTCTGCTGTGCCGTGTGGGTCCCCTCCCTGGCCTGCGGCAGGGATTGAACTCATGCTGCAATGGCTGCAATTTGCTTCATAGTGTGTTGCTTAACCCATTGCGCCACCAGGGTGCCAGGGTCTTATTTCTTATAAAATCTTTAAGTGCAGTTCTTTGTAACCCTAAGTGTCCCATGTGGTAGTACGCGCCACAAGGGATATCTGAAGGGGTAGCGGCCACAGTGCAGAGGGGGCTGTCTCCTATACCAACCTGTTTTTCAGCTTCTGGGGTCAAGAGCATCATGCTTATAAAGTACCGAAAACTATATGACACATTTATTTAGCCTAATCAGTATCCCCCAATTCAGGAGAATAGAAGTTGAATAATAGACTTATGGTAAATTAAAGATGACACAAATTATTTTCCACTATCCCTATTGAGCGTAATCTCCCTCCTACAGGGCAAGTTGAGGGACACCCGAGACTCCCCTAAACCTGCCTGCTCTAAATAGGTTCTGCCATCTGCTGCATAAAGACACACATACTCAAAGTGCATAAGACCTTCAATTAAAAACAACTTTAATACACTGAGTGTGCAACAGAGAGAAGTGGAAGAATGTAGTTAAAACAGTTTCCCCAAGAACACCCAAAGTTACCCATGCTCTCATGGGGAAATGCCCTGCCAGACAGTCAGCCCAAAGCAGGACTGCTGAGGCTGTAAAACTTGCCACAAGTCTAAGGCACCGCCTGGTGGGGACCCACAGGAAAGCGGCAGAGTGGGCCAGACAGGTCTGGGATGAAAGGGGCAAAATCAAAATCCATGTCAAGGTCAAGGCTGCCATTGCCAGCCTGTTCACAGCTGGGAAGTTGTGCTTTTGACCATCTTTCTCCAGTTCCCTCTCCCGCTGCCTTCCACTTCTGGTGACCACAAATATGCTCTTTTTCTAAGAGTCTTATTTCTTATGAAATCCACTGCTCAGACTAGGGATGAGGAGGACTAGTCATACATAAGGTTTTACCATATGTTAATTTCCTGGAGCCCACATCTTCACCCCATTGCCTTGGGCTCTCATCTACCCCCACAGTGCTAGGTCAAGACAGAGACATGTATGGAGGTAGGATTTCCCTCCAAGGGCCTTTTAGTTATTATTGACATGAGAACGATAACACCTAAAGATCTTAGCCAGCTGTCAGAATGCAACCTTCCAGAATTAGCAGGACAGCTCATGGTTCCTGAGAATACCTAGGTCACCGTGGATGGGGCGGGAGAGACTCTCTGGCTCTACATCAGAGTTTCACTCAGAGCGATGCGATTTTTATTTGGTTCATTTGTTCATGTTTGATAGTAACCTGTCATTTTTAGCCCATTTTTATGGTAAAGAAAGTATGTAAACAGATGTCCTAGTTTGTTAGAACTCATTGGGGTGGCATAATCAATTATTTGCTTGTTTCCCAAATAACAGAAAACATCTATATTAATTAAAGTAGGTTAACTGATGCAACTGAGAAACCCCACATTTTGAGTACCTTAATGTACCAACAAAAAAATTCTCTTGCTTATGCAACGGATTAGGCTGGCCACCTCCTTGCTGTCCTCCAAAGACTTGGGGGTCAGCCTCTTTCCATCTCCTGCCCTGATGCAGTTCTGGCCTGAGATATGTCACTTCTGGATTCATAGAGAAAGATTCCAACATGGAGGATTGACCTCGAGAATCATCTCTTCTTTTTAATAGGGATCTGGGAAGTCCAGGTACATCATTTCTGCCCACATTTTACTGGCCAGCCCCCAGGCACATGGTCCAACTCCATTCCAACTGGACAAGAAATCTAACTGCGTGTCCAGGAGGAAAGGGAGTGAATGGCCTCCTTGACCAGCAATGCTCTGTTCCTTGGGGCTGGGCTGGGCTGAGAGCTGAAAACATCAAGTGTCTTCAACATTTGAGCAACTGCAGAGCTGACTGTGGCTTTTGCCACAGATGAACTCCGGGGCCCAACGCTCTGCCAGGAATTCACCTGGCTATGAGCTTAGAAACAAGAATAATTCCTTGTCTGGAGACTGTCACATATCAGACGAGATCGGGCGCGTTCAGGGTGGTATGGCCGTAGATGAGACTGTCACATATCAAAAGCTGAGGAGGTCTGCTAAAGGTGAGGAAGGTCTGCTGCCGACTGTAGGCATCACTTTAACCACTGACATTGATCGAGTATTTGTCATATGCAAACAACTGTGATAAAATCAGTTTGCAAATATAAAGTCATCTCAAAAGGGGAATCCAAGTAAGGTGACGTGGGGTCGGCCAAGGAAACGTCATGCACATGAAGGCTATAGGGCTGGACTTCAGGATTAAGGTCAGAAAGGAGGTTCTAAGCCAAGATTTTGGTCTGAGAGAGTAATATTCTCATCAGATGGTGGACAAAGATGTTGGCCTCCATGATGTTTGAAATCCACAAGGCAAACAGCACTTGGCAATTGGGCTGCAGAAATCCTGCCCCACGTACAACAAAGCATCTCAGGCCCCGGGCTGGCTGGCTAGAGCAGACATAGGGCTGTCCATGCAAATTCCAGACATTTTCCACACTCCCTCTCCATATCCTGATGGCTAGAAATTTACGGATAAAAGAAGGGAAACCGATGCAGCTTAATTCTCTTCCTTGCAAAGAAAAGAAGAGCATTGCAGCTTAGCATTTGGTGGAATGTGGGAGAACACACGTATTTAAGCTCAAAGTCTCCTCTCACTTTCCCTAGGAGAGCATTTTCAACTCACACTGGTGGCAGAGCCAAGCTGGTCCCTTCCAGGAATGTCTTTATTTTCTGTTTTCAAGATCTGCTTTCCTTTAACCCCTTCCTAGCTCTATGCAGAACCTGCACCCCTCTGCATACAACAAAATGGTCAAAGTCAAGAAGCAGGTGAGCTTCCCCCCAGCCCCCACCCACCTTCAGCATCCTTTCCTACTGCCAAGAAGGTCGCTCCCCCACCCCCCATTCAGAAGGTCTTCAAGTACAGTAATTCCAGCAGATCCTGAGTATGGGCATGCGTTATCCCCTGGCAAAACGTGAACCCTGGGAAAAAAGGAATGACAGCTGGAGGAGGGAATTTCTCTTGTTCCTGGATTCTAGGTGCCATGAGAAAATTACATCTGTGGGACAGAGAACAGTGGCAACTCTCATAGGTGATGAAAATCTGCCCTAGGAACCATTTTTACTGCCATCAGCCTGGTTTGATGGAGAGGAAACGTGTAGAGGAAGCCAGGACTGCCTGTTCTGGCAGGAAACCACGTGTGGAGTCAGCCCCAACAGCCAGGTTTGTGCCTCCCCTGCCACTGACCTGTTCCAGAGCCTCTCGCAAAGTATTTGCCTTTTTTGAGACTCAATTTCCTGAAAGAGTAATAGGCATAAACCGCACACCTTGAAGGTGCTTTCTGCCTTTGTGAGGTCAAATTAGTAATGAGAACACATTTGCCAAAACGTTCCAGGGCTGTAAAATGCTGTATCAAAGTGCAGTATCTCTATTTTTCTCAGGAAGCTCTACTTCTGATTTTCTGATTGAAGGGTCTTTGTGAGGAAAGGACTCAGCTTCGCCCTTGTTACCTGGGAGACTTGTACTCGGTGTGCAGGACAGGGAGTCGTGCCCTGGGCAGGCTTTTAAATAGTTGAAGACTGTCAGAGAGGAGAGGCAGGGTTCCAGGTGTGCAGTGAGTGTGGTGGGAGATCTGGACATAGGTTCACCGGACGTGGCCTGGGGAGCCCTGTTCAGGGTGTTTGTTGGTGCCAGTGCCCTTTGCAGGGAGAACAGAGCCAGAACAAGAGAAGCAGATATCCCCGGGGAATGCGTAGCTCCGAGGCTGCGTCCTTACTGCCACGCTTGACCTTCTGGCTGCAGCCAGGCTGTGAGAGCAGGCCCGGCCGTGTGGGTGGAGCATGCTCGTCCACGTGACTGAACAGGTCAGGCACCGAATGCTGCGTGGCTGGCGTCTTTGTGGGGCTGGTTGGGTCTGGCCATCCAGCATGGGGGCTGGTTCAAAAAGGCAGAGAGAAACTCTGTCCTGGGTGCTTCGCCAGGTGTTGTCCCATGAGTAATCGGTGTCCTTGCAACCTGTTAAAATGACAGTGCCAGGGACCCTGGTGCCAGCTAACAGTGCCAGGGCTCAGGCATCCGAGCACTTCCCGGGCTGAGGAACGCAGAAGCTTGAGCACAGCCCCTGCCCACGACTGGAGTCTTGGGGAAGAGAAACTGACTTGCGTCTTTGACTGGAGCGCTTGCCTAACACTTACTCCACTTGTTGAGTATTAATTACTCATGGGGCTCTGGTTTCCATGGGATCAGATGTGTGCAAGAGAGAGGGAAAGGGAGGGGAAAAACACCGTGCAGAAATTAGAACACAGGTGAGAGCAGCCCAAATTCTGGCTTCCTGTCTCTGCTCCCCTTTCTGTTCTGGTGAATACAGCTACTATTTTGGACTGCTCTGGGCTGCCATAAACAAGGTCCTTTGGAGGCCAAAGTGTCCCAGCTCTCCCATTGCTCTGAGAGCCTAGCCAGCTCTCCTGCTGGGGTTATATGGCTGTGAGCTGCTCACCCTGTGCAGACATTGGCAATCGCTCACAATCCTTCATGACACAGCGGCAGACATCGGTAATCGCTCACAATACTTCATGACACAGCAGTCCAGGCAGCCAAAGCCAACTGATTGGACTTGGTGTAAGAGATAAAAACCATGTGTCATCCTTGATTTAATGCCTCTCTACCCTACATTAATCTGCTTAGGGGCCTGCTGCCTTTCCTTAGCCCGCTGGTGGTGATGTGGGCTTCACATTGGTGTGAACTTTGGGCTCAGTGAAGAGTGATGGAGAGGGAGGAGAGAACATTTCGGGAGCGGTGTCCATGCACAAGTCTCATGTTTCTCCCCCTCCTTTCACCCTCTCCTTCTCTCTCTCGCTCCCTCTCCCCACTACCTCTCTACCTTCTTCTCTCCATTCCCCCTGGCCAGCAGGACTTGGGATAACCGTGCAGAGATGTCTGTGTATAGAAAGAGCCCACTGCTGGGGAGAGGGAACCAGAGTGTGCAGTGGGGTCTATTTCTCCCTGAATTCAAGATAAGAAAACTGGCCAAAGCTTGGAGGAGTCCAGTCACTGGAGCTGCCAGGCAGGAAGCAAGTAACGGGCCACCCAGTTTCTAAAACAAAAAGGAAACAAGGGTTGCCATAGCTTCCCTCTTCTGTAAGCCTGGCTCTCCCCAAAGTTGGCTGACTTAAGGGCCTTCAAAGACGAGCTCCAAGTTTAAGTTAGATGTGTTTCTAGGATTGCTCTCGCATTCATTCATGCAGCCATACCAATCTGAGACCAACTGGGAGCCCTAATGGGCCAGGTACTGGGGTACCTCTGGGAGCAAGGGAGGCCTAGTCCCACCTTCGCAGACCTACAGCCAAGCAGACTGAAATCCACATGTAATTGTCCTGAATTCTGATGAGGTCCACAGCTAAGGAAGCTCAGGAATCCACAGGCGCGTATTTATCAAAACATGCACATATGCATTGGCATAAGGTATTTCAAACCCACAGTTTGCCCTGAAATCATGGCAAGACTCATTTTTAACTCTGCCCTAGGAGCCAGCACCAACAGCCAAGGAGCTGGTTCTGTTGAGATAGTATCTGACTCGTGGTCTTTGTTCACTGAACAATACTTCATTGAGCACCAACTCAAATGAGACTTTCTTTTCAACAAAACCTGTTTTCAGAGAGTTCACAGAGAATGACTATTTTGCATTTACAGCCAACCCCCCTCTGAGCCAGAGGGGGTATAAACAGAACATGCAGTCCAGACTCTGGCGGAATAGGATCCAGGAGAATTCCTCTGGCTGGAGGAGCCCCTAACCATTGCATGGTGTGTGCTGAAAGCACACTTAGGTTGAGAACTTCAAGTCAGCCCTGCAGGGCTGGGAGGACTGAGGTTTCATCCCAAAGCTGCTTCTGGAAAAGCACCAACCAGGTTGACCTGGAGACACATTTCTTTCTTTCAGATCACTGTTCACACTCACTCAAATAAACTACTATCCCCAATCCCTTGATAGGGAAATCAATTTCACCTGCCAGTACAAGGCGACGAGAAAACGCCACAGACAAGGGAGCCTTAGAAAAGAGAATTTGATCTTTTTCTAAGATTGGCGTCCATAGCCTTTTCAGAAACACCCTGAATACGGACTGTCTCCACGTAACAGATGCAGCCCCCCGGCTCCCTGGCCCCTGCTGTTCTGCCCCGTGCATCCCCTCTTGTAACGTCCTTTCTGAGAAGAGGGTGTACAGGGCTTAGCTTCTGCCTCAGACACGCTGTCTCACTTGCTGCAGGATCTCTAGCCGGGAGGCCCTGCCAGCGGGGAGCAGAAGGAGTGGTAAGGACTTGAGACCTCCCGCCCCAGCCCAGTTAGGCCTCTGAGATGATGGCCTAACTTTTTTTTTTTAAAGATTTATTTATGCATACAAAAGCTGGGGTACAGGCCAGAGTCACGGGAGGTGAGAGGATTCACCAGACAGAGCGGGGAGCAGAACAGACAGATTGACTGAAGTACACTGCTGAGGGGAGCAGCGGGTGAGGCAGGAGAGGTCTGCTGTGCCATGTGGGTCCCCTCCCTGGCCAGAGGCAGGCAGGGATCGAACTCGTGCTGCAGTGACTGCAGTTTGCTTCCTAGTGCGTTGCTTAACCCACTGTGCCACCAGGGAGGGATGGCCTAATCCTTGTCCACAACTGGAGAGACTCTGAGCTAGCTTCCTGCTAAGCCACCTTCTGACTCCTGACCCATGCCCCAAATCGAGAGATAATGCACGCTTCTTGTTTGAAGTTGCTATGGTTTGGGGTGGCTTGTTACACAGCAATGACCTCTTTCATGTTCTCTGAACAAAGATAGCCTTCACATCACCTCCACAGTGCAGGGGAGGCAATGCCCTCTCATTTTCTCACTCAAAATACAGTAACAACTGAACAGGAGGTTCATTTGTCCAGTCAGTGACTCTTTTTGTGGTCATTACTGCTATCCTCAGTAATGAGATCTGTGCCCCAGCTAGCCAGTAGGAGTCACTTAAATAGTCAGTCAACAAGCATTTCCTGGCCTCCCAGTAACTATGGGTAAGGTGGTGCCTGTGGAGTGGGATACAAAAATAAATGAACACTTTCTCTTTCTCAAGGGGGAACTATCCCACGTCATTATAATGCAGAGTAGGAAGTTTCAGATGATCTGGGGAATTCAGAATGAGACACTATCTCAGTCCTCTAGTAACTTACTCCAATCTAGATGGGCATGTAGAACTTCTAAATATAAATAAATTGAGAAGATATTCTCAGCACAGAGTTGGAGCTTGATACTTTTATGACAACTGAATGGATACCTAGTTACCAACAAACAAATACTAAAAGATGTGAGATTTATGTAAGTGTGAAATATCTGTCAACTTCTTATTCTCTTAGTTCTCTGGGTTTCAACCACTTATTGGAGAAATATATTCAAAACGCAGAACAGAAACAAAAGAGATCTCTGCTTCCAACCCTGGGTGAAGTTTTACCTAATTCTCTCTAACTCCCTATTGCACGTAGAGAAAATTAATCCAAAATTTCTCAATTCTATAAAGCTCCATGGAGAATTTCCTATATTGGCTTATGCCACCCTATTGTCCAGTTGAAGGAAAGGGCTCATTGCTTGTGAAATATACCAGAACCTAGCCTAGAATACTGCCCTAAAAATGTAAGCTGTAAAAGCTCTTTCTTGCAAGCCCTTTTATGTTTTAGTTGAATATGGTAATAGAAGAGGATATATTAGACTTTGTGTGGTGTGTGTGTGTGTGTGTGTGTTTTCACCTCCCTTTTATATTCTTGGTTTAGGCTGTGGATAGTTAGACTACCATGTGCAGAGGGTACATGGTAGAAAGAGCCTTTACATCCAGGGTAGACCAGATGTCTTAAGCTGGCATATTTTTTTAAAGACTAAATTTGGCTTGCATGGTGTGGTAGTTTTGATGTTACTGCTTTTAATCAGGAGATAACTGCTCACTGCACTCTTGGTTATTATGATTATTACCCTTACACGATGGCTCAGGAACACTTTTACAAAATCTCTTATAATAGAGGAATACACCCTACCAGCCGTGTTTTCATCAAATATGGGAAAGTGAAAAGTAGACCAAATATGGCACATATCAGGAACAGCGACTGTCGAACATGAACGTCTGCTCTGCTTTACTTGTTAACCTCCCTGCTTGGTCCTTGTGGGCACTGACGTCTATGACCCCAGCAACAGACTGGCCATTTCCCAGTACCGCTGGGAAGGATGATGCATGGTGCTCACCAGAGCACACAGCTGCCCCTCAAAATGCAGTCAGGGGTCACTGAACCAGAGCGACTTAACCAGCTGTGCACAAGGAGCTGGAGAAGAATACCGGGGCGAGGCTGCTTCCGCTGGGTGGTGGCTGAGGTTTAGTTGCTCACTTTGTGAGAGCCCTACGCACTAACTGCTCGGCGTCTACTATTCCAGGTCCTGCTCCAGCTACATGGATGCAAAGTCTGAAGGTCTTTGGTGACTGAGCCCTGGAACTGAGTGTCCTTTGCCTGTGCTGGCCACTCAGATGGAACATACTTTGATAAATTAGGTTTCTTGCATAAAAGCAAAATGCACTTTTAAAAATTCCCCCTTCCTGAAGCACCGCAGCTTCCCTTTGGGGAGTTACCAACTCCCCACAGTGCATGGTCTTGGGGAGAAGGCAATTCCAATGGCCTTGCATGAGGGAAGACTAAGGGGTTGGATCTTCAGCACCCCAAAACAGACAGAAGTTTGCACCGAAGCCCAGTCAGACTCTCCCTTCTGAGGACCAAAGGTGTACCTGGTGACGACTTATCACCATGGAGACATGCCCATCCGGCTTCCGGGCCCCCATCCTCAGTGCGACCTTGGCTCTTGCTCTGCTCAAGACCTGGCCCTCGGACGTCCCCTCAGTGCTGCAGCCTGAGAACTCCCCAAAACTTCCCCTTGGCTTTTAATTTGTTTTGATGTTTATAACCATAAGCTCCCTAGAAACTAAGCCCAGGGCTGGGTTCAGAGAGGCAGCGTGAGTCTAAATTCCTCTGATTGCTGTTTTAGAGGTTCACTGTCATCCCCACCCAAAGAGGTGATGAGTAATGGGTATTACAGTCTGTTGCAGAACCTCAGCTTCTGAGGGGGCTGGGAATTTTGGGGTAATTCTTGGATGGTTTCCAAGCAGCCAACACCCCTCTCCCGTCTCTCCTCTGCAAATCCAGTCAACCCTCCTTGTTGTCCCTGCACGAGACGCCTGGGGTGTGACTAGACAGCAGAGGTGGGGCTCTCTTCCCTGATCCCCAGCACAACGGTGCAGCCACACAGCCGTGCAGCTTAAGTCAAGTGCCTGTGCGAGTTCATCACAAAGCCCCATCCCATTCCTCAGATCAGCCAGAGATTGTGAAAGCAGAAATTAAATGTGAAGCGAGGGGACGGAGACTAGCCAGGAAAGGAAAGCCAGGTGTGTGTAGATGACAGTTCGAAAGAGGCTGCAGGTGGGGTGCACAGCCCCCCACGTCTCCCGGAGCATGCTGCGTCTCACATTTGCATGAGAGCGGTTGCCCAGGAAGAGCAAATTGGAAAACAAGTTGGAGTCAGGCACAAAACCGATGAGCCTCTCCCCAGAGAGGCCACTGAGAGTTAAACTGTGCAAAATTCTTCCTCCTGCAGTTTCACGTGAGGCTGGAGGGTACGCCATCATTTTTCTCAAAGTTAGCATCAGAGAAGGCTCACCCGGCCCATGCGCGCCCACTCTCAGAGCATTTGAAAGAACGGAGAAGATGACAGGTCAGGAATACCTCTGCGGAATGGCCCGATGCTCCCCCAAACAGCAGGCTTCAGGGACCCCTCATCTTGCAAACACTCATTTCTAGGTGATATTGATTGAAGATCACAAAATTCAAAGGTTAGGCCTTTCCTCAAGTAAAATTCAAAGGTTAGGCCTTTCCTCAAGTAAAATTGTCCAAATTATCCCAGAGGGAAGTCTGGTTTTGCTGGCTCTACCCCTTGAAGAATACACTACTCTACCACCCCTGACGTCCATTTCTGTATACACACTCAGCTGGCAGTTTCCCTTAAGGCCCTACCCCTAACCTTGTAGCCTAAGGAAGCTTGGATTCTCCCCATGCCCCCAGTGAAGAACCGCTGAGCTAGAGATGATACAAACATGCCATCTGAGTTTCTGAGGCTGATGCTGAGAGACTCCTAGCAGCTGGTACTCTGTGCTACAAAATCCTCCATCTCCAAGAAAAGATGGAACAGCAAAAAGAAGGGGTGATGTGGACAAGGCCAAGATGCAAGGAGATGGGTCCAGGGCCACCAGTGCTCATGAGACCATGGAGCAGCTGCTTGGTAAGGGATGGATGAGGCCAACCCTGAAGAAATCAGGTCTAAGTGGGGGAACTGGCATGGTCTGAGAGCCTGGGCACAGCCATTCCTGAAGCCGCCACACCTTGCACTATTCAGCAGGGGAAGTCAATGAATCCCATTTGGCTTAAGTCCATCTGAGCCAAATTTCTGTCACTTATAAATCCTGTAGTCACAACATTGTCATGGGTCATGGATCAGTCCAGGGGCCTCCGGTTTAGACCAGCTTCTGCCATTGGGACCCCGCTTGGACAAGTCAGTCGCTGCCCAGATTCCTCTTTGAAACAAAAGGATACCAGTCATACTGGATGAGGGTCAGCACCAATGACCTCATTTTAACTTGAGGACCTCTATGAAGATACCGTCTCTAAATAAGGTCACATTCTGTAGTACTAGAGACTGGGGGGGGCCATACGGATTTGGCGGGACAATTCATCCTACCAGCCTACCCCAAAAAACTGATTGCCTCCAAACCCTTGAATCGGGGTTTATTTCCAGAGTAGTCCAAGCTAAGACAGGTCTAAATCCAGTGCCACAAATTTATTTACGCCGTCATACAGAGCTCCGGGATGTTCTGAGAAATGCATCATTAGGAGGGTTTGTTGTGTGAATGTCACAGCGTGTGCTTACAAGCACCTGGATGGTCTAGTCAACTACTTAGGCTATTTCTAGGGTCCTCTATATGTCATATATGTGGCTGGTCACTGGCCGGAAGCCTTTATGTCATTATGTGGTGACATTGTATTGTATATATTTTACCTTATTATATATACATATACATGTCTATCCATACATGCACACATACATACATATGATTTACATATTTACTTCAAAGTGGGCATGTGCAATAGATTTAAATTTTGCAGTCCTGGAGGCATCTCACCCACTCCAGAGCTGCATCTACTGAGGTACCCTGATTGTCCCGGGTAGGAGAGAGCACTGCACCCAGCACACACCAGGCAGAAAAACAATCGAACTTTAAGAACTAGATCTTTAACTTTTTAAAATTTTAGCTTGTAACATGTGAGATGGGAAACAGACTAGGCAGTAGCTTCTTGTCTTAGGGCAGAACAAGGTTTTGGAGTTAGTGGCACCGATATGCTGGTGTTACTACTTAAAAAAACTTGTGGGAGCAGAGGCTGAGCTGCCCACCAGGCATGGGGGTTGTGCTGGGACGGGAAAAAAGAGGGGTCACCACAGACGTTTTGGTTGTTCTGACAGAGGCTGGTTCTCTCTCTCAAGGGGCACCCCCAGACCTGGTTGATCAGCTAATGTGTAACCCTAACAGACGAAGAGACGTGGCTGGAGGGTTTCCAGGGAGAGGGGGATGGCTGTGCCTACTTCTCGTTTGACTCTGAACTTGGAGAGGGATTAAGTGGGGAGATCACTCCAGGAAACCCAGACATTGAGCACAGTGTCTCAGGTATTAAGCACAGCCACTGAGACAGAGTCAAGTAGAATCCACGTCTCTCTCAGGCCCACCTGGCTGCTGAGATGGGAGGCAAAACGTCCCCAAACTCAGAACAAGAACTTTGGCACAGATGTTTGAAGAATTAAATTATTCTGATAGATGTAGCCGAAGGAGACACGTGGCACACTTGAGCTGGAAGCTCCACGACCTATAGCATTTGAGGATTTTCAGGGGGAAATTTCTGTTTCCTTCTGACTATGAGCTCAGAAGAGACCTGGGAGAGTCGCAAGACCAATTCCACCTATCTGAATGAACGCCACGGATTCAGCTTGTTTTGGAGATGGGCCAGTAGGAGAGCAGGTGACCCCTCAAAATTCACAGGGTAAAGATCACTGTCCCAGTGGATTTGCCATCCTTTTCTTTCAGGAGTGTAATCCAAGGTTTGTGGGTTACTCTGTGTCTGTCCCACACACCTTGGAATCTGCCAAGAAACCCTACTAGTCATACATAGGCTCGTGCATAAAGAGAAATTACGCTTTGCCATAAACACAGGAGTCAGCTAAGTTCAGCTTTACAGCTTTGGACTTACCTGGCTCTAAGGTGAACAAGACCTTGGCTGGGATTTATGTTTACCTATTTAAAATGTTTTTTTGAAACTTAAAGGGCAGTTGAAGTCCTGGAAACTCTCCTATTTGAAGTGCAGGAGAGGGGACCAACTCCGTTGTCAGATTTTTTTTTTTTTAAAGATTTATTTATTTATGCATACAAGCACTGGGGTACAGGCCAGAGGTGTGGGGGGGTGAGAGCGGGGAGCAGAACAGGCAGATCAACAGAAGTACACTGCTGAGGGGAGCAGCGGGCACAGCAGGAGAGGTCTGCCACACCATGTGGGTCCCCCCNCCCCCCCGGCCGGCAGCAGGGATCGAACTCGTGCTGCAGTGGCTGCGATTTGCTTCGTAGTGCGTTGCTTAACCCACTGCGCCACCAGGGGAGGCCCTCCGTTGACAGATTTAACCAGAGAAATAAACTCTTTTGGCAATAGGAGAATACAGAGTGTCATCAGAATTCTAAAGAAGGCAGCAAAATACTTGGGTCTTAGGAAGAAACGATGACCTTCAAGCCCACCCCCCCCCCCCCACATTCCTGTGGGAGGTTCAGACTGGATGAGTCACTGGGGATTAGCTTCTGGAATTGAGAAGACACGCTTTCCTCCATTAATGGCATCTCCTTATCTCCCCACCCCAGTTAACACCATAATCACACTTCATCAGTGCCCTGGAGAGTGGACAGGAAGGCCTCACCTGCCCATCCCATGGAAACTCCTCCTAGCTCTTGCGAGGACCAGGTTCCTGTTAGAATGATTTCCACTAATAAATGGGATGGGCTGCTCCAGGCTTTATTTCACATTTGTAAAACTCCACCCTTCATCTCTGGATGTGTCTTGGGTCTTATCTTCCAAGAGCCCCCGGCCTACAGAGGTAGCCTGCTGGCTGGGACTTAATTAGGCAGCGTTTGAAGATCTGGTGGCCCTGTGGCAGTCCGCCACCTTATCTCACCATGCAGAAATCCCTTGGGCATCCTTCCTGCAGAGTACTCCGGGACCCATCCAGAAGGGCTGGAGATGGATTTTTGATTTGTAAAACCTAACAATACAAAATAAAATCTGTCTTTCAGTATATTACCTGGGAAGCCCAGACTGCCTGAGGAAGCCAGTCCATTCCAGGGTTGCAAGGAATCTTAAGTTATATAATCAAGGGATTGGAGTGGGTAGAAGGAAAGGTGGGGATCAGAGAGACCTGACCGGCCAAGGTCACCCTGATTGCTGAGATATCATTGGACGGGGTCGTGGCCCCTTGATCCCTCGAAAGAGAGACCAAGGAAAGAAGACAGGGGTGTTCCTAGTCCACAAAGGTCCCAAGTGCCCAGAAAAGCAGGTGTACAGCGCACCTGGGCCAGTGCTGTCATGCTGAGCCGCCACAAGGTGGCAATGAGCAAGATCACATTGGCTTTTATAAAAGGTGCTTTCGGGGCTCAATTTTAGGTACTGTGACTTAAGAAATCAAGTCCAGCATGAGGGATTTTGTGGTGTCGTAGCAAGAAAGGTTGGGTTCCCCAATGCAAACTTCAGACAGGGTCTTCTTTTCTCTTTAGCAGAAAACTGAAATCCAGGCCTGGTTCACCAGTCCAGGGCCCACTGTCTGAATGCAGAGTCTGAGTTCTCTGGTGCTTCTGACCTTTGACCTAGGTAGATGCCCCCACCAGGAGAGCTCAGTGGCCACAGCGGAGGCCCTGAGGTCAACCGAGTAACCTCATTGGCTAGCTGAGAAGGCTTAGCTACATCTCACACTAGAGGCCTCCTGGTCCTTTGCGAGGATCTGATAAGGTAGTCAGGCTGCCGGGGAACAGTGAGTCGTAGGAGTCCCCATCCTGAACTAAGCAGTCCTGCTCTTTTTGCAGGGGTGACAGGTGAGCTTGGCTGGATGGGAAGTGATTGTGTTCAGTTAGCAGCCCAGACGTTTGGTCAGTCTGGCTGAGTGAAATGGCCAAAATAGAAGCATCTTGCAGCAGCAACAATCATAATAGCGCCTTATCTTCTGTTTATGTAACACCCTGTAGTTCTGAAATTGCTTTCTCGTTCATCACCTCTGTTGATGCTCACAGCACCTGGACGAGGCAGGTGGGGCAGGCAGCATCAGGGCCTTCACCAGCTCATAGGCGTCTCTGAGTGAATCAGACAAAGGTGCCCCTGGCTCTGGCACAGGGAGGGCAAATCCTGTTCAGCTGGACACCAGCTTCCCCTTGCTCTCAGTCATACCCCTTGTGCAGGGCACAGCCTGCTCAACTGTACATGGCGGTCCTGAGTATTACCTCCATTTTTTAGGTGCACAAATTAAGGCTCAAAGAATTGACTTGTCCAAGGTCACACATCTTGTAGATTCTCTGATTACAGACCCCAGTTTACCAAATGCAACCATCTTCCGTGTCACCTGCGAGCCCCCTTTTTATGGTTAAAAAATGACACTGAATTTGAGCATTTTCTTCTCCCATTTTCGTCCAAACGTCCTGCTTGCTGAGTGAAATAAATGCTCACATTAAGAGCCAGCCTTGGTGGATTTTGTTGCACCATGTAAAATTCCATCACAAAGTTTAATCCTTTGAGACGTTAAGGGCTGCAGCTGCAAACAATTAATTTGTGTTAAACTCCAAATGCATCTGGAAGAGAGTTCCATGTCACTGCTTTCCAAACTACGCCTCTGAACACGAGCACCCACACGAGCATCCAGAGCACCTGGACCATTCGGGAAACACGTCGCTGGACCCCGGCCCCAGGTTTCGTGTTCAGTAGGTCTACCCGAATCCTGAGAGCCTGCGTTTCTAACACGTTTCCAGTGAAACTGCTATTGCTGCTTCCAGGCCACATGTTGGGCAGGAAGGTTCTAGCAGATACTAACAGGCGTTCGTATGACTAATTTATTTTTAAACACGCATAACAGTGTTCCCATGGATGTTAATCCAAAAGATAGTGCGAAAAAATCCTATCAACGTGATTTAAAAAATGACCATCTGGATTTAGTTTTATTCATTTATCTTCCAATCATTTAAAATAAGTGCTGCAAATGTGCTAGGGTCTGCGAGAGCCCCTGGGGTTTTCAGGACTGGCCCCCATCTTCCGGGACCTCTAGATGCGGCAGGGGCCACAGAGAAGACCACCAAACAGCCCATGAAAATGAACACACAGAAACCCTACTTAAGTGAGTCGAAGCCTCCCTAGTGGTGCAAGGAGTTAGGTCGCAGCACTATGAAGCTATCCGCAGCCACTGCAGCATGAGTTCGATCCCCTGTCAGGGAGCTGACCCACAGGGCGCAGCCGACCTCTCCTATCTCCCTGCTGCTCCCCTCAGTAGTGTATATCAGTCGATCTGCCTGTTCTACTCCCCCTCTGTCTCTGGCGAATCCTCTCACCCCACACCTCTGGCCTGCACCCCAGCTCTTGTATGCATAAATAAGTAAATCTTAAAAAATATAAAATAAATGAGGTCGGTGCCCATGTGCATTCAGCAGATGAGAGGACCCACATGCCTGCATCTCAGACCAGAAGTGCTATGCTCCCAACCCCCAACTCCCCGAAAGGAAGAAAGAAGTTCCTACTGCCCAATAGAGCCCCTCCAAAGACTATATATTAGGGGCTGCTGACTTGGGTTTTAGGGATTCCCTCTTAAGTGTCACCTTATAAACTGCCTTTTGTTGTTGTCAGAAACACTGGCTGCTTGGTAAAGGTCCAGAAACCCAATGGGTAATCTATCCTGCCCCAAGGAAGGAGGTTTAGGCATCTAGGGGTGGGGGCTAGGATAGCTGGTGAGCCAATACAATAGCAGGTCCTTGTTTGAGCTACTCAGAGTTTCCTCAAAGCCAACAGCTTTTATGCAGACCTGGTTTAGGGTGGGCTGGGGGTTCCCAGGACATCAGAGGCAACCTGGGCAGGATTTGTGGGTGTGCAACCCCCAGCTCCCACGTGAGGACAGTCCCACACTTGGTGTCACGTTCCACTGTTGCCCTCTTGAAATCCTCAATGATGTTGAACCAGGGCCCCCCGTTTTCACTTTGTACCGAGCCCTGCAAACCACGTAGCCTGCTCGGGTGGTGAGTAAGCAGGCGTGACACAGGGCCTTTTTCAGCACCTACTAAGTGCCACGCCCTGACTCAAGCACTCGACAGTCTTGATTTCGTAGGCGCGGGCTCCTGCCACAGGATCCATCGGCTGAATGCGGAGACAGACACATGAATAGCAACTGACAGCTCCGTGTGGGCAGCGAGAAGGGAACAGAACACGCCCGATCCTTCATGCCCACAGGAGAGCTTGTCTCTGCCAAGCGGTCTCGGGCTGTCAGCAGAGAGCTCCACGTGTCCCATCACACCCAGGACCGCTGAGTCCTCGCCCAGGTGATCTGTGGGGGGAGGAGCGGGGGCGTCTCCAGCACACAGAACTGCACCTTCGTGCCAAGTTTAGCTTCCGTCAAGGCGGTGTTATTAATGTGTATCTTCTTCCAGAGGCTCATCAGATAGAGCCGGTAATCTTGAACAGCGCTGCAGATTTACTTTCAAGTGAGAAGGCAGCTTCTTCCTCTGACCCTTGATTTGTCTTCAATCTCCCTCGATCCAGCCCTCGTTTGAATGAATATAACTCAACAAAGACCCAGGTCTGGTTGACTGACTTGAACCAGGGCTCCAGCCGGATCATCTCCACTATCGGTGGTCTGCAGGGAGTGACCCCCAGACCATGCGCACGGGCTCACCTGGTATGCACAACGATGAGGCGTCCCAAACTGCACCCAAGTCTGGAATCTGAGGGCTGTGTGCAGCTCTGCTTTTGTTTGTTTGGCTTTCTCCCCCGGCGAGTCTTGAGCCTGTGCATGTTTGAGAAGGTCCCCAGGAAGGAGGGACCCCAGGCCACTGGGGCCTACTAAGTGTACATGACACCTACTGTGCTAGCATGCCAAGAGAAGCCCCAGGAAGGGAGGTCAGTGACACCTCCCCGCCCCTGCCGCCAGAAAGGAGGTGACAGTGTGTGTGGGAGCGAGACTCACAGGTGTGCAGATATGAGGCGGCAGAGCTGAGCCCCTGACACCAGGTGAGCTGCAGGCAGGGGCCCCAAAGGCCATCAGGGGTCCAGAAGTGACAGAGAACATGGGGACCCCTCCCCCAGAAGACCTCCACTTACACCTGTGATTTGGGGACTTTTGCATGAGAGCTCCCTCGAAAGTACTCTGTAACAAGACCGGCCCGAGCTTTCGTGACGAAGGAGAAGCCACAGAATTCGGCTGTGACCTAGAGGCCCCGACCGGGGCCCTGTGCCCAGGGGTCACCTCACGCCACGCCCAGGTGGCCCGACTCCTCGCACCCCTCACACCCCGACGTGTCCAGAGCTTTGCTTCGCTGCAGGACCCTCAACATTTGCTGCTTCCATTCGCCCCAGTCTCCCTCTTCCTGGCCACTGTCCCCGGCCACACGCAGCTGGGGCCGCCTCTCCTCCCGGCGGGCCTTTCCTGCCCTCCCTCTCCAGACACACCCCCACGCTGCCTCCCTTTTCTCCAATGCCGCCGTGTTTCTTCCAGCCCCCACACACGCTCCTCCTTCCTTGGCCTGCCAGGTCTAGAGCGTGTCAGTTCCCTGAGGACACGGCCCGTCCCCAGCCCTGGCCGCCAGGCCCGCGGCAAGCAGCCCCCCTTGATCGCCCGATGCATGAACAAGGCCTTGGCCGGCCAGGTGGCGGATGGCTCTCCAGAAGGAAGAGCCCAGCAGACGCCTGCCGAAGCAGGCAGCGGGCCGGACTGCGCCGATTCGGTTCTTTCAACAGACACTTAACTGGGCACCTCTGTGTGCAGCGCCCACGGGTGTCGCTGACGAGGAAAAGCTCTCCACCGTGGGCAGCGGTTCCAGAGAAGAGCTAGGAACGGACCTAAGAGACAAGTGAGTTGCCCGGCCTGGCAGGAGGATGTCTGAGAAGAGAGACAGGTGGGGGAGGAGGGGGAGGGTGAGAGGTGGGATGAGGCCGGAAGAGCAGAGGGAGGGCCAACCTCACAAAGATGAAGGGCCCCGGCAGGAGAAACTGAGGCTAGACCAGGGCAGTGTCTGGTGCTTCTGAAGAACGAACAGCAAGAGGTCAGAGGGCTGCAATGGGGTGTGTCTGGGTTGCAAAGAAGGGGCTCCACCTCCAGAAGGGGGAACTTGTTTTGGGCTCGTAGGTCTGTGCTGGTCCAGGCGCAGTTGCTGGCCACGTGGGACTATCCACATGAAACAAAACCTGCAGTGGAGTTTTGTGCTCCGTGCACAGCCCGGGGCCCTAGGGCCCTGTGTCTGGTGGTACCACATAGGACATTCCAGAACATTCCGCCACAGCAGGGCGTCCGCAGTGGGCAGCCTGGTGGCACCCTCCGCCTTGACACTGACGGAAAGGGCCCCACATGGGGGGAGCAGAGACGCGGCCTCCTGGCTTCTAAGGTGAGGTTGGATCTGGGTGGGTGGAGATGGGGGTCTGAGCTGGTGGACAGGAAGAACCCACAGTGGCCGCCTGACCTGGTGGTGAGGGGGTCAGAGAGACTCTACGCTTAATGTAGAGTCAACAGAAGTACTGATGGACTGGAAGTGGGCATGAGACGAGAAGACGGGGTGAGGACGCCCCAGAGCCCCAGAGCGGGAGGACAAGATGGGGACGGCCGTGGCCAGAGTCTCTGGCTCGGGTGGGCAGGGCCAGTGGGAGTCCAGCTTGGATGTTTCCGGTTTGGGATGCTCGTCAACAGTCAGTGTTGAGCAGGGAGCTGGGCGCAGGGGCCTGGATTCAGGAGAAGGACCTGAACCGGCCACGTGGACGTGCATGCGACTGTCAGAACAGGGACGCGGCCCAGAGCAGGCTGCTGGCCCGCTGAGTGGACACCGGAGGGCGCGGGGGAGGGCGCAGACAGCCAGGGGAAGGGCCGGGCAGGGGCAGTGCAGGCCTCGCGCTCTGAAGGACCCTATTGGCCACGGGACAGGCTTGCAGCAAACACGTCCCAGCTCCGCTTGTCCCGCATTCAGCTTGCAAGGTCAAGAGCACGCCTCACTCAGTGAAAACTGGACATCCCACAACAGCCAGCAGAGCCCCGCAGGATGGGTCCCCCATGCACCCTCGCTTCTCCAGCTGCCCCCCAAGCATGCTGAGGGCTCACTGGTCTGGCCACACCTGGCCACCTGACAGATCACCCGACACCAGCCACTCTGCCCCAGGGACTTTACACTGGCTATTCCTGTCCAGCATGCGCATGGCTTGTTCCCTGCCCCCTCAAACACCTTTCCCGTCACCCCCATGCTCCCTGCCCCCTTCTTCTCGCTCTTCCCACAGGACTTATGTCCACCGACCACACTAGACATCTTTTTGTTGGTCTCCCTGGAAATACTTGCTCTAGAAGATCAATCCCTTGAAGGCAGGGGTTTTAGTTTAGCTTTGTGTCGAGGCACCTCTGGCCAAGCAAGCAGTGCCTGGCTCACGGGAGGGGGGGCAAGCAGGACCCGCTGGGCGGTGATTCAGGCCACACAGAGACCCCACAGGGACAGAGAGGCAGGGACAGCATCACCCCAGATGTGAGCCTCGGGAAAGGAGGACTTTCTGGACGTCACTCAGAGTTAAGGGGAATGAAAAAGGCAACAAAGGAGGATGGAACGGAGGGATCAGAGCTCACTTGTTGCTCTCAGAAGTGGCCCAGCGGTGCCCTCACCTCGCAGAGCAGACGGGAACATGCTAGCTCATCTCAGAGGGCAGCGGCTCCACCCCCAGGCCCCCAGCTCCTCCTCTTCTTTCTTCATCTTCCTTTTTGCCGTCACTTCAAACACAGCCCTCTCTGGCTGCTCTTAAATAGCCAGGGTAGAGACAAGCTGGGGTGGACCGGAGGTGCCTTTGAAACCAGCCAGCACTGTGCAGCCTCACGTCTCTCAGCAGGGGGGCGTCCCCCACTCCTCGTGTCCGACCTCGGGGCTGCAGGGCACCCCGCTCTGGCAGGTGCCTTCCTTGGGCACAGGCCCTGAGAGGCAGAAGCAGGGGGAGACGAGAGGCGGCCTGACAGCACCCCCTCCTTTGCTTTCTTTTAAAAAAATTACAGCAAATCGATCATGTTGGAAAAATTGGGCAATTATTTTTACAATGCCTTGTTTCTGACAGCCAGCGGCGAGGTGAGGAAGAGAGAGAACAAAGAGACAGGTCTCGCTGTCTACTTCTCTTTGTCCAGCATAAAGCGTCATTGCTCATGATTGTCGAAAATTGCACCAGCCTCAGCGAGGACTTTCAAGGGAAGCCGAGGCCCTTAAACATGCACATTTCACGGGCTTTGTTCTGGAAATGATTCTCATCACTGTAAATATGCTCAAGTCTTATGAGTTAAGGAGCAGTAACAGACTGGCAGCAGCTCGCACCCCGGCTGCGGGCTGCGGGCTTGGGAGGAGGAGTGAGATGCCGCTGAGTGATGGGGGAGAGCAGCTCCCATCAGAAGCTGACCGGGTTTATGGAGAAGAGGCTAACCCCATTTCCGTGCAGGCTCCGCCCCGGCCGCATCCAAGCAGCGTGAGTGATTTCAGAAAGAGTTTCGCGGAGGAAGGTGATGAGACACTTTTTATTCAATCCCCCTGGAGGACGAAAAGTCTTGATCTAGGGGAGCTGGTGGAGGAAGGTCAGGTAGGGGACTAGCACTGAAAAATAATGATGTGAGATCAACTTAATGACAGCTGCGTGTGCAGGTGTGTTTATGCCTGGCACGTGCATGAGAAATAGAATCTAGACTCAGACAAGAGTTGAGTCAAACCCTGCTCCCTGCATCGCGGGCCATCTGACCTTATTCTCAGGGCTCAGGCTCTCCTTCCCATTACATGAAGAGGTGTGGGGGTGGGTCACAGAGGGTCAAGGTACAGTGGTGGGTGCATTCCAGCATATTAGGGTAGGGCCGGCCCTCTGTGAGGTTGGAGAGTAGGAGGACCCAATTCTCCAACTTTCTAGAAGCAATGGGAGAACTTTCTAGAAAGACTGGTTGGGGACACCATGATGAAGGATAATGAGTGTTATGATGAGTGGGGTGGGGCTAGAAGCTAAAGACTTGAGAAAACCTGTGCCCCACTGTGCTCCACACCCTCTAGCGGCAGGGTGGGTGGAGGGCTTGAGGGCAGTGGCTCCTGAGAAGGTCCCAGCTCACATCCAGGCCTCCTCGGTGCAGGTGGAGAGGCAGCGTCGTGGTCTGGGCTCTGGACATGACTTTCTGTCATTCCCAAGCACAACTTGCTCCAGGTGCTCTCGTGCACAGGTACCCCAAAGCAGGCCTACTTCCTGCTCCCTAGCGACCCCAGTGTTTCCTAGAAGGATACAGCCAGGGTCTGCTGAGGTGTCCGGTTGGTTCTATAGCCTAAGACCTGGTCTTGTGGGAGAGCAGGCGATCACTAGCAATGATGCAATCAGGAAAAGCTCTTCTACCAATTGCCACAGGAAACTCCTCTGCCCCATTTTGTCCTTCCTGACCTCTAGAGATTCTGAACATGCCACCCAGAGACTTTCCCGGACATCATATCAGAAGTCACACCCAGCAGCGTCCCTCTGCCCCATGAATCCCATCCCAGGTGGCTTCCTTGGAGAGCAGCCACAGTCCATTCCTTTTTCTCACAGAGATTCATTCTCTTTGAGGCAAGACATCAGAGAAGAGGCTTAGGTCACCCCCAGCAGCAATCCTCAGGAAGCCTTATTTCCTTGAGAACTCTTCCACGCCAGAGTTCTGACTCGCTATGTGCCTCTCTCCTTTTTGATCTGGGCCCAGCTGTCTCCAGACGGTGGCAGAGGTACTGACACATGTCAGCACCTCTGGTTGGGGTGTTGGACAAGCAGGGCAGGCTAGAGGGTGGGAGAGGAGCTGGAATTTTAGCTCCAGCCATGGGAGGACCAAGCATCCTGGCATTTCATCTCATAATCAATTATTTCTGAAATCATCGATAGGCTCTTTATATTATTTTTTGCTTATTTTTACTTTGAAGTGCTGTGTATGGATATGCTTTCTCCCACGAACCTTGTCTTTATTTAATAAATTTCTGGAAAAATGCCCTCACATGAAATGGTGGCTGACCACGTCTCCTCTCTTCTTTGTTTCCCTCTCTCCCCAGTCCTCCCCTTCCCTCTGCCATCAGGACCACCTAGAGGGTTGGCAGAGTGAGGAGTCTGTGCTTGGGTGGCAGGGCCCTGTGGAGGGCAGATACAGAAGGGAGCTTTCTAGGAAGATGGGAACGTCCTAGATCTTCGAGTAGAAGTCCATAGGTACAGACATGCTAAAGGCTCATTGACCTACATCAGAAAGGCGCAGTTTGTTCTAAGTCCGTTCAAAGTAAAACCAGTAAAAACCAGACTTAAAAATAACACAGAGGGGGGCCTCCCTGGTGGCGCAAGGGGTTAAGTTAGGTCTACATGTGTCAGAGTCTCTCAAAAAAGGAAGCCAGACAAACAGCACGATGGGGCTCCAGCAGCATGATGGGACCTTAGAAAGACCTTACTAACTTGGGCTTCCCTGGGGGCGCAAGGGGTTAAGTCACAGCACTATGAAGCTATCCGTAGTCACTACAGCACGAGTTCGATCCTGCCCAGGGAGGGGACCCACATCCCCCTCACACACACCTGGAGGACAGGGTCAAGGAGATAAGGGATCGGCCCCAAGGAGGACCCCTGGGCATCCTGAGAAGCCTGACTTTCCTTCGGAATAGCTGCATGGGTGTCCCAGCTCTACCGTGCTGCAGCTGGGGGCGCTGGACGCAGAGCTCAGCTCTCCAAACCTGTGTCCTGCGGCGGGAATGATCTAGTCCCCGATGATGGTAGGACAGCGCCTCTCCAGGAGACAGCTCCCGCCCAGTGACTGGCACCCAGCACTCCCCAAACACAAGCTCTTGTTTCCACATTGCGCTGCCGTTACTATTACCCACCCCCAGTGAGACTGGGTACTGCTCTGGACTGAGCAGCACCTCGAGCCCCTTCCCACCCTTCAGGGAAGGAGGTCCTTGTCCCCTTGTAACGGATGAGTAAACTGAGGTTTCCGAGAAGTGAAGTGACTGAGTGTCCACCAGTGAGTTTGAACCAGGGCCGTCTGACTTCAAAGATGAACCACTTTCCACAGGGCCGGAGCGAGACAAAAGGGAAGAGGAGGTGGCCGCAGAGTCTGAGTATTTCTGCTGTGGGGCGCTCCCCCCTCTGCCAGCACAGCACACGGCCCAGATGCTGATTCATTCCACACTGCTCTTCTTAGGAGCGGACCATCGCCTCCACTCTGTTTATAACTTAAAAGCCAATTTTCTAGGGCTTTGCTGAAAGATCATAACACTGTATGACAGTGTCCCTCCTTGACTGGTGATGGGAGAACAAAAGCCAGCGTGTGAATTCCAAATAGCAACCGAGACCTAAATACATAGATAATTCCTACAGTCACATGCTGGCCACCTCCCAGGAAGGAAAGGGTGACTCAGGCCTGGGCCCAGTATCTCTGCCACTGCCCAAAAGGAAGAAAGGTTGGCATAGAAAGGTAACAAATGCAAGGGCTTTGCAGAGTTTAGGGAAGATGTATGTGGAATTCAATTTGAGCTCAATATAATGACCGTATTGAATTACTGCTTGATCTAATTGAATGCATCTATTTCTTTCATGTCTTTCTTCTACCTTTATTATGTTAAGACATTGCAGGTGTGGTAAAATAATATGGTTTCTGGTTTGAAGGGACATTTGAGTTTGGGGTGCATGTCCTGCATACCAAGCATCTAAGTGAGCCTTGGTGTCCACTTGATTGGAAACGTGGACATTCATGATTAACCTAAACTCCTGAGTTAACATCTCAGAATCAGGAATGAAAAGCAGAGAAAGGTACCTACTTTGACTTGCTGAGAAAGTCCATTCCTCCCGACAGGCTTTCATTAGGATAAGCTATCATACCTGGCACTGGAGTCCTGACATAAATCAGAATGTGAGCATTACACAGAATACAACTGCAACTTTGCCAGAATCCTCTTCTAAACTTGATAGATTCCAGGTCAAGGAAGCCAGCCAAACACTTATTGAGTCCACTGAGTAGGGCTGGGGCCGAGAGTCAACTTGAAAGAAATCCATTTTGAAGACGGTGAGTTCAGTCCATCGCTGTAGAATGCATTAGGAAGAACACAGCCTGAAGTTCATTTACAGGTAATCCATTATGAATTTGAGTCATAACTTATATTAATGAGAGCCTAGAAACTTGAGTACAAGAGGAAAAAAATCTGAGCTAAAATCTGAAGTCAGAGCTTTCCAACTTCGAGTTCCTAACTTCACGTTGACTTTGAGTTAGTAAGGTCTTTCTTTTCTTTTTTAAGATTTATTTATGCACACAAGAGCTGGGGTACAGACAAGAGGTGCGGGGGGTGAGAGGATTCAACAGAGACAGACTGGGGAGCAGAACAGGCAGATCCACTGAAACACACTGCTGAGGGGAGCAGCAGACGCAACAGGAGAGGTCTGCTGTGCCATGTGGGTCCCCTCCGTGGCCGGCGATCGAACTTGTACTGTAGTGACTGCGGATGCTTCATAGTGCTGTGACTTAACCCCCTGGGCCACCAGGGAAGCCCAAGTTAGTAAGGTCTTTCTAAGGTCCCATCATGCTGCTGGAGCCCCATCGTGCTGTTTGTCTGGCTTCCCTATTTGAGCGACCCTGACACGTGTAGAGATGGCAAATCTTCACATGCAATTCTCTTATGTTTTTCATTTCAGATGGAAAGGTTGGGGACTGCTCTTCCCAAGGACCGCCTTGCGTGGTCACTGTCTAGAGTAGCCACTGCATTCCTTCTATTTACTCCAGCCAGTAGGAAGGGGACAGTCTCTCAGTTTCCTGTCCCCATTGGTCACTGGACCTGATGTTCCATTGACTCTGAGCCATGGTATAAATACACCGTATACTGAGGAGTCAAAGTTGCTTTCCCTGGGGACTGCTTTATTTACCATTGTGAGAAGGGGAAGACAAGTGAAGCATCTTTGCTTCCAAATCAGCAGGCAGAGAAATGCCAAGAACCTCTCACTACCGCGCTTTTGTTCTTGATAACGGAAGACGGACTCAGTAGCCAGGTGCAATAGATTTAGAGCAAAACCAGACCAAACCAAACCCAAAACACATCCCTGAACAGGTACCGTGTGATCAGCAGAATACTACAGATGAGGCTACTTCTGAGTTATTGTTCACTTGTTTGTTTATGTATAATAAAATTTTAAATTTAAGCAATCCCTTTTCATAGTGCTGCCAAGGTGAATGTTTTCCAATTCACTGCTGAAATTTCACTTTGGGGAAACTGGACTGTTATTTGATGCTATATCAAGAAGTCACTCTCTAGTGACATTCAATAACATTTTCTATCAAAGCAGAATCCATCAGTGTCAAGTCCTACTCAGCAAACATGTCTGGAATGGGAATGCAAATAAATCGCATTCCAGTGGGATTAGACACAGGATAGCACATAACCACATGGAGCTAAACTCCTAATTCTATCAAGGACCCCCTTGATGAGGCATTGCTGCAAAGGCTGGTTCAGACCCAGAGCAGCTGGCGGTTCACTTATTCCCACGATGCAAGAAGGCATCTTCATTTCTTTGCAAACCTTTGTGCAGCCTGTTTTCTCTTCTGCCCCTCAGCCCTGCTTTCCAGCCCTTCCTTGCATGCAATATAGATCCCCATCCATTTGCCCAAAGCCCTTAAAATCTGTCTTTGTTTTTATTTTCTTTGCCCAAGTAAGAGTGGCAGCAGTGAGGTGCTGGGTGGCAAGCGGGCATGTTTTGAAAGTGGACGGTTTGGCAGTAGACCTGCCGCCTTAGTGTAGGTTCTCCCAAATAGGTCTGAGACAGATACAGTGACAGGGGTTCATGGGGAGGGGGGTAGTGGAGAAGGGAGACAGGGAAGACAATCAAAAAGGGTCATTATCAAGCCTTGATGTTTAACTTTACGGGGAAGCTCTGAGAAGTGGTGCAAAGCATAAACTTCAGAATTCTCCCAGCTGAGAAGAGAAGGAGTTTAGGTATTTACACACTAATTCCTGGAGACAATGATGGACAGGACAGTGCCATTCCTTAGGACATCTGGTCTACCATGCAGCAGCAGCACATTTGGCTGCTGTGTGTAGGTGGGAGCAAGTCCTCAGCCCCCTAGCAGACATCAGCATCTGGATATCAACAGGAGCATCTAGAAAAGTACTGATAAGAACTGGGCAGTGACTGTGCATGCTATCCCTGTAATACCTGAGATAGTAAATGTATCTAAGATTTTATCTCCAAGACATATTTTGGTTCCATCTCCCTTTCTCTGGCTTCTATACCCAACTCTCGTCCTAGTGACTATCATCTCCTTATTGTCTGAATTAATCCAACAGCCTCTGCACTGGCTTCCCCACTTCAACTAAGTTTCCAAATGGTTTCATAATAAAATATTTCATGCAGACAGAAAAAAACAAAAAGAATGTCCCGAACACTGGGTAAGAACAGTGGAGCTTGGCCATATCGCAACACTTTGCCTTAATTACTTCACTTCCTTTTTTCCTTAATAGCATTAAAGTTTTGCAGATGCAACTGCAGCTCCCTGTGTGTTTCTTCTTCATCTCATTCTCCTCCCAGAGGAACTGATGTTTATTTACCTCGGCCCGCTTGCTTTTCTATTTGTGCTGCAGACATGTATACCTATGTGTACAGGTGGGGTGTATGTGTACATAAGATTTATTTTTTTCAAATTGACTAAATCGACAGCTAGCATGCTGAATAAATCATTCTGGAACTTTCATTTTTGTTTGCTTGGTGTTATGTTTTCACAGTTGTACCCAACTGACACGTACAGACCTGGTCCAAGCCTCAACTACTGTAGCGCATTAGACTCTTCCTGACCCCACAGGCTGTGCACCCACCTACTTTCTGTTAGGGGGTTCCAGGCTCACCACACACACCTCCATGGTAAAAACAATTTCTCTGCCCCCTGCCCTCAACGGGTGCTGTAACAAACACTTCTGCTTTACCAGAGTCCTGATGAACCAGCGGGAGTCTTTTCTGGGCCTATTCCTAGAAATGGAAATGCTGAATCCTAGAATATGTTCATCTCCAGTGTTACTAAATATTGCCAAATTCCTCTCTAAATTGAGCTAATCTGCTTTTCCATGGATAGGATCTGAACAGTCCTTTTTCTCTACATCCTCCTCAACTCTTCATGTTTTTAATTTTTGCCATTTTAGTCCAAAGCATGTCACGAGTCTTGGCCACATCTCTGCCCTGACACTGTCTCCCTGGTAGCGCTGGAATGCAAGTGCCTTTTGTTTTCTAGATATTTTTAGTTGTCATCAGATTTCTGTTATTGTCTTAATGGTATATATGTTTTTAAAATTCTATACCAAGAAGTCATAAAGATATTTTCCTACATTTTCTCTTGAATGTATCAAAGCTTTGCTTTTTCATTTTTATTTATGTTTTATTTATTTATGTTTTATCCACTTGGGGTTGATTTTTTAATGCGTGGAGGTAAGGATCTAATTGACTTTTTTTTTCTCATTTGGAGAAATGACTATTCTAGTATATAGCTTATAGCCAGATTATGTTTTACCTTACCTTGTGGTTTTATAATGCTACACCTAGCATAGATAGATGTCTCATATACATATGGGATGGAATCTAAGTGCTCTAATTTGTGCTGTTCATTTATCTGTCGACCTTTCAGTCAAAGCCATGATGCCTTAATTACCACAACATTATTGCAACTTGTTATTAGGGAGGAAAGTCCCTCCCTTATATTGTCCTGTTGAAAATTTTGATCCTTTGCTTTTCCATATATAATTTTCATGGACATTTCTGTTAGAAGCATGATTAGAATTATATTAACTATAGATTTATTTGGGAGAATTTCCATTTTAAAATATTGATTCATTCCACCAAGGAATACAGCCAATCACCTCCAATTTCTCCCTTCCATTTTTCTAAGTCTTCTTTTACAGCTTTCAATAAAGTTAGAAATTCCTCCATAAAGATTCTTCCTTGCTACCCGTGAAAGGCTATTGTTAGTGTATGATATCTTTTTAAAACTAATTTTCCAATAGCTTTAGCTGATGTACACAATTGATTGTTGTATATTTGAGTTTATTCCTTGCAAAACTGTCATTTCTTAGTTTCATTAGTTGAAGTGTACATTCTTTGAGTTCTTTCTGTAGATAATTTTGTCTTCAAATAATGAAGGTTTTGTTTTTTGTTTCCTTTCCAATTCTTAAGTATAGGAGTACTTTTATTTCTGGGGTTTCTTTATAAAAGCCATCGAGCATAAAGGTGTTGCTTATTCATCGAAGATTCTCTGTTTTAAATGGTGAAATTCCCCTTTTTGTGATTCTTGAGAGATTTAGATTAGCTTATTGGTCCACTGAGATTTATCTTGCCTATATTATTTTGTTACTGCTGTCTGTACTGTGTTTCTCTCTCTTCTCTGCTACCTATTGGTTAAATTTCTTTATCACATACTTATTTTAAGTCACAAAATCTCAAGGGATGAACCCCCCTACTTGACTCCTGGACTTTAGAATGTTTAACCCAAACAGTCGCTTTCTCTGTGATGTGCTTCTACTGCCGACATTTTTAACTCTTTTTTTATTGTGTCCAAGTCATAATTTTCTTACTGCTGCTGCTGTGTTAGACATTTGCTGCATGTCTACATATAAGCACTTATTTTCCAGTTTCTGAGTGGTGTAGCTTGTACCTCTGTCTGTCTGGGTCTTTTGGTCCTTTTTCTTTTGAAGGTCACATCTTTTTTTTTTTTAAGATGTATTTATTTATGCATACAAGAGCTGGGGTACAGGCCAGAGAAGTGGGAGATGAGAAGATCCACCAGAAACAGAGTGGGGAGTAGGACAGGCAGATCGACTGAAATACACTGCTGAGGGGAGCAGCAGGGAGATAGGAGAGGTCTGCTGCGCCATGTGGGTTCCCTCCCCAGCTGGGGATGGAACTCCCTCTGCTGTGCTGCAGATGCTTCACAGTGCAGTGCTCAACCTGCTGTGCCACCAGGGAGGCCCTGAAGGTTAACTTGCTGTGCACTGTCACTCTAGATACATTTGTTCTATTGTCTCCTGGGCACGCTGTAACGAATGAACACACACTGGGTGATGTCTATCAACCCAAAAGTATTCCCTCCTGTTCTGCAGACCAGGAATCCAAAATCAGTGTCCTAGGCCCAAACCAAGGTCTTGGCAAAGCCACCCTCCCTGCAGAGGTGTTGGGGTGGGTGGTGGGGTGACTGACTGCTCCTGTTTTTTTCCAGCTTCTAGAGGTGCTGATGTAGCTTGATAATGATCATGTCACCCCAATAGATGGCCACTTCCAGGCTGGCTTCTTCAAATCTGCCTTTGTCCACTTAACACTGGCTTCTATTCTATGTTTGTCTGCTGACATTTGCTTCTGTCTCCCCCTTGTAAGGACACTTGTGACTGTATTTAGGGCCACCTGGCTAAGCCAGGATCATCTTTCCATTACAAGATCCTCAACGACACCTGAGTTTTTTCCTTATAAATAGCATTTACAGGTTCCAGGCAATACACTGTGATACCTTTAGGAGGACACTGTCAGCCAGCTGTTCATGTCTACATCTAAATGCTGAAAATCCCTAGCCACAATAGCTTTGAACATTTGCCATTTCCCAACTGTTTCTATTTTCAAATTCTAGAACACCTATTCACAGTAAATAGGACTCTTCCATTTAACCTTCTATTTTATCGAGACTTACTTCCATGCATTTTACCTTTTCCCTCTATGCAATCTTCTGGGAAATTTCTCACACTTTCCAATCAGTTTATTCATTTTCTTTTCAGATCTGACCAATCTGTTATCTGAAAATTTTTAATTCCATTATTTTTATCTAGAAATTCTATTGTTATTTTTTAAATGTGCAGTTTATATCCTTAGATGACATAGTCTAGTTGTTGTTTTTCTAAAGGCCTTTTCTATGACCTTATTTCAAATACCTTATGTAACCTGGTTAGATAGTTCTTGATCTGAAGTCATTAGGAAGGACTGCCCAGTGCTCCAGTTCATCAAAACCTCTGACTCTTGTCCACGGCAGAATTTCTCCTTGTGCATTTGTAATTTGAGATTGAAAACTCATTCTCAGCAGGACTTCATTTGTGGGAATCTTGTGTGTTGTGGGTTGAGGGTACGTCTGTCTCGGGAAGTTTTGTGTTTCACTTCTTCTAGATTCCCTGGGTATATCACTATTTGATACCAGAGACTGAGTCCTTTCTCAACTTAAGGGTCCTTGGATGATGTTGGTAGTTTAAATCTGTGTGAGAGCAAGTTCTTGATATTAATTTCTAGAGAGCCAGTGACTCTTAAACAGACTCTAAGTCAAGTAGCACAAGCTCTGTGGTCTCCACCTAGTCACACAGATCATTCCCTCCTTTCACAGGCATGGAGCATCGCCCCTGCCCAGCATCCGAGCCTCACAGATGAGGAGACTCATCTCTTGGTAGTCACTTCCTTTGAGTATAAGACGTCAGTCTTACATGCCTTTAATGCCTTTCTAGGCATTAAAAACTTCAGACTCTGTGTCACCAAGGTAACTTTTCATTTCTCTTTTGTTTCTGGTCCCTAAAAACACATTTTCTTGAGTGCTCACTTATGCATTTAAAATGATGTTTGCTATATTTGGCCAACTATTACTAAGTGTTTGTGTGGGAAGGTACCGCCTCCATCACTACTCTCTGCAAGAAGTGATCATCTTTCCATCAGCTCCCAGAACACTTCATGATCTTGTCTGAATGAAGGCTCTCCATTTACAATGGTGTATCTCCACAGCTGGCTCTTCCTCATCCTTCTGCTCTCAGCTTAAGTGTCTTCTCCTCTGGGAGGTGCTTCATCTCAGTTGAACATTCTCCGCTATCTTATATCAGACCTTCTCTTCCTTCTTGGAATTAGTCATGGCCTATACTTGCCTTGTTGATTCCTTTGTGTGTTTGTTAATGGTCCTCCTGCCTTCTAGAATGGATGATGCAGGCATCATATTTGGCTTGTCCTGCTCTGTATCTCTATCATCTACAATGATGCCTCATACAGAGTGAGTAAATTTCCAATAAATATCTCCTGGATGAATGAAGGAATATACCAAAAGACTCTCTTGTGAGATACCCCCCATGCCTAGAACTCACTCTCACTCAATAATGTTCTAAAGAGCTAGGAAAGATTCATCACTGTGGCCCATGGGCCTAAACTCTTAATTCTTGCATGCAAAAATTATAATATTCAGAAAACCCAGCCTCAGTAAGATTGGAAGAGTCTGCAGATACTAAGTTTCAATTATAATTAAGCCATTATATTCCTTACTTTGAGAGGCCCCTACCAGGGGTCATTCTCACCTGTGCAAAGCCTGACTTTGCACAGAGGCAGCCCCTGGGGAGTCAGATTCCTGCCTGCATAAACTACAGTCCAACAAACCTGCTCTCCAGCTACCCACTGAGGTGATAAATGTTGCTAAGAGGTGTGTGATTAAATACAAGTAGCACATGGAATCCACATAAAGTAGCAAATAATGGAATCTTTACAAAACAAATTAATTCTCCCATTTTGAAATCAATATAATCACTTTCCAGGAGCTCTAATATTAAAGAAAAGAAACCACTCATGATTTTAGCCTTACTAGAAGCCTAGGTAATCATTCTAGTGCACATTTATCTGTTTTTTAAAACCACGTTTGATTTTTTTTTTTTTGGCAATCATTTATGAAGAATTTACCCTTCGCATGGATCTCAGTTTATACAACATGCTGAGAGGGAAAGTGGCAAATTATTCCCATTTTAGAATGAGCTCAGAAGGGCATAAAGAGGCCAAGTACCCTGCTCACGGTGTCAGGAGGGCAACAGCAAGCGAAGGTTGTATTTCAGGCCTGTCTGATTCCATATCAAGCCTTTCTTGCAATTCCGCTATCACATAGCATTGAGTCCCCTCATTTCTCACTTTGTGTCTCTCCTTTTTTTTTTTCCTCTTATTCTCAGAAAGAGAATTGGATGGTCTTTGTAAGTACCTATTTTTATAGCCAACAGGAGAAAATACAATTGCTATTTTCTTATTTAGCAAGGGTTAGCTGACCCCTATGGGGAATAATGTTGCTTCATTGTGAAAAGCTGAATACTTGGATATCCTAATCCAGGAACTCCTCTCCTAGGAGTATATTCTAGAGGAAATCTCCAGGACTATCCACAGGTGCATGGCTCAAACTGAGAAAACTAGGAAACACCCAGATATTCATGGGCAGGATGGAGGCTCTCAGCAGAATTGGAATTCCTACAACTGTACGCAAACACATGGAGGAATTCTGCTTCCATAATATTGATTGAACAAAGCAAGCTACCACTGTTACAGCATCAAACCCAGCAATCTATTATTTGGTCACTCATATGTGATTAGTAAAACTATATAAAAAATACTAGATTTATAATGGATTCCACTCTGAGTTCAACAAAGATATTTATTTGGTGAGGAATATTTATTAAGTACATACTAAGTCCCAGCTGTTCTACTTGATCTTCCTATTCAGCAAATTATTTACTTCTCACCTTAGCTCTAGGAACAACTTATTATACACCAGCTTCCTTTCATGGATGAGGAAACCAATAATCAGAGAGGGCTGATTTTATATAAATTTGTCCAGATCATGGGGTACTGAGATACTTGGTCAAATAGTATTCTAAGTGTTTTGGAAAAGACTGATATTTAAATCAATGTGCTGAGTAAAGCAGATTGCTCTCCCCAATGTGGACGGGCCTCATCTAATCAATTGAAGGCCTGAATAGAACCAAGATTGACTCCCACCCTCCCCAACGAAGACAGAAAATCTGAAACTCAACAGTCTTTGAATTAAAATGTCAACTCTTTCTGAATGTTCAGTTTGCCAACTCATGCCTGCAGATCTTGTGATTTATTAGTCTCCATAGCCACGCGAATCAATTCTTTATAATAAATACACACACACACCCCTTGTTGGTTCTGCTTCTCTGAGAGAATGCTAACAAACATAGTAAGTAACTTGCCCAGTGTCACACAGCCAGCACATGGTGAGGCAGGTCGACTGGACTCCAGGGCCAGGGTGCTTAGCAACTCTCTCCAGCACACCACCTAACTGCTCCTACAGAATTGCTGAGATCCAAAGAGGATTTTAAGGTCAAAACATTATCATCTGAATGGATAGCCTTTCCTGAAAATGTATATGATTCTAGGTTTAGATGCTTCATAAATCATATATTTTCTTCTCTGCCTGGCATACAACCAATTTCTAATATCACATCTGAGTTCTGACAGTCTTGTATCCAATACAAAGTATTCTGCATTCCTCACTGGTTTCCATCAGAGGGAAAAAAAAAAAAACAGAATCTGCATTTCAAATCATTGTTGTTATGACAACACACAGTCTGGATCTGTTCAGCGCAATAGTATGCAAAGTCCCAAGTTTGAAAGCATCTTGTGTATGTGATTCAGGAGATCTCTGAAAGAGGCGGGTCTACTCACGCACTGCTATCCTCCCCAACACATACAGAGATAAAAATGTTTCTTAACGCCATGTGAATAATATAAAGAATGTGCACAAAAGCGTATAATTCTTGGAGAAACTCTCCCAGCAGGGAAGCTGAGTATTTGGTCTTTCTTCTGTGCTCATTTTTACAATAAGGTGACAAGATGTGAGACACCAGAGAGCTCAGGGAAACGTGATTTCCTCTGTAGAAAGTACTGAAGGTCCTTCTAGTCTCTCCCTTACTCTTTTACACACACACTATCAGTGACCAGACGTGTTTTAATTGTCGCCATGTGTTTCATTCCCCAGTTTGCTTTTTGTCCTGGGTTGCTACTATGCTTTAGAGAATTTTCATTCCTTTGTGTTAAGTAATCAGCTTGTGGAGAGTGTCCTTTGCTTCTCTCCTCTTTACAGGCAGTGGTGTGTTCCTTGCATTTGAAGCTCCCAGGTATCATAATATCATAGACCTAAACAGACACTTAGAAATCATCTCGTCTGGTGCAACCCTTAGCATGTGTGTGGCTTGGGAGGTGCTTTCTCTCGTTGTCCATCACGATACAGCCTCAGGGAGCCCAAGGACACGGGACCAGTCGTGGGGCTGGGCCTGGAATCCACCTCTCCAGCTTCTTTGCGGAGCTTTCTTTCCCAGAGTAGAAAACACTGCAAGGGACATCTTCATGGCCGTTTCCTCGGGCACCTGTGGGAGAGCTTTTCTGAAGCATCTGAAGGAAGTAAAATTGCTGACTCCTAGAGTATGCATATTGCAGTTTAACTAGACACTAACTAGATACTGACAAATGGTTCATCAAGAAATTTGCCCGTGCAGTCGGGTATGCCTGGCCATGTTGGAATTCCACCGCACTCCCCGGGGCAGCCTTACAGCAGTTTGCACATAGGATACTTACAGCTTTTATGCTTCATTTTTCAGACCCCTCCAAGTGTCTAGCACAAAGCATTCCTCCTAGATATTCAGTATGCATTTGGCAAACAAATATTTACATAATCGCTTTTGTGCGTGGCATTCTGAACACATACATACGTACACACCAGGCAGGTAAGAATACCATTAGGAAATTGAGTGGGTTTTGTTTGTTTGTTTGTTTTGTAAGAAGAACTGGGGTGCAGGCCAGAGGTGAGGGGGGTGAGAGGATTCCCCAGAGACAGAGCGGGGAGCAGAACAGGCAGATCAACGGAAGTACACTGCTGAGGGGAGCAGCGGGGAGACAGGAGAGGTCTGCTGCACCCTGTGGGGGAGCTCCCTGGCCGGGGATGGAGCTCCGACAGCAGCAGTGATAACTCTGAGACTTAAGCCCGAGGCCACTAGAGAGGCCCCAAAATGCTTTTATTTTTAATCAGTTCTGGCCCTGGCTCTTGTGGTTTAGCCACATCTGGCAGCGTCTTGTTCTCACGAGGGAAATGCCGTGATGGGGGTTCCAGAGTGCAGGCAGGGCACGGGGTGGGGGGCAGGCCTGGGGTTGCACAGGAAGGCAGCAACACTCTTTGAGGGTTAGTGGACCGAACAAAGCCTCAGCTCTGCATGCTTAGCACACAGCTTTACTTTACCACTCGGTACACAGTAATGACAGCACGTGTCGTGGCCAACGGTGTGGCTTGGACACAGCGACCCATCCCCTCTTTGCCATCCCCGCTCCGCATGCGCAGGTGAGTGCACGCTGACAAGAAGCTGGAGAGGTGGATTCCAGGCCCAGCCCCACGACTGGTCCCGTGTCCTTGGGCTCCCTGAGGCTGTATCGTGATGGACAACGAGAGAAAGCACCTCCCAAGCCACACACATGCTAAGGGTTGCACCAGACGAGATGATTTCTAAGTGTCTGTTTAGGTCTATGATATTATGATACCTGGGAGCTTCAAATGCAAGGAACACACCGCTGCAAGTCTGGCCTGACAAGCTCTAAATTCACTGACAATGGGACCTCTCCTGGCCAAGTCATTTTCACTTTGTACTTGAAGATGCTATTTCTCCCTTTGCTTATTTCTTATTTGCTCTCTCAGAGCAAATGCCCTTTAACTAGGTCAATGTCAAAGAGGGATATGAGTGAGTGAAAGTGTCTCCCTAAACTCTGTACCTGTCCCAGCTACCCCAAGGAGGATAGCTAAACTCTGTACCTGTCCCAGCTACCCCAAGGAGGATAGCTAAGTGTTTCAGTGTGTCTAGAAGCTGCTGGGTTTCTCGTCTGGGGACTATCATGCATTGAGAAGAAATGTGGTATATCACCCCCCAAATAGTTGAATGACTATGAAATCATTCATTTTTTTTAACTCAACAAATACTACTTGAGAGTCAGTCTCATGGGTCTCATGGGTGATGACATGAACGTGATGTGACTGTCCTCAAGGAGCTCACAATCCAGCAGGGGACTGGAGAAGGTCACTGCAAGAGGAAGAGGGAACTGATAAGCCCTCAAGAGAGTTTTTCTGCGCGAGGGGCCATGGAAGAGGGGGTAGTCTTGAAGATACATAGGGTTTATGATGGCAGAGCAGGGGAGGGTAGAGGGAATCAGTGTGCATTGGAGGGGCCATCACATACAACAATTCTGAGATAGGACAAAGGGAGGAATACACAGGCCATCCCACTGGCACGTGAACGCCTCCAGCTATTACGCCGGGAAGATTGCTCTGCGACGTTCAAGACTTCAACGTGTCCCACGAGTAACTCACGAACCCATCTCAAAGTCCAGGTCTGGTCCCCTGGGTGGTCCCCTTGAGCTGTTGCGAGACCTGAATGTTTATCTGCCTTTCAGTTATCTTCCCAGTGACCATCAAGGTGTTTGGGTTCCCCATAAGATACCATGCGAGGAACATCGCTGGTGAGCAGCAAACAGGTTACTGAAGCGGGGTAACTTATTAACACATAGCAGCTATGCAAAAATCCAGGGGAAGCAAGTGTCCAGAGTGGGGGAGTAGGAGGCGGAGATTCAGGGTGGTGACTCTCCTGCCCCAATACTTTGGGAAGGCTGAAATCCCTTGTAACCTGGTCGCAAAAGTGCAAGAACACTGAGTGCCTAGATGTGGGGAGGAGAGAGAAACCAAAGGGTCCACTACCCGCACAGCGGTTGTCCAACAACGAGCCGTCCATACCCATCACGTCCACGGGGAAAAGCAATCATAGGCCACTAATGCCTACTTCCCAAAAAAGAGGAAAAATGTTCTTCTCAGGGAATTATAAAGCAGGCTTGATTACATTTCCTTTTTGGGTAAAAGAGAGACATCACATGCTGAGACATGAGCTCAAAGCCCTTAATTTAACAACAGAGCTAACCCTCCTGGACATCCACAGGCCTCACGTCCAGTCTGCTGTCTCCAAGTCTAAGTCCTTTAAGAGGGATAATAGCAACCACCTGTCTTGTGCTTGCTCTGGACCAGGCACTGTTAGAAGTACTTTATATATATTAACTCATTTAATAGTCATCATTGTTCTATGTGGTATTTTACATATTTGTTTTATAGATCAATAAATCGAGGCTTTGTACCTAAAGTCACACAAGTAGTAAATGGCAGATGCAGCATCCAAATTCCAGAGGACTAAATATATAAGCTTTTAAACACCATGCTTTTCATATCCTTCCTAGGAAGAATATTAATAGTAAGGAGCCCCAGTAACCCAGCTGTATCAGTTAGCTACCGGCGCACAACAAATGGCCATCTCCAAAACTCAGCACTATCAATCCACAATCACTGATTATTAAACCCATGCAGTGACAGGTGGTCTAGATATCAGCTGGCATCAGCAATGCTCAGCTGGTCTGGACTAGTCTTGTTTGTGTGTCTTTGGGTCAATTGGGAGCTTGCTCGAAGCTGGAAGCAGCTACACCACCTTAGCTAGTGGCAGTTTAGTTCCACAAATCTCTTGTGAGATTTGTGATACAAGAGATAAGAGAGACAAGACGCAAGAGAGCAAGAGGAATCAAGCAAGAACTCTTGAAATCTAGTCTCAGAACTGGCCCACAGATACTTCTGCCTGATTCTACTGGTCAAATGAGTCCATGATAATATGGACTGAATATTTGCTTCCCTGCCAAATTTGTACATTAAAAGTGCAATCCCCAATGGAATGATCTTTGGAAGAGGGGCCTTTGCAGGACAATTAGACTTAGATGAGATCACAAGGGTGGGGCACTCATGATCAGATTAGTGTCCTCATAGGAAGAAGAAGAGGTCGGAGCTCTCTCTTTTCCCATGTGAGAACACAGGTAAGGTGGCATCTGCAAATGAAGAGAGATCCTCTCATCAGAACCCAAGTAAGCCAGTGCCCTGATCTCAGACTCCCTGCCTCCAGAACTATGAAAAAGCAATGTCTGTTGCTTAAGCTCTCCAGTCTTGTACTTGGTTATGACTGACATGTGGAGAAAGAACATAAATACTCCACTTTTATAAAGTCATATGAGAAAGGGTGTGAATGCAAGAAGGAAGTGGGCTGTTACTGAAATCAATCCACTTAACTCTTACAGGGGAACAGTGACACTGGTTTCTAGAAAAGGGAGAGAACAAGCCTTCAAAATCAGATGTCACCAAAATTGCTGAAGGAGCATGTAGGATGGAAAGAGACACACAAACTTTCTATAGATCATACTTTGTTTTTTAGATGCCAATCTTGTTCTAAGTTAAAACAAAATAGATTCAGAGCTGAGAAAATGGAATCTGTCTAAAAAGAAAGCTGACATTAGTGAAAAGGCATTAGGTGACAGCACTTTTTCAATCTCCCTGCTATAAACAGATCCAGGCAGTGTGCTTTTAATTGAGTGGCATATTCCCCCGCATTTATCGTAGATATTTATGACCAGCCCAAAGTTGTCTTCTAAACTTGTAATGATGTGTTGAGGGGTAAGATGAGGACAACACTCGCGCACTTCTCCATTTTAGATTATCTCCCAGAAGCCCAAGTACACAGTCTCAGAAATCATCCCCAGTAATTTCAAGGAGGCAGAGCCAGACTAATTATCTGCAATTTCATCTGTCAAAATAGTTCGGAAAGCGATCACGTGTTAGGGGGTGAATGTGAAAGGCGGGCCTCTCCAAAATGCTGGAACTCTCACAAGTTGGGGAAGGTGTCAGACACTGGCCTCAGGGCAAGGACAGTTCACTATTTAGTCACCAGGTCATAGTCTATGGCTGGCGGGAACTTGGCTCTTCCCTGTCTGAGCCTCAGCTGATCTCACAGAGGCTCCTCTAGTGTGGCTCAGGCCGTGATGCCATGGGCACTGACACAGGGATCACTCTGGAGGCGGGTACACACCTTTGCTCAGGACCCATCTTTCGTGCACATCACGTGAGACTTCAGTTACAAAGGCACATTGTGGCAGCACCATCATGGCGCCAGACTGGTCAGTGCCTGGTCTCTCTGGTGCCCCCTGCTGTTCAGGTTTTTAAATATCTAGGGCATCCCTCTGCTAACTGGGAGCAGGGAAGGAGGGTATTCTCATTGCCACAGTGGGTCCTACAGGTGTGGTTACGTCCCTCTTTCCCTGGGAGGCTGGCATATCTGCAGCAAGTCTGCCATTACCTAGTGGGCTTGGCCACTGGAGAAGTGCATGGCAGAGGAGCAAAAAGCGAGAAGGGGGAGTTGGGGTAAGTGGTCCCCTGGCTGTCTTCGTAGCAGTGGGGGCTTCTCCATCAGTCCCAGCTCAGGTCCTTCCCTGCATTCCTGGAACCACTGGCCCAGCCCTCTTCAGATCTAGGGCTGGTAAGAGCCCCACTCTTGGCCGTGATCCCATTTGACTAAAACATCTATTTTCTGCCAGGACCTTGACTATTCCAAGTGGCTGGAAAAAGAGTGGTGGTGCTGGAGAACCCAAGGGTATGATTACTAAAACGACGAAAACAATGCCAACATCAAAACAGACGTCTTTCTTGTCCAGTCGATGGACGTAAGTAGATGCGTATGAAACAGAACAACTTCTCTCCCTCCCTCTTCCCTGCCTCTACCTTTCCCTACCACTCTTCCTCTGCCCTCTCCCCTCCTGTCCTATGATTCCAAGTTCTTTTTCTTTCCTCCTCTCCTTTCACCCCTCTCTTCCCCTCCTCTTTCTCCCATCCTTGAAGACCAACTATGGTATGTTCTGCCTAGGTCCTCTGCTCTTCTGGGGAGACAAAGAGCTCACAGCCTAGGACTTAATACATACTGGAGATGCAAGGGTTAACCCAGCCTAGAAGCTGTGATGGAAACGGAGGTTCCTGAATGCACAGACCCCAGCCACCGTCCCACTGCCACTCACCAATTGGGTGACCTTGAGCCCATCAGTCACGCTACTGCTGTCCCCACTTTAATAAACAGGAGCACACCCCACTACCACAGGCAATAAGAGTGACATCATAACATGCAAAGCAGCTGACACCATGCTCAGCAAATACTGATAAGCAGCGGGCTTTTTTCTTTCCTTTAGTGGAGGGCAGGCATGATGGCATTGCTTAGTGGTGAAGAATCTTAAGATCTTAGGTAGATTATTTAACCCCTGGGTTTAAACAGGCTAATAGAAACTGCTTCTACTCATTCTCCAGGGGGTCTTATGCGTCTGTGTATGAACAGGTGTAATGCTCCAGGTGTAAACATAGTAAAGTTATCACCCAAATCCCAGCACCGATGATTCTCCGATGTTGGTGCCTATTTCACTTATTTCCTTCGCTGCTGGACAGATGACCCCCTGCCTAACCTCATCCCAGGCCCCCTCATTATTTATTTAGTGTGAGCCTTGAAATAATCTGTCAGGGAGGATATTGGAAATCGATGTGTCTGCTGAGATGGCAGGCACGGCGGAGGGGCCAGGCCCCAGGCCTTGACAAGAGCAAATCCATTTTAACCCCCCGACGTGCTGTCCTTGTGAACAGACCTCGGCGAAAAGGAAGCGAGCACTGCCCACACAGGTGCTTCCCAGCACGCCCTTGTTCTGGTGGGGGGAGGGCCCCATCCTAAGAAAAGCGCTTCCTTCCCTCCTGCCTTTCTGGTGGCAGGAGGACATCAAATGCCTGAGCAGCTGTGCAGCGTCAGATTGACGCCAGCAGCGCTGGCTGCCTTTGATCGCCCGATCCTTCCAGCACAGCTTTAGTTCTCCTGGCACCATTAAAATTACGTTAAGGGGCCTCCCTGGTGGCGCAGTGGGTTAAGCACCGCACTATGAAGCAGACCGCAGCCACTGCAGCACGAGTTCGATCTCTGCTGCCGGCCAGGGAGGAACCCACATGGCGCGGCAGACTCCTCCTGTCTCCTCCTGTCTCACCGGCTGCTCCCCTCACCAGTGTATTTCAGTGTATCCATCTGTTCTGCCCCCCACTCTGCTTCTGGTGACTCCTCTCACCCCCCACACCTCTGGCCTGTACCCCAGTTCTTCTATGCATAGATAAATAAATCTTAAAAAAAAAAAGTCACCTAAGTACTGTCCATAGGCCACAGGTTAAATGCACACAGTCGGGCCTCCCTGGTGGCGCAGTGGGTTA
>JAGFMF010012255.1:6227584-6300658 GCA_019455555.1 Galemys pyrenaicus | reverse complement strand
CTGTGGTGAATCCTCTCACCCCCCCACACCTCTGGCCTGTACCCCAGTGCTTGTATGCATAAATAAATAAATCTTTAAAAAAATAAAATAAAATAAAATTACGTTAAGGGGCTTCCCGGCTGCTTTTTTTTTTTCGACCTTTCCTCTACAGTTGGTGTTTGCAAGTGCATCTTTCCAGGACTTCTAGCAACAGCACACACACACACACACACACACACACACCCCACCCCCCCACCCCCGTTCAGGTGCAAAAGGATCACAGCATCTGGGACCTTCTGAGGACGCACCTGTCAAGGCGAAGGCTGGGGAGCACAGGGGTGAGCGGCGGCACTGGGGAGGGCGGTGGGAGCCGCTGTTGGCAGCGTGACCCCGGCACACACAGGGCACAGCGGCCAGCAGCCCGGATGCCCTGTGAGCCTGCACCTCACCGGGCACTGCTACCGGAACCACCAGGCCCGCGTCCCTGGTAGCGCAGGATGGGGGATCACACAGCCCGGAAGGCCGGGGGAGGACCCTTCGCACGAGGGGCAGCTCAAAAATGAAATCACGTCTGCAAGAGCTGATGACCCAAGGACTTTCACTTGTGCACATCTGTTCTTGCTCCACAGTGATGGAGCGGCCGGAATGATGACACAGCAACATTCGCCACTGGGCGAGCAGCTGCGCTGGACCAGGTGCGTGATGAAAGGCTTTGCGGATGCTGTCTCAGGGTTCTCAAACCTGTGGACTAACCAATAAGGGGTGTCACACAGAAGGGTTCCTTGAGCAAAGTGGTTTGAGAAAGGCCCTGCTGGAGGCTCTGTCAGTCCTGGGCTGTTAGAGTCACTTGGTTTGGCTGTGCTGAGTCCCCTCGAGCACAGAGCTCAGAGCGGCTGTGACAGTCTTGAAGAAGACAATGTCTGAGTTTGAAGAAATTGTCCCTAGGTTAAAAGTCTCCCGAGGGGTTGCAGAATGCCATGCTCCCCCCGAACCCCGTGCTGGCCTGTGTGTGCCCCCCAACACCTCGCACGAGTCAACAGCCCCTACCCCTCCATTAGAACCCCACTGTCTTGAGAAAATTGGGGTGTTATTCTGTGGGCTGGAGTGGACTGTCCAGAGCTCCACCACACTCTCAAGGGGGCTCTAAAAAGAAACAGGTTCCTTTGCCTCTTTGAGGGCACTTGGGTCATTTCCATATCTTGGCTATTGCAAATAGAGCTGTGATAAACATAGGAGTTGATGCCTAGGACTGGAATCGCTGGATCATATGGTAGATCCATTCTTAGTGTTTTGAGGGTCCTCCACACAGTTTTCCTACAAATGGAATATTACTCGGCAAACAAAAAGACAAACACATGTCATTTGTGGCTAGATGGACAGAGCTGGAAAGGATTATGCTAACTGAAATAACTCAGAAGGAACGAGATAAATATTGGATGGTCTCACTTATATGTGGAATACAGAGAAACCAAATGAAAGGCCAAGGAAAGACAAAACTAGTAAGCTGACCAAAGATCTGAGGCATACAGCAAGGGAGGAGGAGGGAGTGGGGGAAAACCAGGGAAGGGAAGAGACAAAGGAGTATGGTAATGGTTCATGGGGGAGGGGGATGTGATATGGTGGCAGGAGAACTATGGGCTCTACTCCTGAGGGGAGAAACCAATTCCTGTTCAAAAATGAGCAATATAAGAAAATAAAAAGATTCTAAAAGAGACGGGATTCCAATTACTTGAGGTCACGCCAGAGGTTCTCAGCCAGGCAAGCTGGCCCTCCCAGGCAACATCTGTCAAGCCCGGAGAAGTTCTGGGCTGTCACAGCTGGAGAGGGTGGTGCTACTGGTACCCAGTGGGTACTGGCCGGAGACGCTGCCAAGCATCCCCCAGAGCATGGGCAACCCCCACCCTGAGCGCCATAAAGAACTGTGTGGCCCCAGACAGTAGTGTTGCCCGGGGGGCCGGGGAGGGAGAATCCCGAAGCCAGACCACAGCTCTGTGGGCCAGAGAGCCTGTCTCACACGGGGCTGTGTTTCCAGCACCCTGCGCAGAGCAGGCCTTCACTATCTTCCTGCAGCCTGACTAGTCAAATGTGAACCAAGTGCAGCTTGGCGGTACCAGCACTACCTCTAACAGTCAAGGTCAGGGACCGTTCAGTCTCTTGGGAGTAGTGACTTGGGAGTTGTGAAGGGTTTTTACCACTAGGTGTCTAGTACGTACATTTTTGCCCGACACATTCCTGCCCTCTCTCTCCAGCACTTCCGGCGGAGAAATTCCTGCTTTGTGGTTTTCTTGTCTGGAGGTCTGTGTTGGGGACCAAATGTCTGTGCTCCCCCCATCCTCCCACCCCAATGTGTACGTCGAAAACCTAAAGTCCCAGCGGGATGGTGAATGGGATGGGCTGGGAGGCGATAGTGTCAAGTGGGTGCAGCCACCACAGCGGGGTCAGCGCGCTGGTAGAGGGCCCCAAAGTAGCCGAGAACTGCCTGCCCAACTTCCGGAACCCTGTGTCTGCCGACTGCTGTCCAGGGTCAAACAAAGAGGACAACGCCCAGGACTTAGCCTGGCTCCAGCGAAAAAAGGAGCATGACCAGCAGGATCGGGGTTCTGGGGTGTGCTTCTGGACCCCTGCTGTCCGTGCATATATGTGTGTGTATTTGCACAGAAATATACGCATGGGGTTGATCTGTGGGCCGCTCACCCCAGCTGCTAACAGATGGGATGGAATCTGGGCATGTTTCCTTTCTAGTAGATTTTCTGGCTGTATTTTGCAGGTGGAGCAGGACTTCCTGATTGCTCAGTCACGGGTATGAAAGAAGGAGCTGGAAGAGGGAGGTGGCCACTGGCTGGCAGGGGCCCTGGGAGGAGCAGGAGGGGCCCAGGAGCTCTTGGGAACAGGCCCCTCATCCAGGGCTCAGGTGCCCCTTGGCCCGCGCACTGGGCAGGTCGGCGGCTGTCTGTGTGCGTCTGTCTGGTGATGCAGGTATGGGGGCCGCCAAGGAGCGGGTACAGTGAGCAAAGAGCTCTGAGGACTGATCTGGGACCGCAACTCGGGGAGTCAGACCTGAGACGGGTCCTCAGAGGTGACAGAGGAGCAGCGTGTGTACCTGGAGCACATGGCCTGGTCACTGCTCCCCAGCTCCAAATCCGCCCCCCCAAGTCCAGGGTACCCACACTTCTTCCTGGGTCTGGCTGTGGTGCCCTCACTGGCCTCCTGCTGATACCCCAGTCAAGTCCCAGCAGATGGTCCTTTGAACACCAGCTCAGATCCACCCTCCCTGCTTAGGTCCTTCTCACCTGTGGCTCCAATTTCACCCACTCCACATCACAGCACATCTCCCCAGTGGTGGGCCTGGCCACCTTTCTGCCTTTGCCTCCACCCACCCCTCCCAGAGCATGCCCGGTGCAGCAGCACCAGCATGCTCCTGCCACAGGGCCTTTGCACGTACTCTCCTGGCACAGAGAATGCTCTCCCCTGCATATCTGCTCACTCAGCAACTCAATTACACCCCCAGTGGGGCTCCCCTGGCCTCCCAAGAACAATTTAACTCCCCCAGTTCCTAATATTTCCCCTCACCAGGGACACGGGGTCTTTTTTTCTTAGTTACAGTACAGATCTCACGACACATTTTACTTATTTACTTCCTGTCTCTCCCACTAGAATATAAACTTCAGATGGGCAGGGGTGTTGTCTGTTTTGCAGTCTACTTAATCTCCAGGGACAGGTCAAGGCTTAGCATCTCATAGGTGCTCACTATGTGATTAATCTAAATCAAAGCTTGCTGTGGTGTACGCCTCTGCTTTCATGTAGCAGATTTTGGGATCGTTGGGAAAATAGAAAGAATATGTGTTCATATAGATGCATGCATGCATGTGTGTGCATGCATATGAGTGTGCATATACACACGTGTGCATGCACGTGTAGATGTATTTGTGGGTTTATTTCAAAGTCAAAAATGTGCCTAATGTCCTTATTTGGCTTTCGCCTACTTACTCTTCTTTTTATTGTAGGGAACTTTAAACTAATTTTATAGTAAGATTTTAAACAACTGACATTTATTTCCCTTGTAGATAATTAGGTTTCGTGAAATACATCAGTTCTCGGTGAGAGGAAGTCTGTCCCTGTCTTGTTAATCTGCTCACTCGGGGAGTCCCTGTCCCTCCCAGAGCCAGCGCCCCTGGAGCAGGGCCTGGCTGAGCACTGGCCTGGCACATGGGAGGGGCTTACATTATAGATCTTTACATTATAGATCATTACACTGTAGATCATTGTATTTTTCAATGACTGACGGATACGCCCAGGGAGACATGCATTTTCAAGCACTGGTCCTAAAATGCTGGCCTAGCGGACCTTAGCCAACGGATACATCAGCAGTTCTCAACTGAGGGTGACTTTGCCCTTGGAGTTGGGGGGGACATTCTCAGTTGTCACCTCTGGAGGGGAAGGGCGGTAACCACTGGCACCTGGTAGGTGGAGACCAGGGCTGCCCTGAACACCCTACGATGCACACGACGGTACCCCCAAAAAGGAATGGGTTGCCCTGAACACCCTACAATGCACACGACGGTACCCCCAAAAAGGAATGGGCTGCCCTGAACACCCTACAATGCACACAATGGTACCCCCAAAAAGGAATGGTCCAGCTGCAGCCCCAGAGTATGGGGGCGCAGAAAGCCCAGATTGAACCGAACAGGCCCACAAGCCCTGTGTGCAGGGGCACTTGCCTTTGGGGGGTGGGGAGCTCGCTCTCCACGTGGAAGGCTGCGCAGCCGCCCAGCCCAGCACTGAGTTCCAGAACCCTCCACTCTGCAGCACGGGCACAAGTGGCTGAGCTGGGGACAACCCGCCCGTAGGGTTAAATCTGCTCACCCCCAGCTCCAATGACTGGCCAGTGTGACTTGTTCCCCGGTGAGAAGCAGGGCCGGAGCGGTGAAGAGGAAGGGAGGGCAGAGGCTGGTTTCTCTGCTTGATGGAACTGTGATTTCTTCCATTCTCTGGCTGCCCTTGTTGCCATGGAGAGCGTTTTCTTTGCGCTAAAGGGGAGTGGGCCAGCGAGAGCTCATCACACAGGGTGTTCTGGGGGGCCCCTCCGACCTGCCCCTTTCGCTGCTGCAAGGTTCCTTCACGTGCGTCCGTGAAGCGAGCGGAAGCTTGCAGAGTGGCCGACTGACCGTAGCAAAGCAATTACGGATCCCACAGTCCTTCACCCGGTGGATTTTAAAATGTCCATTTTACACAGCCAGGCGAGCGCCTCCGATTGGCTTCCATTAAATACTACACAACACTCCTCCCGTTTGCTTCCTATCAGAAGTAACAAGGCTGGGAGAATGGGCGAACAGCTACCTTCCTGCAATTGTTATGCAAGATGGTGTTTCTTTTCCAACATAAAAAACTCCTGCTGTCTGGCTGGTCGGGACATCCTGAGGCTGAACAAATCCATTTGTTACTCTGCCCACCAGCGCTCCACCTAGCTTTGCTCTGCGAATGGAAAAGCAACTGGAAAAGCAGGCTGCCGATTTCACAAAGCCGATGTTCAGTTTGGGTTCATCGCAGTTGTCTTACACCCCGCCTCATTGCTCTGGGGGTGCACCTCCATGTACTGAGCACCTGACCTGCTCTGCTGCGTTTCACCCCTGATGGAGAGCTTGATGGTCTGGGGGTCGTCAAGGGCTGAGCCCCTCCAGGCACAGCACTCCAGATTTCATACCTGCTCACTGGGATGCCTTCTTTGGGGGGGCCCTCAGGTATTGGGGCACACGCATTTATGGGCTAAGCGTTTGCTCTGGATGATGAGCTAGAGGTAAAAATTCCAGGAGAAGCAGAGTCTCTCGTGGTCTCCTTTGCTGTATCTGCATGTTGGGTCTCTGGTTCCCGCCTCTTTTTCCTTTTCCAAAGTTTTTTTATTTAAAAATGTCCAGCTGTTTGGAGATCTAATCGACATACAGGCGTATCTCATTTTATCGCGTGTTGCTTTATCACTCTTGTCACAAATTGAAAGTTTGGAAAACCCCACTGCAGCCCCGGCTTCCTTCCTGCCTGTGCCACATTAAATTAAGGCAAGCACACTTCTTTCCGACCTAACACCACTGCACACTTAGCAGACGCCTGTGCACGGTAACCATAACTTTCATCCACACTGGGAAGCCAGAGAAAGTGTGTCATGCGTCTATTATGAGATTTGCTTTGCTGCTGGATGCAAACCCCGATCTCTGTGAACTGTGCCTGTGACATGTTTATGGGGCACGGGCGTGGAGCTGATACACTTACACTCTGCAAAATGATCACTTCTTTCCTATCTGTTGTTTGCATCACTCTAATCTCTGTGTTAACTGATGCTCCAGAGCGCACCTGGCAGGGAGCCCAGGGAGGATCTGCAAGGGGCCTGACGTACACACACACACCAGGGCTGTCTGTGTTGAGTCCATCTTTCTCACCTCCGGTCCCCTGTCACTCGGAGGTGGCCTTATGCTCATGGGGGCAGAGTGGATGTGCACCCTCGGGGGTCTCAATCCCTCAGCGTGGACGTCTCCACTCAGGATGTGTGTAAACCCTGGGCTCGGGCATATTGTTTTCCAGCCAGGTGTCCATATTGTAAGTTGCCTGTTTTATCTTGGACTTAACCAAAGAAGGAGCCATTGAGTCTGGTGCTGGGGGGAAGGTGGTCTTTCTTGGACTGACTGCCAGGGAACGAGGGCTCAGTCAGTCTCCATCGTGCCTGGGTGATCTCCATCGTGCCTGGGTGATCTCCATTGTGCCTCAGTCATCTCCAGCCTGCCCCTTACTTTGGAACCGAATCTCCTACATTCTTTTTCAAATGTATATGTGATGCGAAAGTGACAAAGAAGACAAATGGAAAGTATTGCTGAATGTATGACCACTTTTATATTACCATTGGTTTTTTTTTTTTCAATTAACAGACACTAAAGTACTATTACTAAAGTAATAGTGGAGGTCACTGAAATTGGTTGACTTGCCAGAAGAGACTGAGAGTCACTGAAAGCGGAACTTAGTAAGTATGGCTTAGGTCAGTTGGTTCTGCAAAAATAGGAGGGATTTATCCCCCCACCTTTATACCAGAGCCATTTCAGAAACAGCTAAGATAACCTCTCCCACCTCGCCCCCCACCACCACCCCAGCAAAGTTCACTGTACTTTGCACAGAGGCAGAACTCTAATCTTTAAAGTCATCCTCTCTGCCCTGGAAAGTCTGAAACCTGATTTCCACATGACACATTACTGGGGAAGCAGAGGAAACACACCACCCAGATCTGCCCCAACACCCCTGGCCTGTGCGCGATGGCTGTACCCCTGCCGTAGAGAAGAAGACACTTTGCTTGCCCTTGAGGCGGAACTAAATCCAAGAAAACTCAGCTCTTACAGTCTGCGCCTGCTGTTCTGCTCTTTGGCCCAGTCTCTTGGCATGAACAGCAGCTCCCCAGCTGTTCACACAGCTGCCTCCCCCTCATCCTACAGGTCTGGCCTAACCGTCACCTCTTCAGGGAGGCCTTCCTGGGTTATTCCACCTGTGTAGGCTGTTTCCGTTTCTAACTCCACCCTCTGTTTCCGCCACATGACTTTCTTCTTCTTTTTTAAAAAGATTTTTTTATGCATACAAGAATTGGAGTATAGGCCTGAGGTGTGAGGGAGTACGAGGATTCACCAGAGACAGAGTGGGGAGCAGAACAGGCAGACCGACTGAAACACACTGCTGAGGGGAGCAGCGGGCGAGGCAGGAGAGGTCTGCTGTGCCATGGCCGGGGATCGAACTCAGGCTGCAGTGGCTGTGGATAGCTTCAGGGTGCAGAGGCTTAACCCCCTGCACCACCAGAGAGGGCCCTGAATTTCTATCTTCTAATCATCTGTTTATATTTACCACCTCTTGATTTCCCAACATTAAAGTCCAAGAGAATATGCCTAATATGCATCATTATTTTCTGTGACTACAGAAACATTTTCATTTTTTCCTGCTCTCTGATTTCCTGATCAAGGACACGGCGCCCCAACGTCACATCACGGAATAGCAACGAGACATAGTTGGGGCCCGAGGGACCCATCACACACACAGCAGGCAGCCTCAGTGATGACAGCAGAGGAGCAGGTTTGGAAGATGCGGTCTCTGTACCGTGGAGTATGACGCAGCTATAAAAAATGCACTTTTGCCGATTGTGACAACATGGATGGAGCTGGAGGGGATGATGCTGAATGTGATAATACGGAATGAGAGAGACATGCCAGCTGCTTTCATTCATATGTGGAATATAAAGAAACAAAGCAAAGAAACAGATAAAACCACACCGCAATAACTTCGTGACATCTGAGTGTGGCATTGAGCTCACCAGTTGTGGGGGGAGACGTGGGGGACCTGGTCCCAGGGGACTGTGGTGGAGGGTAACGGGGTTGTGGGCATGGGGACATACATCTAAGGAGGTGTCGACCTGCACCCGAAACTTGGACCCCCATGTGACCTCCTTATAAATATAAAGCAAAGAAAAAAAAAACAACACCCTTGAGGTCGTCCCACGATATCTCTGACGCAAACTTGTCATGTGATGTTCCCAAAGTAAAAGTAGAGAAAGTCCCTCTTCCTTGCGTTTCCAGACTGCTCAAATTTGCCAAAATGAAAAATCGAAGCTAATAAGGTAGATGAATGAGAGAGACAATTCTTCACATCGGCGAGTGGTTTTTTTTTAAAGGTTTCTCTGGCAGGTTCCCTGGCACAGTCGGCTCCTGTGGTGCATTTACGATCTAAATTCTGGTTGACAAAAGCCTCCCTCTCTGTGCACACTCGCTAGGCAGGGCCATTGTGAGAGCTGACTCCATTATTCACGGGAGCCACCTCCGCCTCACAGTCCACAGATAATCCCCTGCTCCCTGCTTTTCTTTCAGGTGGTCTCTTTGGAGGGCAAGCTCTGTGTCCCTTGCTTGTTCAGTTCTGCTTCCCGGCACTCCAAACATTTCTGGAGGCCCATAAATATTTATTGCTGCTGATGAGGTGAGTAGAACCAGAGAGGTGCACTGCCCCCCATCACTTTTCTAGGGGTGTCTACCAACATCTGCACCACTGCAGCGGGCACGGCCTCCCGGGACACAGATGTGTTGGGAGCCTGAGAACACCCTCTGCAATCTGGCCCTTTTTACTCTCCCATGTGAGCGCGCCACGGCCTAGCCCCACCCCCACGGGATCTGCAGGCGCTCTCAGTATCTCAGCTGCAGGGGAGGTCTGAGCTGCCGGCACAAGCCACCTCCGTGTTGTAGGAGACACTTTGGTGAGGTGGGTGTGAGCCTGCCGTGAACGCCTCAGCAGAGAGCTCAGAGCTGGAGAGCGCTGTCCTCCGGGCCCCCAACACACAGCAGTTGTTCTCCATGTCTTCCCAGCCTCTCCTGGGAACCAGGGGGACACCCGTGACCTGCCTCGCCCATCCCCCACACCTGCGCATCAGCAGCAGCTAGGATGCTGAGGGCGGGGCCGGTGTCCTGTGCACGGTCAGCCCTTGACGGTGACTAGCCTTCGAGGTTGGGCACATCAGCAGCTCCGTCTCCCCACCATGAGACTCTGCGGGTGCAGTCACCAGGAGTCTGAAACCATCTCGTGCAATCAGGTATTGCGGAGAGAAAGTCCACGTTCATGTAAGCGTTACCGCAGGATGTTATTATGCTTGTGCTGTTACTAGCTTCGCTGTGACTCTCTTGCAGCGCTTTACAGGGGTCTGTACGTCAGGACGCCTGGCAGGTCCGGGCAGCACTGTCCTGGGGGTGGGCACAGAGCGGGTCTCGGTGCTGTACTCCAAGGGCCAAGCTCGTTCTTGGGGTTTGAGTTAATAGCCATCCACCCTCAAAATCCATTGAAAATACGAGCTCATTTCACTGCTTCCAAAAGAAACTTCAGGAACCCAAAGGCCCCAGGAAGTCTGAGGTTTTAGCTCAGCAGGCTGGGAGGAGGAACAGACGTGAAGGAGCGCCGGGCCCCCACTGCAAGGGGAGGGAGGTCCTGTCCACGCCCGCCTTGGCCCCCCACAACCCCCCTCCAAGGCAGCCGAGGGTCCTTCCTTCTCCTGGGCAGTGTGCACCTGGCCGTCCACATCAGGGGTGCCCACGGGGGGTGGGGGGGTAGGGGAACCGAGCCTGGACCACGGGCCGGAACACCTGAGCTGTGCAGCCGCCTGTGGCTGGTCACCCGCCCTGGACTAGGGGCCGAGGTGGCCCCTCCACCGCACAGTGAGGGGCTCCTGAAGGAGAAGCCCACCCCAGACTCAGGTCCCCACGCCAGTGTCTGCTTCACCAGCCAGTGACCCCCCTTTCCCCAAGCCTGCTGTCTCTAGTTTCTTCTCTGGCGGAACACTCTGGTGGGAGCTTCGGAACCGCCTTGTCTTGCTTTCTCATCAGCCTTTCTGTCTTGCAGTCTGGGCCTCCGGCTCTGGGGTCGATGGAAATACTCAGCTGCAGTGCGGGTTCCCGGGAGAAGGGGGCAAAGAGGCCTCCCGTGCAGGTGCAGGGAGGTGGGGAAAGGTAGGGGAGACCGAAACACAGAGCCTGCTTTGGTACAGTCACACCCTCGCCGGCGTTTTGGGACTGCTCAGTGGCTGAGCGGGCATCGGACCGTTAACAACGCGGGGTCTGGCAGAGCGGGTTGTGGCTGAATCAGCCAGCACCTCAAGGCGGAGGCGACATCAGACTTGCTTTGTGTGGCTGGGCTCCGGGGCCCTCTGGGTCCCTGCACTTTGCTCCTTAGGAAGCTGCTTCCCCCGCATGCACCAGGGCCTGTGCCAAGCCACGCAGCGCCCACGCAGGCCCGCCCCGTCTCCCCTGGCCACATTCTCCACCCCTCCCACCCCCAGGTCTCCAGGGTGGAGCCTGCACCTCCAACACCAGCCACACCTGGCCTTCAAGGTAAAGACATCGGGAAGGTGCTGGGCATGTGTTCCGCGTGCTCGTGACCTGTGTCCAGCGAGGAAAGTAGAGCCCCGAGGCCATTCTGCCCTCATGCACAAAACAAAGACCCTCCCTCCTGGGAGGACACTTCAGGGGCTGTCCTCTGCCTTTGGGAAGGTGTACAGTGTGGCCCTGGGCGGGGCTGGGCTGCCCAGATGCCTCGCAGAGGATGCCACGGGAGACAAGCTCTCTGGCCTCCCGGGACGCCCCGCTTTAAGGAGACAGTTTGAAGCCTGCGCACCGGGAAGGGAGGGGTAAGGTCAGGGCCAGCAACAAGCTGCTGAGCCCTGCAGGCTGTGAGTGCAGGGGAGGCGCGGAAGCGACTCCCGTTCTTCTGGGCACAGGTCAGCCCACGGGAGAGTTGGGCAGAACTCATCACGGATAATCCGGCCACACAATCACCAGTTCCCTGCATCTGCTTCTGAGCCACCAGAGGCGCTCCCAGGTTCACAGGTTATGGCTAAGTCACGAGAGTCAGCCTGGGCTTGGCTGAGCACCAGATAGCCAAGGCTGCTGGGGGGAGAGCCCAAAGTACAGGACATTCCTGAACATTCTGGAGCAGGAAGGAAGCAGGAAGACTGCCGCTTTCCAGGAATGCAGGCTGGGAGCCGACAGCAGCTGCAGGGGTGCAGCCCTGGACCGGATTCACCCCGCGCCATGGCTGTCATGGAGGAGAAGCAGAGGTGCCCGTGGAGGCTGGTGGGGGCCGATCTGCCTCTGCCCCATGTCTCCCCCACGCGCTGCACCCTCCTGGTGCTGCACCCGCATAGCACCAAGCAAACCGCCTCGCCCCCCATGGTTCTGGGCAGCTCGCTGGACACTGCTCTTGCTGCGGCTCCCTCACGGACAAAGGGAGGGCCGGTGTGTGGAGTCTTGCAGGAGACTGGGACGGTGAACCCCACTTTTGCAAACAAGGAAAGCAAAATCAGAAGTGGATGTGAGACCTGAATCGAGACCAGATTCCTGTGGCTGCCCCGCCCCTGGCAGGCGCTGGCTCTTTATGTGGCCTGCTTCCTCCTGAAGCCCTACGGGGGCGAGGGTCAGGCACAGACAAGTCGCCTCCATGGGACGGAGAGAAAAGGCATCACGGGCCACACCGGCGATGGAGGAAGTGCAGGCACGGGCAGGCACAGTGTAGCGGGCACCCCCGCACGGACGCAGCTGGACACCGCTGCCCTCTCTGTAAGCCAGGGCAAGGCCCAGCTTTTGATTTGTCTCTCGGAAGCCAAGAGTATGAGTGAGGCGATAGTGACATTGTTCCCGACTCAGCCCAGACTCTCCCACTGCTGCCCCCAGAGAGCGGTGACTCGGGTGACCTGTCAGCTGACCACCTGCAGGCCAACCGTGACACTGTTCTCGGACATCTTCTGCTCCAGGCAACCCCAGTGTGAAATGGGTGGGCCTGGCTGGGTCCTCACCCACGCGCTTAAAAGGGACTTAGAGTAAGACAGAACTGCAGGCACACACAGAAGGGGTAATAACGGGCTTATTTACAAAAGAAGAGGGAAAGAAAAATTGAACAACTCAGGGAGAGAGGGAAAAAGAGAGTGAAGGAGAGAGAGATTGGTGAACGCGTCCCCAATAACGTGGGGCCACCAAGGCCCACGCCTCTGCTTATCTACCAAGCCTGGCTGCTGAGCTCCACCCTCAGGGCCTGGCATCCTCCCTTCGGTGGTGATGGCATGATGGGATTTGTAGTCCTCTGTGTCCTGGATCTCTTCAATCTGGGGAGGGGGTGGGTCCGTAAAACCTGTTTGTGGAGTCTGTTCAGGGCATCTTTTCCCTCCACCACTTTCAAGCTCCCTATATTTGGAGAAAGGACTGAGTATCTGACTGCCAGGGAGATTTCTACCTCCTGTCCTGCTCCCACAAGACCTGAGCCAGTAACCCTGATGGCCAGCCAGCCTGAGGGCCAAACCGTGAGGACATCATATTGTCCGCACATATGTCCAGAGGTACTATAAGAGTCCTGGACCAAATAAACCACCCTTAACTGCCAAAGCACTTCCCCCGACTTTTATGGATATGTTCCCCACTAACTCGCACTGTAAAGGATTATGTTTAGATCTTTAGATTTTAAATGGGAACAGCTGCAGTGGATGAGCAGACAGCTTTAATGAACAGATGTGTATTTCTGGAGAAATCGATTTTCCTTTTTATTATTATGTCACCAAATTTGGTTTATTTCCAAGCCATTTGCATTTTAAGCTACGACTCGCTTGTGAACTAACAGTAATAACCGTGGCCTCCAGGTAGGGAAATTTAGTTCAGCAAAAAAGTTCTGTTAAGCAATGCAAACATTTGTAGTTATGACTATTATTAGTATTAGCAATATTCCTAAGAGGAGGAATAGCTACACTTTATGAGCAAACTGTTAGACTAGCCACTTCCCGAGTCTCCTTGGAGAGTCCTTCGTTCTGAGTTGGTGTGGAAAGTTTTCTTTTTCACCCATCAGACCACACTGCTCCTCAAGGGCCACTGGTGCTGATCATCATACCTGGGAGGGGGTTGCTGGCTTCCAGTGAGCAGAGGCCGGGAGGCTCCCAAACACCATGCAGGACACTGGATGCCCCCCAACAAGGAGTTATCTTGCCCTGCATGTGAATAGTGCTGCGGTCCCTCTCTCTCAGATGAAGGTGTGTTGAAATCGTAGCCCCAGGTAACTCAGAATGGGACCTCATTAGATCCCCGCAGAGATAGGCCCTTCTCCAAGATCCCGGGTCCTTTTAAGAAGAGAGAAGATCGGGGCCTCCCTGGTGGCCTACAAGTTAAGTCTCAGCGCTATCATGCTATCACTATGGCCTGAGTTCGATCCCCGGCCAGGGAGATGACCCACATGGCGCAGCAGACCTCTCCTGTCTCGCCTGCTGCTCCCCGCAGCAGTGTTTCAGTCAGTCTGCCTGTTCTGCTCCCCACTCTGTCTCTAGTGGATCCTCTCACCCCCCCACACCTCTGGCCTGCACCCCAGTTCTTGTATGCATAAATAAATAAGAATATTTTAAAAAAACGAGAGAGAAGATGATGTGAAGACAGATTCAGAGTGAGACATGAAGGTTTTGGGAAGCCAAGGGCAGAGATGGGAGTGGTGTGGCCACCAGGGAGAGCCTAGAGCCACACCATGCTGCAGAGGTCAGCAAGGCCCGCCCTGCAGGCTTCGGGAAGCAAGAGTCTGCGGTGGCCCGATATTCACCTTCTGGATGTGCGATCCCCGCCCTCCTTGTCCTCGGGGCTTGTCTTGGTACCCAGCATTCTTGCTGGTCAGCTAGTGATAGAGTCAGGCAGGAGGCCTCTTACCGAGGACAAAATCCTGGTGCGAGGAACATTCTGGAAGCCAGTATCTGCTGAAACAGCAGGCAGACATTATGGCCAGATTAGCCAGATCAGCTGAAGCTCCTTACTTGGGAGGATTAGCAGGAAGTTAGGTAGAGTGGTGACTAGAGATAATCTGCTTTGACCCCCAGGCAATAGCCCCTGGTCACTCCACTCCAGCTCTTGTCCCTGTGAGGCGTCCCCCCCCACATGTACCCTCCTGTGGACTTGCCAGGACAGCCCCGAGAAAGCCAGTCCCAGAAACCCAGAGGCAGAAGGCCCAGTGTGAGCAGCCTGGCCTCTGGGTTTCCTTGGCGACTGGAGGCTTTGCAGGCCCAAAGGGGGCTGGCCTGGCTGGGCTGCCAGCAAGGTGGGAGACGGGGTGTGGAAACATCTTGTCAACTTTGTGCCCACGTTTTCTCCGTCTACCAGGCTAAGGTGGCCACTTGCCAGTAGGAGTTTATAGAGATTTTAGCTATTTCAGAGTCCCCAACTGCCAACCTGAGAAAGAGAATGAGGACTCCCGTGCGTACCGAATTGGGTTTCATTTAAAAATGTAACCAAGGTTCCCTGGAGTAAACTCCAGAGGCTTCTGGAGCCAGGGTGCCAGATCACGGAGGTCTCTATTTAAAGGCAGTGGTTTCTTTATAGGGGGTGACCTGGGGGGCACACCGCAGGGGCTAGGAGGTGAGGCCTGGGCTCTTGGGGCTGAACCCTACCTGTAACGTCTCTGCAAAGGAGGACATCAAGATAAATGACATTTGGGGTCCCCTTTTACTTGTGGTTTCTGAAGTCTTGTTATCTGAGATCGTCTGAGGTCCGAAAATACTAGGTACAGCAAGAAGATACTGTGTGTGTGTGAGAGAGAGAGAGAGAGAAGCCACACTCACATCACTGTTATTTCAGTATATTGATACAATGGTTCTATTTCATGAACTACTGTTGTTAACCACTTACGGTGCCTAATTCATACACTGAGCTGTATCACAGGTATTTATGTGTAAGGGGACAGGTGGTATTTATATAGGACTAGGCCTACCTGAGGTTGCAGGCATCCCCTAGGGGTCCTGAACATATCCCCAAGGGGTAGATAAAGGGAGACTCCTATATATACACACCTATATGTATATACAGTAATACATATATATATAAATATTAGTGAATTTCTAGAAGTGAGGTCGGAGATTAAATGTACACACTTATGGTCATATCAGTCTGGGTTTGAACCTGGATTTGCAGCTTTCTAGGTGTGGAAACTTGAATAAATGATCTAGTCTCTTAGAAGCTCAGTTTCTCCATTTTTGAAATGGGGATAGTAATTCTGATCTTAAAGTGCTGATGGGGGAATTAAGCTAGAACGCCTACGTAAAGAGCCTGAACAAAGCTTTGCACGTAGTAGGTTATCAGCAGCTTGGACTTGCAGCCACGGTGGCTGTGCACACAGACCTGGGGGCGGGCAGTCCATGACCCCTGCCTTGTGCATTCACTCCGGGTCACCTCCTCCCCTTGCCTGTGGGTGGAACTCGTGACGTGCTTCTAACATCATACAGCCAAGATGATGAAAATGCGGAAGATGGTGACATCTGTCTGGTCCATGGTCTGTTGCTGCCAGGTTACATGAACTGTCGCTGTCTTTGCAGATGACCACGGGGCGGGAGGAAGGCAGCCGGGAAGCAGGATGGAGGCAACTCCCACCAGCCCTGTGTACATGTGCTCCTTGTCTGCCAATTTTGACACCGTCTGTCTTTTTAACTTCAGCTCTTGTAGAGGTGTGTGGATGTCACAGGTGTGTAGTGGACTTGGTCAAGGTATCTCATGCTGGCTTTAACTGGCAACTTCCCTGATGACAACAGATGGTGACACATCACCACGTCCTTCTGGATCTTTCTTTTGTACTTTCCTTTGTGAACTGTTGATGGGCTATTCATATGTTTTCCTCACTTTAAAACTTGAGTTGCCTCTTACTGAATTTTAGACACCCCTGACGTTTTCTGGATACAAGTCCTGAGTGGGATATAGACGTTGTGAAATTTCCCTCTTAGCTCGTGGCTTATCTCTTCATTTTCTTAATTATGCTTTTGATAAGAAAAAGATTTTAAGTCTAATTCACCATCAACAGTCTTTTTCTTTTATGCTTTGTGCTTCCTGTGTCCTACCAAGAAATCTTTGCTTAATATGAGGTTGAAAATGTATTTCCTTATGTTGCCTTCAGAAAGCATCATTGTTTATAGCTGTTATATTGGGTTTATAATCTATCTCAAATTACTTTTTGTTTATGATGTAAGTTAGGGATTAGCCTCCAGCATCCCTATCCCCGAGACAGCCAGCTGTTCTGTCACTACTGTTGAATTTCCTTTTGCCCTTGAGTGGCTTGGCATTCTTGTCAGCCATGGACATGGTGCATTGATGTCTGAACCTTCGAGTATTTCTACAATGTCACGCTGTCTTGGAGAACAGAACTTTACAGTAAGTTTTGAAGCGTGGAGGCTAAGTCCGATAACCTTGTCTTATTAAGCACTGTTCTAGCAGGTTTTTGTCATTTGCATGACCAAATGAATGTCAGAGCCAGCTTACTTATTTCCCAGGGGGAAAAAAGACAAGATTTGATTTGGATCAGGAGATATAATTTAGGGAGAATTTTATCTTAACAGTCTGAGTCTTCCGACTCAGAATGTGGTACATCTTCATACTTACTCCATTCTCTAATTTCTGTATTAGGTGTTTCATAGTCTTTAAAGATCTGGGCATTGTCAAAATGTAGCTATAAGTACTTTGTGGTTTTGGATGTATTTTAATTAATTGATTTTCATATACTGACTTGAAGCCAGTGACATCAGCAAATTCACTTATTAGATATAAAAGAGTTTTTGATAGAGTCCTTGGAATTTTCCACATACAGAATTAGGTAACGATGGAGGCAGTTCTATTTTTCCTTCCCAATTAGCATGTCTTTATTTTATTTCCCTGCCTTCTTGTACTGACAAGGACTGTGAGAAACGGCACAAACAGACCAGCCTTGACTTGTCTCTAACTTTAGGGGAAGTGCTCAGCCTTTAAGAGGAAATGCCTCATGGAGCACTAACTGTTCAGATGCAGGTGGATAAAGTTCCCTTGTACTCCCCATTTTGCAAAAGAACTTTGCAAAGTCATGGACAGCTATTACATTTTGTCATTTGCTTTTTGTCCATCTAGTAAGCAACAGTTACGTCTTCCTTGAACATGCTAATCCCATGAATTTCATTCGTCAATATTCGCCTGCTAAATGAGTCTTGCACTCCTGGAATAACCCTAGCAGTCCTGCTATAGTGGCCTTTTAAATATTTTCTTATCTTACAAGGTCTTTGGTTGTGATTTTTTCATTGATTTCTCTGTCCCTTTGACGAAAAGGCATTCACAAGTGACACAAAACCTGGAATCAAGTGCCTGGAGCTCACCTTTTCCCCTTACCTGCTAAGAATGTAATAACAGGTTGTTGAATGAATGAGTGACAGATGAGTAGGTGAGTAAATTATCTCTGGTCACAATACACAGAAGGTGTTTATAAGCATTAAAGCATTTCTCTCTCTCTCTTCCTCTCTCTCTCACTCACACACACACACAAGCAAGGACTTGGTGGCTCATTAGTAGAATGGGGACGACTCCGGTGCCTTTCATGGGTTCACAGGGTGAGGAAGAGCAGTCCACTTTATCACAGTAAATGAGTTCAGAAGCTGCAGCTGAACGCAGGGAAGCCCTGTTCTACCTTAGGGGTCTTTTCATGCTCGGTCACTTCTCTGAAGCCACTAAGCTCAGGGCCTTACAATTTACCCTCTACCATAGCGGAAAAATTGCTTCTGATCTGATTTTGCATCTAATTGCACGTGACCCCAGGGGCAGTGGACATGCAGAAATCCTTTGGACGGCCATGACTCATGGCCATAGCGATGAGGATTCACAAGATTTTTCAGGGATATATAAATATGACTAACACCTGAAAATATGGTCACTAACATACCACGGCCCTTATTGCTCCCACAGTGCAGCTGTCAGTTAACGTGGGAGCAACTCAAAGGGTGGGCCCTGGATCAGCAGCTGCAGCAGCCACTAGGAACTTACCCAAAATATAGATTCTTGGGTCAGTCCCAGACCCACTGAATCAGAAGCTCGGGGGTTGCGGGCCACCCATCTGGGTTCAGTCAGTCCAGGTAAGGCTGATGTGACTAGAGTTTGGTAACCAGTGGTCTCCTGTCTGCCTACTGCAGATAGAAAGATGGAGAAGAGGGCTGGGGGTGTGAGTGTGTGTGCACGCGCACTCAGGTTCTCATTAACTCCCCATCTATGTGAATTAAAACAAATACCCCATTCTTTTGTCCTTTAACCTAGTAAGAATATTTGTCAGCTAAGGGTCTTGACCAAGAAGACCCCACTTTTCCTTTCCCTCCCTTGATTGGCCTCTTGCAAAATAGCCTCACTTAGCCCAGGCTATTCCATCCCTCAGAAATGCTCTTTCCCCCACAAACATCTCATTTTAATAAGATGTTTCCTTATCCTCCTATTTAAATGGCACACCACTCCATCCCACTCTGGTCTTCTCTACTTCTCCTCTCCATTCTGACATACTATTTACGTTTTAATTTTTTTTTTTAGATCGCTATTCTCTCCATTAGATTGGAAGTTATACAAAGAGAGGCCTTTTTGTTTTGTTTTCTGCCAGATGCCCAACACCCAGACCAGCATCTTCCAATAGAAATAGAAATGCACTTTCTAATAGAAACCACATATTTAATTAGCTTTTCCAGTAATCACACTAAAATAACAGAAAACAAGAAGAGTTCATTATAATAGCCTATTGTATCTAGCACAATATGGTCAAAATAAGATCATGTCAACTTCCACCACTAAGTAAAGCCATTGAGATGGTTTACACTCTTTTGTCAGGTTATACCTTCCCGGTCTGGGGAGTGCTTTACACTCGCTGCACTGCTTGGGGTGGAGGGTCACATCATCTCAGGTTCTCAGTGGTTTATGTGTGGCTGATGGCTGTCATCTTAGACCACACAGACGTGGGCAGGGCCTACGCTAAAGCCCTCCCAGAAGTATTTGTGAGAAGATGGGAGCATTGAGGAAATGAATGAACAAGTACTTCCATCATTCACAAGATGAGATCTTGGGAGGTGTCCCCATTGGCATCAGTGGAAGAAAGTTCTGGCCACTGGGTCAGAAGGAGGGGGCTCTGGTTCTGGACCCATCATCCGGAAGAGAAAAAACATCTGAGTCAAAGCCAACTCAGAAGCCAGTCCTAATGCAACACGGTCATTGCGGTTAAGGTACGGGGCTTTTAAAAAACAAAATGGCAGCCCAATTCTTGACAATGAAAACGCTGTTATGCATTTTTAATTGGATGAGTTCTCCAAAGGAGATGAAAGGGAAGTGGCTGCCTGCCAGTGTTAAGTGTCTCAAAATGGGTCTCAAAATCAATTAAAGCTAAAACTAATTAGCAGAGGAATTAATTGAAAGGGAGATTTTAAAAAAAATCCCACTGGTTTCCAAACTATTTTATGAACAAAATTCAGTTTGTGGTCTAATCGGTTCAAACCTGGTTCTCAAAGGTAGGGTTGTCTGGGCCAAAATGCTGATCCTTTCTGGGGCAGCCAGTTAGTGAGTCTGAGGTCTTCCAGGCCTGGCAGGTCAGCTGGGAACCCCCAAGTCAGAGCCTCCGAAGACTGTCACCCACATGTACATTGCTGACCTTCCTACTGACAGCTCTTAACCAAGGAAAAATTATCTTTCACTCCTGCAATCAAGCACTTCAGTGCAAAGCAATCTCCATTTATTTGTGCCAATTTCCCTAAATTGCTCGAGTGTGGCAGAAAAATGTATGAAGTGGACTCAAATAGTCTTTCTGATCTCCCTGCCCCCTGGCCCCCAAGTAGCCATGCTTTCAGGAATGCTGGTGGTGAAGTCAGAAGACAGCCTGGGTGGAGCGTGCAGGTGCTTGGCTGAGGGTCAGGCGTTTAATCCACACGAGTGAATTAAGCTCACATCTGATGAGCACACCTGGCGCTCTCTGGCGGTTGTCTCTGATGCCCTTAGCCCTCCGGTGAAGGAGGGTTCCCACTAGTCCCCTTCTCATTCTCAAGGAATCTCCTTCCTCCCCTGGTCCTCTTTCACCCTGATGCTCCACACCCTCCTTGCTGTGCTCCTGCTGCCGCTGACATGGAGGCCTCCTGTGTGTTCAGCACTGTGCTAAGTGCTTTATGTGAGTTACCGAGGGCCTGCGGTGTGCAAGGTGTCATCTGACCCCGGAGGTATGGCCATGAGCAGACAGAATGGATTAAAAATCCCCGGGCCTCCCTGGTGGCGCAAGGGGTTGGGCGCTGCACTGTGGAGCATCACGCACAGCCACTGCAGCGTGAGTTCGATCCCCAGCCAGGGCGGGGACTCACATGGCGCAACAGACCACTCCTGTCTCCTCGCTGCTCCCCTCAACAGTGTACTTCAGTCGATCTGCCTGTTCTGCTCCCTACTCTGTCTCTGGTGAGTCCTCTCACCCCTGTACCTCTGGCCTGGACCCCAGCTCTTGTGTGCATTAAAAAAAAAAAAAAAACCCTGCCCGCATAGAGCTTGCACGTCAGCAAGGGAGGCAGGAAATACAGCGATAAATTAGTGCAATAGTCAAATCGTCATGAGTGATTGTAATAAGGAGAACTAAGTAGAACTGGGGGACTGGACCGGTTGGCTGGAAGAAGTGGGTGACTGAAATTCCAGATGGGCAGCTAGGGGAGGCCTCTGGGATGGTGACATCTGGGTCAAGACCTGAAGGAAGTTAAGGGTTAGCCATGTGGCTGGTTGAGGGCTGGTGGAGGGAATAGCCTGTGCAAAGGTCCTGTGGCAGGTGCATCCTTGTCTGTGCTGGAGAAGAGTGAAAGCCCCAAGGGCAGCAGGGGATACAAGTGGACTTGGTGAAGTGTAGCCACTAGCATCCAACAAGGCCATGGCTGCCTTGTGAAGAACTCCACAAAGAGGGTCAAATTGCAATGGGTCGTGAAAAGGACCCCTTGAGATCATCACCATCTTGTCCCCATCTTACTGATGAGTGTTATAAAGGCAGACTCATGCAGATATATTATGAACATACAGGAAAAATGTTCATCTTACCCACAATGAGGGAACCAAGCAAAAGTGGTGATTAGTTCAAAGGAGAAGGCAGAGACACATCTGTGGCTCAGGGGTATCTCACGAGAGTGGCGAGTAAAGGCAAAACTGGCTTCTTGCATGCACAGAGGACCAGGGAAGTCAATGGAAGATCCAGAGAACAGAGTGTGAGGCAAAAACATACAGGGTTCCTATCTTCTTTTTGAAGATTTATTTATTTATGCATGCAAGAACTGGGGTACAGGCCAGAGGCGCAGGAGGTGAGAGGAGTCACCAGAGACAGAGCGGGAGCAGAACAGGCAGATCGACTGAAACATGCTGCTGAGGGGAGCAGCAGGCGAGACAGGAGAGGTCTGCTGCGCCCTGTGGATCCCCTCCCTGCCCGGTGGCAGGGATGGAACTCATGCTGCAGTGGCTGCGGTTTGCTACACAGTGCGGTGCTGAATGTACTGTGCCACCAGGGCGACCCCAGGCTGCTCTCCTTTGCATCATGCATGCCATCAGACTCAGACACCAAGAGGTGTCTTCAGGGCACTGTATAACTCTGGGCTGGAATGCACTTTTTTTTTCTTACAGGAGAAAATAACATGAGGCTCAGAGGGGTCAAGAGGCATTCTGAGGTCACTCCATAACTGCTAAAGCTGGGGCCTGACCAAGGTTTTTATGACTTCTGAGTGAGTACTCTCACTCTTCACAGGCAGTGACTGAGGAAAAGTAGAGACTTGCTAAAATACTTTCATAGCTTGTGGAGGGCAGTAAAATGCGGTTATGTAAAGCAAACCTTCTCAAAAGAACTGCAGAGCTTAATATCCAAATCAACAAATATTTCCTGAATGCCTGCTCTGTGCAAAGCATGGAAATAGGGCATGGGGGACTCAAAGATAAATAAGAAAAAGCTTCCAATGAGCCAGCAATTTAATGAGGCAAAAAGCAGCCCTGGCACAGTGGAGGTGCTTGGAATGCACTGACTGTATTAATCTAGCACACTGATGGAAGGCCCTTCACCCTATTTCCCATGTTCATATTTTTATCAGTTACATATTCAGTAACAAGAGGTATGGAACATTTAGATATGTAAATGTGTCCACTGTCATGCAAAATTTCACAGGAAACTACAGCTAGGGGAATCCCCAGGCAAGCCTGTGGGAGAGCTGCTTGACGCTGCAGGTTAAGGAACACAGGCATCTTGTGAATACTTGCATCCCAAATTGAGAGGTGCTTTGTTAACCATAATAGGAAGGGGTAAAGGCTGAATTTTTAGAGAAAAGCTGTGATTGTGTGTGCTGGTTCACTTTATATATCAACTTGACCTGGGCCACGAGGAGCACAGATAATTGGTCAAACATTATTCTGGGTGCCTACAGGGTATTTTTAGATGTTTAACATTTAAATGGACAGACTGCATAAAGCAGATTGCCCTCTCTAATGTGGGTGGGCCTCAACCAATCAGTTGAAGGGTTGAAAAGAGCAAAATACTGACTCTGCCCCAAATGAGAGGGAATTCATCCTGCCTGGAGATGGACATCCCTTTTTTCCTAACTTCAGGCTTGAACTGAAACATCATCTATGAGTTTTAAACCTATTGCCTTTGAACTAGAACTACACCATCAATTCTCTTGTTTACAGACCTTAGAACTTAGGCTGCAATTACATCATTAGTTCTCCTGGGTCTCCAGCTTGCCAAATGTGGGTTTTGAGATTTGTTTGCTTCCATTATCATGTGAACTAATTCCTTACACCAAATCTACTCTATCTATCGATTCTGCTTCTCTGGAGAATCCTAACCAACACATAGCTCCGACCACTCTAATTTCCCTCTCCTATCGTGAAGACATTGTCAATACTTGTCAATACTTAATTCATATTAATGAGATAATTAATTTGCTCAGGGTCTAAAACAGTTCATGCATTTTTTGGGGGGGGGATCCTTTTCCTGAGGGATGATAGTGTTTGTAAATTTTGAAAGTCTGCTATTATTTTTCTTTCTGTATTGTTTCTTATTTAATTAAAAAAAACAAACCTTTCTCTTTTTACTCCAATCTCATTCATCTATGAACTTCTACCAGAGGAAGATGAGAGCCTTGTTGATTTTTCAGAGTCCCAGGCAATAGAATGGTAACATCCTTACCAGTTGGTACCAAGGATTCAGTAACTTTCCCAAGTAGGTGTAGTCCCTTCTGCCATTGCTCTTTTACTGGGTCTCCCTTGAAATAATGCATCCTTCAGACTACAAGCAACAGAAAACATAACTTAAAGTGTGCTAAACAGAAAGGATTTTGTCACTTTACCTATCTGTTAGGAAATATGAAGAAGGGACAACTCCAGACTTGGTTAATTCATTTAACAACACTGACAGAAGTTCCAGGTACATTTTATGTCACCATATGTAACACAATGGATTCTTCTGGAGTCATACATCTGCCAAAGCAGTCCCTGGCTTTGCCTGACACAATGCCACACAGAAAAGAGGAATGTTTCTACTCATCAGCTTTTTTAATTTCTATGCAAACCTTTCCCAGAAGCCACATAGCAGGTCCCTTCATATTTTATTAACCAAAAGAAGGACAAAGTCATTCCTAAAAGAGTTACTGGGAAGGAAGAGAGAGAATCCTCCTTGATTTGCTTAGGAAAACTGAGATTCTTTTTGGAGAGTGGAAAAGAGTCCAAACTAACTGTAATGATTTGGTTACTCTAGGGAATGTAGAGATCATCACCTTATGTGAGCAAAGAAGAGGGAGTGATGATAAACCAAGAGACAACCAGTTAGTATCAGAATAAAGTTCTCAGGTAGAGGGAGCCATTCTACTCTTACAAATGAATGGAGAGGGCCTCCCTGGTGGCACAGTGGGTTAAGCAATGCACTATGAAGCCAACCGCAGACACTGTAGCACGAGTTCGATCATTCTGCCGGCCAGGGAGGGGACCCACATGGCGCAGCAGACCTCTCCTGCTGTGCCCGCTGCTCCCCTCAGCAGTGTACTTCTGTTGATCTGCCTGTTCTGCTTCCCACTCTCTGTGGTGAATCCTATCACCACCCCCCACACCTCTGGCCTGTACCCCAGTGCTTGTATGCCTAAATAAATAAATCTTTAAAAAAAAAACAAAACAAATGATGGAGAGTTGCTTACTAGAGAGAGAGAGAGAGAGACTAGGACAAAGGGTGGGTAATTTTAGGGATTTCAAATTCTACTTCTAAAAAAATGTATTGAATTAATATTAGCTTGTAACATTATATAGGTTTAAGGGTTACATCATTATTAACCAATAATTGTATATGCTACATTGTGGTCACCACTAAAAATCAAATTTTATCTGCATGTATCTAGACTCAACTTTAATTCCTGATGATGTCTACAAGTTACTGAGGGAAGAAAGCATTTATAAAACAGGATTCTAAGCACACTTTGCTCCCTAAAGACTGAGCTTTTAAACTCTTGCCAAGTCAAGGAAAGGAGGCCCATTTAAAATCAAACACAATTTTTCCACGATGGATGCTTTCTTTCCTCCCCTCTAGAGGATCTAGTTATCTGGACAGAGACCAAGAGAAAGAATTGTAGCATCTGCCTGTACCATATTTATTTTTCCAAAATTATACATTAAACACTTGTGCTAGACTCAATTAATAAGAGTTAACATTTATTAGGCACTTACTCTGTGCTGTTTGCTATGTGTCATCTCATTTAATTGTCTAACAACCTGTGAAGTTGCTAATTGTAGTAAAGGTTTGTTGCTTGGTACCTATTTCTACCTCCCTCTGATAATGCCATCAAATTTTTAATTCAGATAAGTATTCACACCCCATCCAGGCAAGCAACAATAAAAAAAAATTAGATAATTGGACTTCATTGACATTTAAAGCTTTTGTGCATCAAAGGGCAAAATCAAGAAAGAAAAAGTCAACCTGAACCTGCACAATGAGAGAAATATTTGCAAATCATATTTCTGAAAAGATTCTGGTATCTGGATTATATAAATCACTTATAATTCAATAAAATGAAAAACAGGCAAATTTTAAAAAGGGCAAAGGGCTTAGAGAGACATTTCTCCAAAAAAGCTATATAGTTGACTAATAAACAGATAAAAGATATTCTACATTATCAGTCATTAGGAAAGTACAAATCAAAACTACAGTGAGATACCACTAGATGGTCAAGGGTTAAAATGAAGAAGACTGACAATAACAAGTGTTGACAAGGATGTGGAGAAATTGGAACCCTTGTACAACGCTGTTAAAGATGCAAAATGGTGCAGCTGCTGTAGAAGATAAATTGGTGGTTGTAAAGGTACAAAAAAATAAAACAGCTACATAAAAATAAACTATGAGAGAACTGGGAAATGAGTAAATGAACAGCATGGAACACAGATAGACATGGAAGTCATCACAGAGGAAGTTTCAGTGATATTTCCTGAAATATCAGGGCATGGGACTGCCCTGGATCTAAAATGTGGCCCTCAATGGTAACCACATCTCCCATTACTCAGATGCCTAATCTGACTCCAAGAAAGGACTCAAATGTAATGTCAAATCCAGGAAAGCTCCCCAAAGAAAGTAAGGTACACTCTGCCCAACAGCAGATAATACAGCCTAGAGCTAATACAAGATCTTGTTAATGATAAACTGTGGTACAACTGATACTATAGAGCAATCTCAGCATGTGGTTGACAATTGCATCATCCTACTTTTGTATGATCTGCAGCTTAAAGGCTCTTATATTTTAAAAGGTTACAAAATAAACAAAGACCATGTGACAGAGCCCATCATAGAACCTGCAGAACCTAAAATGTTCCCATATGGTCCTTTATAGAAGTGTGCAGATTCCTGACGCAGAGCGATTTGCAAAAAATGTGTTTACATCTTAGATGTATAGCATTAAGTGGGAAATTTTTTTAACATTTTATGCATAGCATGACATCATTTTATAAATATAAAACCAACTAACATAAAAATAGACTTTTAAGGAGTATACCGCATTGCCAAGTATATATATAAGAAAAAGCAAAGGGGGCCTCCCTGATGGCACAGTGGGTTAAGCAACGCACTATGAAGCAAACCGCAGCCTCTGCAGCAAGAGTTCGATCCCTGCTGCCGGCCAGGGAGGGGACCCATATGGTATAGCAGACCTCTCCTGCTGTGCCCGCTGCTCCTCTCAGCAGTGTGCTTCTGTTGATCTGCCTGTTCTGCTCCTCTCTCTGTCTGTGGTGAATCCTCTCACCCCTCACACCTCTGGTCTGTACCCCAGTGCTTGTATGCATAAATAAATAAATCTTTAAAAAAAAAAAGAAAAAGCAAAGGGATGACAGAATTCTAGGAAATGGGGAGAAGTGCAGGTAGAAGAGGTGGACAGTGAAGGTGCCAGCTTTTGTTGTGGGGGAGCATAGATGGTGCTTATTACTTTTAAAGGAAATAACTAATTGACTAATCAGCTAAATAAAAGCAGACCCTGCATGGACCAATGATGAGAAGGAATTATAAAGCAAGCTTAAATTGAAACCAATTCTGACACTTGAGGTCCAAGGAAGTTCAAATCGCAGTACGTGAAGTAAAAAGGTAAAATAACAAGGGTCTCTTTCACCACTTGTCCACTCCCAGTGCCATGCTCGGAGACCACCACTGCCAAGTAGACACATGCTGCTCGTATGAGGACAGATGCTGCTGCTGAAACAAAGAGACCCCGGAACATGGCTCTCTCCATCGCAGTGGGCGCTTCTGGGCGCTGTAACTGCATCTCAGTTGGAAGACAAATCCCTCCATCTTGCTGTTTCACAGTGTCCCTGGTCTGCTGGATAGCAGAGAGCCTGCCATCACTCCCTCGGTGAGGGAAAGGACCACGAGGACTCTGCCATTCCCAGGAGTTGCCCTTATGCTCACACCACTGGGTAAATCTGAGCTTCAGGGGAATCTGGGCAGTAGACCTTTATCATACAAGGCCACAGTTCCGGGATGCTAGTGTGCCTTTCTGTACATATAGCAACATATAAATGTGTGTGAATGTTCATTGATGAAACTATCTTCACCCTCTCTATGAAAACTATGACTTCTCTGCAGGCTGAATTCTTCAGATAACAATATATCCTGGCAGTCTTGCCAGATCAACACCTACAACTGTGTCTCATTCTTTGTAATGGCTACAGTGTTCCATTGTACTTATGCGGCATACCCCATAGAAGCCATTTCCTATTCATCAACATTTAAGGTTTTTTTTCCAGTTGCCTGGATCTTCTGAAAGATGTGATGATCGCATTCAGCTATTTATGTCCTTGTGAAAGAGAGAGACACAGCTCTGATAAGAAATTGACTCTTCAAGAGGCAGCCCTGGTTTACCGCCCACCAGCACCATCAGCATTGGGTCAAATAAGCACTTTCCCTTATTCAGTGATACCCTTGGGAGGGTGAGGGTAAGCTGCTGTGGTCGGGGTCCTGCGGGGAGATGCTCTGTCCCCGACCAGCACACAACATGGCTGCAGCCAGGGAACAATGTGACCCTCCCTCTTTGGAGTCAGTTAGCTTTGGCTTTGGGGAGTCTGAGACCCGGAAAGGAAAGGGAAGAAAACAGAAGGAGAAATGAGTGCTGGCCTCTGCCCTTCAATTCTCCAGCAAGGAGTCCTCTCCTGAAGCAAGGTAAGATTTTGCACTGTTAGGAAAAATAGGCACCAGAACCCCCCAACTCTCTGTCTCTGTCTCTGTCTGTCTCTCTCTCTCTCTCTCTCTACACCCCCCCCCCCAAGTCAACAGTGTTCTGTCATTTCCCCAGGTCCACCTGAGGACTCCTTCCTTCCTCTTGGCACTTCCATCACTTCCCACTGCAGAGGCGCCCCTCCAGGAAATCACAGCCAGCCCGCACAGCTGCCACAGCTGTCACGAGCGGAGGTGCCCCATGCTGCTTCCAGGTGTTCGGCTCTGGCAATACTCAGGCCTTGTTAGCACATGTGATTAGCAAGCTTTAGGAAGTGTTAGGAATTCTCTAATTGCAAGTTGCATTAAATTAGACCCTTCCATTCCAGAAGGCAATCTTGACACCCACCCGTGAAACCTGCTGGAAGGGAGGGGTGAGAAAGGAGGCTAGCTAGATGAAGCAACGAAGCCCAGTGCCTGGCCCTGTGCTGCCTGGGACCCCAGCACAGCTCCTCTATACCTCTGCAAAGGTCTTTTGAAAGGTGAGGACACTGGCATCCAGGAAGCAGATCTGGGCTTCCCCTTGGGCCAGGACGGCTTGACCCCTACCCCCAGCTTCTTGCTCCTGTCCTTCCGTTACGGTTCAGCATTGTGGGGAGGGATCCCGCGGGCTTTGGAACCAGGGAGCCCCAGCTTCTTCCACCAACCCAAGTTGTGCTTCATCCCTCATGAAGTCCACCTAATTGTTTTTCCCACACTCGAGGTCTGAGATCACATCCCCCTGCACCTCCTCAAGTGTGTACAGTGCTTCTTCCTATGAAGTAGTATAATGTTAGCAGTTTCATCTGGTAATGTCTATTCCTTCCCCAAAATAACACTCTGAATTTCCTCTGGAAAACTGTTTCTTCTCAGACTCTCAGTGTATGAGGTTTAGGTGAAACTGACACCAGTCTCCTTCCCTGGCCAGAGTTACTGACTCAGAGATGCGAACACTCCCCAAGCTAGACCAGTAGATGTCCCTGGGACTTTTGGAAGCACTGAAAAAAGATAGGCTCCTTCTGCTGGAGCTGCTCTTCTTTAGTTTGCAGGCTCAGTCTCATTAATGGTCTTATAATTTCATGGGAAAAGCATCCCTAAGGTTCATGCCAACAAAGTGGAAAGCAGAGCTGAGAGAAAGAGATTTAGACACTGTCTTTCAGCACCTGGATCAAACTATACCTGAAGCTGGTTACACTTGGACTATTTGGTCATCTGAATCACTGAAACTCTTCTTTTGGTTCTATAGTTTGTGCTGTATTTCTTTTGTGTATCCAAATAAAGCCTGAGTATGTATTCTGTATCCTTCCACATCCTGTTCACTCATCTTCCTCTGAGTAATCATTTTGCTAACATTTTGCTAAAACATGGCTGCCTCCCAACAAAATTTACAGAATTTCATGTCTCAGGAGGTACCTTTACACAGGAATATCTTTATACAGGAATATACAGCATAAAAAAAGATCCTCTGATCTACCATATGCAAGAAGAATCTGGAATTTCTTCAGGTAGAACTTGTTTTTCATGTGCACACACACAACTTCACCAGTAAGGAAAGTTTTGGAGGGAAGAATTGAGAGTAGAGAAGAAATGCAGAGAAAGAAACAGGGAAGCATAACAAATACTAGCACTGTGTCTCTTGAACTCCACGCATGTATATGTATGTGTTGGTAAGATGGGTCAAAGGAGGGATACTTGAACCAAGGAAAGGCAAAAAACTGTAGACAGCAGATGAGGGGTAGCATGGGCATTGCTGGAGGTTAAATTGTTACTACATGGGGAAGAAACTAGTTCTTTTCTTTTTGTCTGCCTGGCCTATAATGGAGGCAAAATACCATTCCCATTTCATGAACCAAAGACATTCCTGTTCATTGAACATACAAATATATTCATAAGGGAAAAATAAGTGATCCAAGGGCTTAGATATTAGAATTGCTGATGCTAACATAATTTCATTCTAACAGATTCGCTTCCAGATAGCTTAGCAAGACCATCTTATTTAATTTCTCCCCTTCTCTAACCGTTTTTACGTGGGTATAATTATTTTTCCACGGTCCATGAGAGGAGAGCCTTCCTGCCATCACCTGTCAATTCGTGCTGGGGAGGTGGGGCAGTGTTGGCACAGGTGCGGCTCTGGGCTGATGAGACCCATATTTTTTTGAGTACACAAACATATCCCATCTGAGATCTGGGCAGGGTATTAAGTGGTGAAGCTGGGGAGGAGACAGGCAAATGCAGCTTTCCAGGATTTTAATTCACCAAACTCTTTATTGCTATGGAGGAACCATGCATAAAGAAAAGACAGTTCTCAACGATCAGGCCCAGAAACCAAGAGAGGCAAGCCCACAGGCTATTTGACTATGAAAATAGAACGTAAAGTTTAGCTCTAAGGGAGAACAGACAAGGGAGAGATTGAGGCCCTTCACAGAGGGTTTCTTGGGGATTGGCTTAGGAGCTGGGAATGGAATTACCGAAGCACATGAGTTGGACACTTTCAGGTGGGGGTTCAGAAAGGGCGGGGAGACAGAATAAATGCAATTTCTAAATGGGTTCTGTCTGACACGTGAAAAGGCATGTCAGCAATGCCTTTCAAGTTTTCAGCCTTAACATGGAAGATGGACTTCTCCTCTACTAAGATGGAGCGGTGGTGGTGGTGGGAGGTCTATTCTGGGGATCAGATTTGAGAGACAAAACCAGAACTTGTGTTTGGGTTATACCCAGTCTGAGATGACAATGAGACGCTAAGGTAAGCGGTTGGATCTAAGACTCTGGGGTTCACAGCAGAAGTCTGGGCTAGAGGCAGGAGTGAGAGAGCCCTCACACTTAAGAGGCTAACGAAGCTAGGAAACTTGGTGACTGCACCTGCAGAGTGGGTGTAGATTGGTAAGAGTACCCTTCACTGCAACCTGGGAGGGGACTTTACCACAAAAACTCAATGGGGCTGTTGGGAAACCAGCCAAGGAGATGAAGAAGGCATGGCTGATGCAGTGGGAGAATCAAGAGAGAGGGTAGTCTCAGAGGCCATGTGATGAAAGTGTTTCAAGAAGCAAGGGATAATCGATTGTGTCAGATGATGCTAAAAGGTCACGTGCAATGCATGCAAGCTAGGGTTATTGATCTTTGCTATTTTCCCAGAAATAGTCTAAACATGGAACAAAGCTAGTTTGGAAATATTAGGGGAACAGTCGCTTGTGGCCATGTGGCAGCCTCTTCAAGTTAACACCAAAAACATAGTACTTTCAAAGACCGCAGTTCTACTCAACTTTAAGGGGTTTTGCTTGGTCTTACTGCCCAGAGAGATGGTGTCTCCTCTTTGTTTTTAATTCCTGTTATAGAAGGACATCTGAGGTTACAGGGGGTGAAAGAAAGAGGGAGGGAGGAAAAGAGGAAAGGTGAGAGATTGATGTGAGCTGGAAGGGGACCAGGGGTGATGTGACCCAGACAGAATTATAAAACAGCCTTGGTTTCTATGTCCTCTTTCCTCCCCTTTTAGCTCCTTTCCTTCTTTCTAGAAAATTCTGTGCCTAGAAGCCACTTGATGAAGACCCAATAGTGGTCACCTTCCTAAGGCAACTATATTTCTAGGTCACACATGTAATTTTATGGGTTCATGGACTATTTTCATAACTTTACATAGTTGAAAGGAAACTGCACGTTACTTTTCAATGAGCTTATACAGATAGTTCAGATATCACATTACTGTTTAGTGAGCACCCTCTATATTTGCAGCTGTCTTAGAAGATATTCAACAGAGGAACTTTTACATAATTGATGAGGTTTGACTGGTCAACATTTTTAAAAATGTGGAACCCATAAGAGGAGTTTACATGAGATAGCACTAGAAATCACTATTTTGATTATCCAGAAATCTGCTTCTCCTTATCAGAAACTTGGCAAACTGTGATTTCATGCATTCTTGAAGTCAAATAAAGTCCTGCCTTTTATCTTGGCCAAAGAAGTGGGGGTGGCAGGATACATGGTCATTTGTAGGACAAAGCCTTTAGGGGTCAATGAAACATTTGCTACCTTCTCTTGCCTGTCCTGGTTACCTAAGATACTTCAGATTGTGGAAGCTTCAGGAGCATGAAGAAGTTCTCCCTGAGGGAGAATTTTGTGGGGCACAGATTTCCACTAACTCGAAACGGACACGTGGGGTGAACAGGAAATAAGTCTTTGTTGTTTTAAGACACTGAGATTTTAGGGATGCTTGTTACTTCAGCACATGTTAGCCCATACTTGTCAATACCGAAATCAGTACCTTGAAGTGAATGTCTACCTTAGCCCAAAGCTAAAATCCATGATAATCATTTAATAACTGGTGTTAAGACACAAGTAAACTGTAGTCAGAGGCTGGGAAGATCCTGAGCCATGTTAGGGAGTAGAGTAAATCTGGAAAATCATCACATAGTGGTGGTGATAGCTACAAGGTTCCTTTCAAGTCAGGTAAGAGCAGGATACATGGCTGCCCTGGGCAACAGGTGTCTATCCTGAGGTAAGACCAGGGACGCCCAGGGGACTGTAAACTGATGTACTCTGTGACCCAGGGCCTGGGCAATGAACACCTTGTCAATAAGACTGGAGTCATGGGTGGTGGTTGGGAGGATATTGGTGGACTCACTCTCTCTAAAGCCCAAGATCCAGTGTTCAGTTTGACCCCCCTTTTATCTGTCAATAAAAAGGCAAGGACCTTGCTCTTGAGCAGCATCTTGCACTCTACAGCCTGCTCCCGTTTCTTTTCTTTATCACTGAGGTGTTGCTGACCCAACAGCCTAGGCTGACAGGGGGAAGCACACCCACCTCATGGGTGTGCATATTTAGGTAAACAGGTTGGAAAACAGAATAAGATTGAGGTATGCAGATTGTTATTGACTGCATTTGGCAATGTATTTTAAGTATGAGATGAACTCAGAAAAGAGTCAGTCATTTTGCAAACAGTAAAGGAAAGAAAAAGGAAAAAAAATCCAGGAATTCAAGGACTTGTGAAGTTGGAAGGCAAAACTAATTTCTTAACGACACACACTAAGAATGAAAATTGACAAAGTCTCGGAGCAGCAAAGGTCAATCAAAACTCAATTAAAAGATGAGATGAAAGGTGTACCATCATCCCCACTGTTAAATCTTCTAGAAGATTCGAGGTGTCTCAAGTAAGATCCAGAGACTCTGTGGACCAGAAAATCCTATCAATTATACTAAATATCTCAGGGGGACTAAAGTAAGGATGTGGTCCTTCCACAAACACCTGACAGGTTCAAGATGTAATGAATTAAGTTGAGAGGGAAGAAAGAGGTAATGAGAAAGCAGAGAGATACAGCAAATAGGACTGCATTTTGAAATAAATAGTAGGTGCGGCTATAGCGCAAGTTGTTAGCTGGAATCAGAAAGTTAAGAAGCAATAACTTTTGGGTGGGACAAATTGTAATAAGAAAAGACACATCACTTGGGACTAAGAGAGACTGTGATGGCTGTAGTCTTCAAATGACCCTGGGGTTCCCAGCCTTGTACATAGAGTATGAGCTGAGACAGTCACTCACCTCCTAAGGATGCTTATTCCCCAATACAGATGTGGCCAAGGGTAATATCTGCAAGGGAAGAATATCCAGGCTCCACAAAGGAAAGGACAGGGAGAACCTTCCAGAGAACGGAATCATGACCTTTCCGGGGAATGCCTGCTCCCCATCTTTGGGAGGGGCAACTCCCAATGTCTGCTAGCAGGATTACAGAATTGCCACAAGCCAGCATTCTTCCCCTTCTTGGTGGAGTGTTCATCACCTTATCCTGCCCCTACACTACGTTAGGTGAATGGGAGTGTGAGGGGCGGCCTCCCCATCTCGTTGGTTCTGTGTTAGAGACTATCTTTCATCACCCAGAAATACTGGACCTTGAGCTGGATGTCCTCCCTGAAAGGGAATTTCACGAGGGAGTGTGGGCTTTTTGTGGGTAAGAAGGAAGGGGTGACGATACAGAAATTGATGCCAATCACTAGCATTTTCAGTTCTTCTCTTGGGTCTGTGGCAGGCTTGGGCCTTCCTCAGGGATGGCCATGAAAACGATTGAGCAGGTGGACTACCAGTGGAGGGCCTTCTTAGGGAAAGTCTTTAAGAAACAGTGTGTTATTTGCTATGTTTTCTCCTGCACCATGGAGATTGGCTCCCACTCTAGATAGTGAAAGCTCATTTGTCTTGGTTCCTGAGTGAGAAGATATTAGAACCCGCCCCGTGGCCTGCCGCCATGACCCCAGAGTGCAAGATGCCGTGAGTGAGAAACCAGCCTTTGTTGTTACAAGTCTCTGCCTTTAAGGACAAACCTAGTCCACTCTGCCTTTTATGTGAGGTCTTTCTTTTTTTTTTTAAAGATTTTTATTTATTTATGCATACAAGCACTGGGGTATAGGCCAGAGGTGTGGGGGTGGTGAGAGGATTCACCACAGAGAGCCGGGAGCAGAACAGGCAGATCAATGGAAGTACACTGCTGAGGGGAGCAGCGGGCGAGGCAGGAGAGATCTGCCGCACCATGTGGGTCCCCTCCCCGGCCGGCGGCAGGGATCGAACTCATGCTGCAGTGGCTGCGTTTTGCTTCATAGTGCGTTGCTTAACCCACTGCGCCACCAAGGAGGCCCGAGGCCTTTCTTTTTTGATAAGAGTGAAAACAACTGATGTTGGATGTCACTTCCCTGTAACAGCTGCAATCAAGAGTTTGTGTATAGAACGGGTTACAGATGAATGAGCCGACACCATGAAGTCATGTGGCGGTTGTCTGAGGAAAACAGAAGAGCAAAGAGGCTAAACTTATGGCAATGGACTTGAATTTCATCTTCCAAACTGAGTAGAAGTTTGCTTCCAACCCAGACCATTTTCTGTAGTTCAAATGCAACAGGTAGTGGAATGTCCTTGTGTCTTTCTGCACCTTATTTTCAGACCAGGTTTTTCAGACCACCTCTAGCAAGTCTGTTAAGAGTGAATGAGTCATGGCTAATTTGAGCACAAAAATTAACTTCTGAGCCTTCCCATATTTGGCTGTAAAGTCCTTCTGGTGAATGGAAAGTAAAATCTATAATTTGGAAGCCAACTAGCCCTGAATGACTTGTGTTTCTACATGAGCCCAAAGGATCCCAGAGGACTTCACTTTCCCAGGGGTGAGCTGGGGGAAGAACGCCTCTTTAGAATCTTATTTCTAGGGCTGTAACTTCTGAGCCTTGAATTCTGGCACTAAACATTCATTAATAGGAAATCTGCTCTCTTTAATGAGTTGTAATCACTGAATTTGGACTATATGATTAATCATAGAAAAATATAGCCCTGCCACCTGCCATTGGAAATTCCTGGCAAGAGCCGAGTGAAACTCTCTAGAGATCAATGATAACAGGGAATGAATGATGCTTTTATCGTACACAATTATCATTTTCTGATCAAATAAATGCAAATAACTTTGACTGTACAGCTGGTTAGTGCTGCTTTAGTGAGCCAGGGACAAGATTATAAATACTAAGTTCTATTGCTGTCTTTCCCATCCTCGGTAATAAAATCCAGGTTTTGGTTTAAAAAGAAAGCCATGTCCCTCTGTAATTAAGTATCCTCTATGCTACACTTTAAGTAAATGCCACTCAACAATTAAGAGTATCTTATAACCCAAACACTCCCATTTGAATAAAGGAGAAACTGGGCAAACCTATTTTTTTAGCACAGATAAAAATCTCTCTTGTTGTCTTTCCTGGGCCACTCTCAATACAGAAGATTCTGGTTGGTTTTGACTGAGTTGGATTTTTAGAGAAGATAAACACTCAGCATTTTCTTTGACCGTTGCTCACACCTCAATCAATCAATCTCCTTCACTTTGATGAACCACTGTTCCTAAGTTATGCTGTACACTTCACAGGACCTGATGGAGCGTCCAGGAGGGGAAGGCCCAGCCACGTGTATGCGGACCACTCAAGGCTGCCAGGAAACGCTCCTGTCCACCCTCATGACTCACAGAGCTAACTCTGGAGCCTGCATTCCAAAAATGGAATCTCTTTAAAAGAGCCTGACAACAAAGCAAAGACACTGATAATACTTTTGCCATGAAAAAACCTACTATTTTAAATAACCACATTTTAGAGCTGCAAGAATCTTCACATATCTAATCCAATAATCTGAAAAGCACAGAACGTCATGACGTCTACAGAGTTGAGTGCCCAACTCAGAGTTTACAACATTATTTTCGGATGGAAGCATGACGTTGTAGATAGAAGCTTCGTGATTCAAAGCAGATGGTATCAGCGGCCAGTGGACAGCCCGCTGACTGACTCCTCGTTTCTACGTCATGCTCAGATGCCCAAGAGCAGGTACAGGTCACTGCTAGCAGATACTTAGTTTTCAGCATGGAGCCCATTTTATGGTTGGAGTTCCTCTTTAATTTTGTGACTTGGTGGGATGGCAGATGCTGGAGGTTTTACAGCTCAACCATGGGGTTCTGGAATAATGTGTCAAGAAGGCAGCAGGATGCAGGTAAAGAAAGAGATCCTTGGTCATTTGGAAGCAGTCAGTGGTAAGACAACATTAGGAAAGATATTACATGTCTAATTTAGTCAGAGTCAGGATTCTCAAATATCTGTGTATACAAAAATCCCTAGAGAAATTAATAAAATCCAGACCAGAAGCAGAATTGCTTGGGAAGGATGACGCAGATATTTTGAGACAGAACTTGGGGACCCACGACCCTTTCATGCCACCTGAGTTTGGAGGTACTGGATTGGAGCTTCATCTCCCCAAATCACAAGTACCCCTCCCCATCCTCATCCCACCAAAGGTCCGGTGTGTGCCAGGACACTGGGTGGGTGACAAAGGAGGGGAACTGGGGTTTGGACCCTGACTCTGCCCAGTTCTCACAGGCGCAGTGCCCTGGACTCTGAGACGGTGAGGATGGAAGGAGCTTGGCAAAACGCTCAGCATCACACGCAACAGAGAGCAGACGCCTGGCCCTTGAGATTTCTTCTCTCACGGCTTTCCCGACAACAAAGATAATATTCGTGCCAAATCTGTGTCTGAGATGACACTGGGAATCAATTATTAATGTGTCAGGATGAGGGATAAAATAATCACATTGGACTCTGTCTGAAAACACCTGAAGGGAGAAATCAAATATTGTACAAAAATGAACAACGATGTAAGAAAATAAAAAAGTTTAATTAAACAGGGAGCAGATTTATCCCCTGGCGTCAATAACTAGAACATTGGAGGAGGCGCATGAAACAGTCTGCAGACACTGGGTGGCAGACCAGATTTGAGAGCCCTGGAAGAAGGGGAGCAACAAGGAGAGGCTTGGGGTCACCCGGCTTTCTGTTCGGAGGCAAACTATGTAGACTGCTGAATAGGGACGGGCCTCCAAGCAGGGTTCAGAGACAAGCTGATGAGTGTGAGTGCATTTATTTTTCTTCCAATGTTTGCTTTCTTTTCTAGGTGTAGTCCCATAGGGTCCCTACCCAATTCACCCATGTACCATCACCGCAGCCCCTTGTCTTCTTCCCATCCCTGTCATGATCCCAGTCCCTCCCTCTTCCCCGCAGAACGTCTCTGATTTGTAGTTGTCTGTTTATTTTTGTTTTGTTGTGGGGTTTTTCGTTGTTGATGATGTGATTATTATTATTTTCCTTGATCCCCTATATTCTTCTTATAAGTGAGACCATTGCGAGTGAGTTTCGAGTCTGAGTACTGAGTTCTGGAGTTCTGGAAAGGATAGGGCTTTGTTGGAAGAGCTCCAGAAGTCTGCTTCCGGGCCCCCCAGTCCACTGAAAACACACCTGAACATGGAGAAGGAAACTGAATGGGACAGGCAGAGCCTGTGAGCAGTGAGCTGGGAGTACCGGGAGCACATTCAGGCCCAGGGACTAAGAACTGCAGCCAGGTTGTCAGAGGGTTCAGGGGCCACAGGTCATCCAGAAGAAACTAGACTCGAGAAAGGCCACACCTAGGAGCAGCTGTAAAGTTATTCTAGGTCCATCCCAGCCAAGCTTGAAGACAGCCCAGCAAGAGGGTGAAACTGACATAGAGAAGCTAACTGTCCCCCTGCACAGAGGACAATGCTGTCTAAAAGGAGACCACACAGTCTAAAACTCAAAATGTAAACTTTACAATGTTCAGCCCCTGATAAAAGATCATTTGACAGACCCAGAAGTAGAAACACAGGACCCATAACCAAGAAAAATATATGGCTTCCCCAACCCCTCAACTCCAAAACACAACATGGTAAAGGTGATGGAGTTAGCAGAGGAGGAAGTTTAGAAAGTTATTTTAACAACTTTCAAGTATTTAAAGGAAATCCTAAATCTACTGAGAAAAGAAACTGAAGAATAAGATACTAGTGAACTAGAAGATGTTGTTTTAGAAACTATCTAAAGCAAAGTACAAAAATGAGCAGAATCTCACTGAGTTTCTCAGGATAATATCTGAGTGACTTAACATATGTACCATGGAGGTTTATAAAAGGGGAGGAAAAAGTTATTTGAAGAGACGGAGCCAAAAATTTTCCAAGTTTCATGTAAACTACAAATCACAGATCCAGGAAAGCTCAATGAACCCCAAAGGGTACACACAGAGAAAATCATACCAAGGCCCACATTGTCAAATTATTAAATCCACTACCAATGGGTAATAATATTCAAAGCAGGAGGGGAAAAGACATATTAAATTCAAAGAAAGAAAGATAAAAATGAAAAGTATCTTCTTGTCAAAAATATGCAATCCAGAAGAAAATGAAATGACATTTTTAAAGTGCTGGAAGAAAAATAACCAGCTAATATAGAGTTCCAGAGCCCGTAAAAATATCTCTCCAAAGTAAAGGCAAAATAAAGACTTTTCAGATAAAAAGTTGAGATAATTTGTTACTGACAGGCTTGTAACTGCAGTAGCTATAAAATTAATGTACAATGAAAGAAGAACACTGAGAATGATAAACCGTAGATATAAAAATTCTCATTTTAGATTTTTAAAAATATAATTATGTCTTTAAAGTGAAACAACAAGGTAGCATAGGTAGAATTAAAATCTATGATAACAACAGCACCAAAAATGGGAGAAAAAAACAGAAGTTCTCTTGTAAAAGTCATAGTTATTTGAAGTTAACTTAAAAGCACATCATACAACCATACAGTAAACCCTGAAAACAAAATGTAGCTAATAATTCAATACGAGAGAAAAACAGAACCCTTAAAAATACACAAATAACACAAAAGAAAAGAGGGGAAAAAGAAACAAAAGTCAAGGAAACTAGAAAACACATAGCAAGATGGCAGACTTCCACAAATACAATAAATACATCAACTGTAAGTGATCTAAACATTACAAATAAAAGGCAGAGACTATCAGGTTGGATTTTTTAAAAAGCAAGATTCAACTCTATGTTACGCACAGGACACATACTCAAATGTGGAGACACACGTTGGTTAAAAGTCAAGAGCAAGAAAAAGTTACAGCATATAAACCGCACATAAAAAAAGCATAAAAACTGCAGTTGCTATATTAACATCAGCAAAATAGACTTCTGAAGGAGGAATGTCAGCAGGAACAGAGAGGAACATTACCTCATGACAATGGCATCAATTCATCAAGTTGCCATAACAATCCTAAATAACAGCTTCAAAACTGATCTTTATGAAACAAAATCTGACAGACTGAAAGCCACAAACACAGTTGGAAACTCCAGGATTCTTCTTTCAGTGGTCAGTAGGAGAAGACAGAAAATCAGTAAGTACACAGAAAACACCAACAACGCTTTTCACCACTCTGACCTAAGTGCCGTGTTGGATCACCCTAACAAATCACCACCACGGGTACCTTCATTTCAAGCGCTTAAGTCTATCATCAACACAGAGCACAGCCTGCACCCCCAAACACGCTCTTCCATCCATTAAAATCACACAGTCTATGTTCTTTTATCACACTGGAATTAGATTAGAAAGTAACAGCAGAAAATAACCTGGAAAATCCCCAGGTAAGTGGAAATTAAGAAACGATTTTCTAAATAATCTATGCATCAAAAAACCAATCCTGGGCAAATTAGAAGATACTTTGAACTAAGTTAAAGAGAAAACACAACATAGAAAATTATGAATTTATTGTTACAAATGCTGTTAAAAAGGGGGAGAGATGTTCAAAATCAATGATCTAAGTGTTCCAATAAAAATCTAGATAAGGAAGAGATTAAATCCAAAGTAGAAGATAAATAATAAAGCTAAGAGAAGACATCAATGAAATAGAAAATAAAAAGTGAAGAAAAATCAATGAAAGCAAATGTTTAAATAATAATAAAATTAGTAAATTATTAGCTAGATTAGGAAGTACAGAGGAAACCCAAATCACCAATATATTTTTTTCTAAATTTATTTATGCACCCAAGAGTTGGAGTGTAGGCCAGAGGTGTGGGGGGTGAGAGGATTCACCAGAGACAGAGTAGGGAGCAGAACAGGCAGATCCACTGAAATACAATGCTGAGGGAAGCAGTGGGGAGAGAGGAGAGGTCTGCTGCACCCTGTGGCTCCCCTCCCTGACCAGGATCGAACTCATGCTTCATGAGTCCCTTGCACCACCAGGGAGGCCCCCCAAATCACCAATATTAGGAATACAAATGGACATCACTAGATCCTATATCGCTAGAGACTCTACAGATATTAACAAGGCTCTACGGAAATGTTTTGAACAACTTTCTGCCTATACATTCCAAAACTTAATTGAAATACACAGCACAAAATAAGCTGATACTAAAAAGAAAACAGTATGATTATCAATTAAAGAAGTTAATTTCTTAATAAAAACCTTCCTATAAAAACTTGATATCCACATGGCTTCTCACATGAAAACTTACCAGTAACTTAAGAAGAAATTAACTTATTCTATATAAACTCATTAAAAAACTAGAGGAGGGAGCCCTTCCCAACTCATTTTATAAGGTCAGAATCACTTTGATATTAACATTAGACAAAGATATTATAAGAAAACTATAAAACCACAGGTTCAAAAATTCTTAACATAAATTTTCATAGTAAAAGCTTGCAATATATGTAAGGAGTAATACACCATGATTGAATGAAATTCATCCCAGAATGTGCAAATGGTTTAAAATTTGAAAATTAATCAGTGTCATTCACCTTATTATCAGAATGAAGGTGAAAACCACAGAATTGACTCCACAGATTCATTTGACATCTGCAGTGTATTTGAATGATTAAAAAAAAAATCTCTCAGCAAAGTAGGAATAAAAGGTAGATTTTTTTCCAAATTCATAACCACCTACAAAAACCCTACAGGGCACATCATATTTAAAGGTGTGAGTCTAAATGATTATCCCCTAAGATGAGGCACAAGACGCGTAGTCCCTGGGAGTTCTTAATTGTGGTTCTACATTTGTCAGAACTTATCAAAGTGGGCCCTTTAAATGTATGCCTTTGATTAGGTTGTATGTATTGCAGAAAATCTACAGTAACAATAAAGCTGATTTATAAAATTGTTCTATGATACTCTCTGCTTCTCTGTTATGTATGTCTTTATTCATTTATTGACTGTTTTGTTGCCCAGCCCTGCTCTAGGGCTTTGGAGAAGCATTCGTGAATGAGACAGGTGAGGAACTTGCCTGCTTGAACCATTCAACATGGTTGTAGAGACAGAAAAAGAACAAGTGAGTTAAATGAAGAAAGTAGATGTCACACAAACACCTGCACATAATGTTCACAGCATTATGCAAAATAACCACAAAGGAGAAACTACCCAGTTGCCTGTATGTGATGAGCAGATAAAACGCAGTGAATCCATACAACAAAATGTGATTAGAGGGCCTCCCTGGTGGTGCAATGGGTTAAGTCACAGCACTATGAAATATCTGCAGCCACTGCAGCACCAGTTCGATCCCCAGCCAGGGAGCTGACCCACATGGCGCAGCAGACCTCTCCTGTCTTGCCCTCAGCTATTTATTACAGTCTATCTGCCTGTTCTGCTCCCTACTCTCTCCAGTGAATCCTTTCACTTCCCCCCACACCCCTGGCCTGTACCCCAGTTCTTGTATGCATAAATAATCTTTGGGGGAAAAAATGTGATAGCTCCACATAGTGGAGTTTATTGAGCTAATAAAAAAGGGAGGGGGCATGAGTGCATCTGGAAACACTCTAAGTGAAAGAAGCTAGATACAAAAAGCCACATATGGCAGGATTCCACTTCCATAAAGTATCCCAAATCGGCAACCCCATAGCTGCAGGGTTTGCAGGGGCTGGAAGGGAGAATGGGGAATGACACCCGGTGGGTACTGGTGATGGAAATGTTCTGGAATTAGGGAATGGTAATGCCTGCATATCCTGAGGATCTACCAGAAACCACTGACCTGTAAACTCTAAAGGAGTGAGATTTACGGCATGTGGATAATAGCCAATCAAAAACTACATTTAAACAAACACAAAGAATGGAAGAATGATTCCATGTCCTCATAAGAATTAAGACGTAAGAGCAGGGACGAGGCTGGGAAGTCTCTTGAAGGGAGCTGTTAGAGGATCCAGTCATGGGCTCCGAGGGCTGGAAAGCACAAAGTGCTTTGTCCAAACCTGAGAACTGACAAGAGCCCCACATGACCAGGGCACGGGGATTCGTGGCAGACACTAGCCACTGTAAAGTCCATGCAGACAGACAAGGAGCATCAAGTACATCAGAGTAATGGGTTTGGACAATGTTTCGTTTGAAGTGATTTATTTTGTAAGTATGGTGTGGAAACCTGATGGCTCTAAATTTGATTAGCTTAAGTAAGAAGCCATTGTAGGGTCTCCATTGTGGCCTTGGGGTGAAGTCTCAGTGCTGTCAATTCTATGGTTTGAGTTTGATGCCCGGCCAGGGAGGGGACCCACATGGCGCAGTAGACCACTCCTGTCTCACCCGCTGCTCCCCTCAGCAGTGTGTTTCAGTCCATCTGCCTGGTCTGCTCCCCACTCTGTCTCTGGTGAATACTCTCACCCCCGCATAGCTGGCCTACAACCCAAATCTTCTACTCAAAAATAAATAAATCTTTTTTAAAAAGAAGAAGAAAACAGTACTGTAGACATTTTGGACCAAACTAGCTACAAGGTGACCACAGAGATGCCACAGGTGCAGGACAAGATGAACACCTGAGACCTCACTCCCCTTTTCTACAAGTAGTGTGGCTTCTTTCTGGCACAGGTACAGGTAAACACAGGGCTGAACAAACTCCTAATAAGAAACTGAAAGTATTTACATGTACAGATGTGGGAAGAAATCACCCATGAGAGTAAAAGTGTTTATATTCAAGGCTAAAATTTCAAATCTGTAGCTACTATCACAGAGCAAATGGCTTTTTCTGGGACTAACTGCCCAGTTACCCACTTACCCATAATTTGCCACTGATTAGAAGCAGGCAATTATCATTGTAATTTGTCTTTATTGGCTTCATTTTCCACTTGAAAAAGCCAAGCCATCATTTTTCCACCCCCAGGCCTGTGATTCCCAAGCCTTTTGGAATTCACTTCTTATATATTATTTATTTCATTTCATAAGATCTCTCCATCCCAAGTGGTGACATTATGTGTCTTAGGATGAATTAAAGTTAAACTAGATTTGGAAAATTACTTAGATTTGTCAACATGCCTGAGCAAAGGAATGAGATCTTGGGGTACGTCAGCCTCTCGACTTGAAGCTTCTCTTTCAAGTTGAGGTCTCCACAGAGGATGGAATACAAAATGAGGCCTAAGTGCACAACTTCATACAAGAGGAAACCTTGGCCCAAAAAAGTAACTTGCTAGTGAATTTGGGGCAGTGTAGTATAAAAACTGAGGATTCTTTTAAGGAGTTCAATTTCTTTAAATGGATTTCATATAAAATGGTTTATATGAAAAGTATAAACACCACATATTCACAGGCAGGAAAAACAGACATTTTTTCCAGCTACATTCTGGGATAATTTGTTATGCAGATACCTACACAGAATTAGTTAAGAGGGACGGATGAAAGTCATAGCAAGATAAAACTAATAATAAAGTTCACTTAGTTGACTGATGTGACAGTTTAGAGAGAGATCAAAAAGGCAAGTTCCTCTCCTACACGGCTGGTAGGAATGCAAACTGGTCCAACCTCTATGGAAAGCTGTATGGAGGTTTTCAAACTACTGAAAATGGAGCTACCATATGACCCAGCAATTCCACTCCTAGGTAGATACCCAAAGGACACAAAAACGTTACTTCAAAAGGATTCCTGCACCCCTATGTTTATTGCAGCACTATTGATAATAGGCAAAATTTGGAAACAACCCAAAAGTAGATGACTGGATCAAGAAGACATGGTATATACACACAATGGAATACGATTCAGCAATCAAAAAAGATAAACTTAAGCCAACTCTCCCAGCATCTCTTTCTTTATCTGATACTCTCCAGCTGAAGAGACTCCAACTGACTTCAACATCAGGTGAACATTCGTTCCCCAGTCTACAGGAGACCCCTGAATTTGGTTCTAATATCTGGACACTTACTGTCCTGTATTTCCCAAGTACAACATTCTCTAATCCAGTATCATAATTTGATTATTAGTCAAAACAATGTCATATTCTATCTGATCCCCTTCACTGTACACTGGCACTACATTTCCTCTTCTATAGAATGCTATCACCTTGAAACTTCTCTTTTTTACATCAACCCATCCGTCAATCCAACCATCCATCCACTCATTCATCCATCAGTCCGTCCATCTATCCATCCACACACCCATCTATCTGCCTACCCATCCATCCATCCATGCATCCATTCATCCATCCATGCATCCATGCATCCATGCATCAATCCATCCATCCAGCCATCCATTCATACATGCATACATGCATGCAGTGTTTATTAATCCATTTCAGGTGCTTTGCATTGTGCTAAGCAATGGAACCACTACTAAAATGAACCAGCACCCCTATTCTTTAAAGTCAGTCATATCTCAGTCACAAGACACAGAATTAAATTCTACAGGAGAGAACTGAAAAGTCCCATTAACATATTGTGAATGAAGACTCAGCTACAATTTCTGGTCTTCTGATTACTCCACCACATCAATGCTTCTTTTCTAAATTTCTACAGCCCTGTACACTCCACTATCCATCTAGCAACTTAGCATAGAAAAATTGCCTTTAACATAGTTGTAGGAGGAGAATTCTAAGTCTTTATTGAGAACTTATAAGATGAAAACTATATACAAATCATCTCACTGAATGATAACAGTGACTTCACAAATAATTGTTATGCCATTGTACCGGTAAGAAACTGAAGACTTAGAGAGATAAAGTTCAATGTCACTGAACTAATAAGTGCTAGATACTGGACTCAAACCTAGGTCTCTATGACTGCAAAGTCCTTGCTTGCTCTTAACCTCTCATTATATGCCCTCTCTCTTGGCCTTGTGTTACAGCTTAGAGCACTGGACCTGCCACCCAATAAGTGATTTACCAAATGACAGAATGACCCATGGAAGCTCCAAAAACATCATCTCATCAGTAACACAACGAGCCTGATGGATCTTTTGCCAAGCTCATCACGGTGGGTTCCTTTGGTGCTGAACATCTCAAAATAGCTGGCCACCCCATTGGGGTCAGTGCCTCTATGTGCCAATTTCACCCCAGCACAGGGTCTGTGAGGCATCCTTTGCAAAGATCTGTGGCTGCCAAGCCTTGGACAACACAACCCTCTTTTTCTTGGGAATTCACAAATGTGGCAACGAGCAGATGTGTTCTCAGGGCCTCTGAATGCAAGCACAGACGGAACGCTCTGCATTGAAATTGCGAGTAAATTTCACAACTGGGGAACATAAAAATCTTTTATTTGTAGAAGTTGGAGGTTGTAATTTGAATGTGTGAAATTGCCAGTAGTCTGGTAAATACGCCGGCCCACCAGCAGCCTTAAAAGGGAATTGAAACCGTTTTAAAAATCAGTGAGGTAGGCGATGTGTGGGCGTGTGTATTTTCCATGGAACCAATAGAGAGATTTATGCTAAATGCAAATATTCTTTAAGTCATTGAGTGTCAGAATGGGTGGTTACGACAGTGGCGGGCTCCTTGTAACCACCAGGGGCCTGCTGGGAACTTTCTCATCTTTGAATTCCTGTGGTGGCGCCATCTTGCCTGAGAAACACATTTTCATTGGTCTAGCATTTTCCACTCTTGCTCCAATCACATCTCCACCTCTTGCCCTTTGAACACATCATTTTCCAGAAAGATACCGCTTATTCCCACTTGCCAGAGCACGGGCTCCATTTCCTCCTGTTTCTGTTCACACTTTTCTGCCTATAAAATATGCCTTCCCACTCCCACGTGTTCAAACCTACTCTTTTTTCATAAACAAGATCATCATGCCTTTCTCCTACCCTTCATTCCAGTCCAGCCCACTCACACCGGCAAATCCCAACCATTCCACCTCTAGAATGTGTCTCTGGACACTGAGCCTCATCCAGCATCATCACCTCTTCCCTGATGAACTACAGTGGATTCACCTCTCATCTTCCTGCTTCGGACCTGACCCCAAAAATTGCCAGAGTAATTTTGCTTCCAAAATATAAATCAATGGATGTCCTTCCTGTGCTTAGTAGTCTTCTGTTTATCCCCATGGCACTTAGCATCAAAACCAAATTCCTTCTGTGGTGTCCAAGGATCTTGAAAATCAAGTCCTGACCATTTCCTTGACCCCATTCTGTTCATTCCCGTAGGATAACTGGAGAGTTAGTGAATTAAGCAGACTTTTTACCCACGAGCCCTGTGGCTTTGATCACATTACACAAAAGGTGCTTGGGAGTGTGGGCATGTATGTAGTATCCTGATGGCGTACCTAAGCCTAGGGACTAGGTTAAAAATAGGGGAAGTGGTGGCTATGAGAGGATGAGAGTGTGACTACAGAAGAGGTGAGACCACAAGATGACATGAGAGAGAGAACGCCAGAGACAGCCCAAGAAAGAGCATAAAGATTCATGGATAGGGGTGTGGGGGGCTGGGCCTCCCTGGTGGTGCAGCAGGTTGAGTGCCTCACTGTGAAACATCTGTGGCACGGCAGCGGAAGTTGGCTCCCTGGCCAGGGAGGGGACCCACATGGCACAGCAGACCTCTCTTATCTCACCTGCTGCTCCCCTCAGCAGTGTATTTCAGTCAATCTGCCTGTTCTGCTCACCACTCTGTCTCTGGTGACTCTTCTCACCCCCATACCTCTGGTCTGTACCCCAGCTCTTGTATGCATAAATAATAAAATCTTAAAAAAAAAGATTCATGGGCCGGGGGTGGGGCTGAGAGGCTCTGTTGCCTGCTGGCCTCTGAGCTCTCCTGTGTCCACCCAGCCCACGCTTGCCCCCTCGTATGCCAGCCTCCCTGCCTGGGGTGCCTGAGTGCCTGTATCCCTGAGAGCATTCAAGCTTGAAAAATCCAGAGGGCTCTTGGAATCTCTTCATCCATCTCCCCAAATCAGTAGTGAACCTGCCTGCTGGCCCTAGAGTAACCTTCACCTTCAATCCTTCCAGTGTCTTGCACGATACCTTATAGCAAGAAGGTGAAAATTCATCTTTATCGATTGAATGGTGATTCTCTGACTTAAAACTGGAGTTTTAGACAAATGGCTGTAGCATCACAAAAATCTACCCATCCTTCTTTTAGGGTCCATCCTATTGCATTTTGGGGGAAACCCCATTTCTTTTCTCTTTAATTCTAGTTCTTTTTCTTAGGTTCCTGAAACTTTCCAGAAGCTGCCATTTGCAAAATAATTACATCAATCAGGCAAACCTACAGGTGGCATTGCTCTGGGAAAAATGCTGAGCCTTAATTAGCAATGAGACTCCACACATGTTGACTGGGCCAAGAATATCTGGCTGCCAATTTTTCATTAATTCTTGTTAACTGCATTGCATTCCAGCCCTTGAGGACAGCGTGTGTCTGAGGAAATAGCCTCGCATCTAATAGCAATTCGCTCATCTTTAGAACTGCACCCCTGGAGATCATCTGACACCTCAGGAATCCACACGTAATAGGGCGATGCCAAAGAAAGGGGTAAGACTGACCTTCACATTCACTCATATCTTAATCGTTAGTGAGTGCTTATGAAGAACCAGCAGCTGATCTACAGGTGCCAGTTCTTCTAATTCTCAGAAAGTCCTAAGAGGTGGGGTGTCCATTAACGACCTTGGCAAGCAAGGAAACTGTCTTGCCAGAAGTCACCCCACTCATACTTGTCCACGATTTAAGACCAGTTAGTTCAATTTCAAAGTTTAATACTTTTAAAACACCTCTAAAATGTTTTTGCAACTTTTAATTTTGATGTTATTTTGAAAATCACAGAGAAGTTGCCCCAGAATTTTAATGAAACTCCTCTATGCCTTTTACCCAGACCCACCTATTGTATATATGTTCCCGCACGTGATTTATTATTCTCTGTATATACTTTATATACTTACGTTTGTTTCTTGAATCATTGAGTTAGTTGGAGAAAACATGTCCATATAAATCTAAATCACAATCAGCGGACAGTTATCAACAATAGTGTTTGGCATCAATAAACATCATTATCTATATATAAATTCACAGCTCATATTCAGATTTCATCATGTGTCTTAGAATTGTCTGATGTAGCTATTTTGCCCTGGTTCAGGATACAATCCAACAAGAGCACGAGTGCATTTAGTTGCCTTTAATCTGGAACCTTTAGTCTCTTTTAATCTGGTTTAGTTCCTTAGCTTGTCTCTGTGTTTCTCAACCTTGATGTTTTTGAAGAACATAGTCATGTTTTTGTAGCATGTTCCTAACGCTCCTTGGCAATTAAAGTTATGCGTTTTGGGTAGGAAGACCATGGTGATGTGTGTCCTTCTCGGTACGTCACATCAGGAGACACAAGATATTCTTTTATCCCAGTGCTGATGAAGCTGGCTCTGATTACTTGATTAAGGTTGTATCTGTCAGTTTCTCCAAAGTCTTCCTTTGAAATCAACAAGGAAGTTGTGCAGAAGTACTTTGGGATTCTCTACAGATGCTGTTTCTCATCATACTTTCACCTACTACTTTAGTGGTTACATTAGTAGCTGTATTCTATGTGTAGCTCCTCCTTTGTAGGTAGGGTTAATTTTCCAACTCGGGTGGGACTATCACCCAGTTGGAGGCTTTCTGGGACAGGCAATGTCCCATGGGGAGTTGGTAGCACAGTAGGCTAGGGTTCAAGTTCTGGCCTAGCATGACTAATGGCCTTGGGGAAGCACCTTAATCTCTTTAAACCTCACTTTTCTCAACTGTAAAGGAGGATAATGGTAATATCTTCCTCCAGAGGTTTGTAGCAAAGATATATAGTTATGACATAAAAGAGACAGAGTGCCTGGAACACAGAGGTATCAGCCATAGCTGTACGATTATCACTGAAGGCAGAAGCACCCCAAAATATCAGGTCTGTGTAGACTTTATAATTTTCCAAAATGGTCATGCCAGGTATTGAGTGTCTAGTGGGACACTGAGAGAACACTGAAATGGGGGGTGCTGTACGAATGACTAAATCACACCCATGACAGTGTGGAATGTTTTACTGGACAGGTGCAGAGGGTGGCAGGTGTGGGGGAGAAGAAGTGATTTATTTCAGTGGGAGGATCAGGGAGGACTTCACAAAGGGGTTGGCTCTGACTTCTGCTGAGTGCCGTAGGATGAGATGAGCAGATCGCAGAGAACAAATGAACCGGAATGAGTGACAGAGTTTAGTACTTTGCTCACAACAGTCATCGGAACAGAAGGAATTGGGTTCATGGAGGTCAAATTTTGATAACTTCACCCCCTAAACTTTCAACAGAGGCCAAATGCCTGAAAAATCTATCTTGTTTCTTAAGGAACAATGTGTCTTTGTAGGCAGAGTCCGGGACTGCTCAGATGGAGCTCGTTTGGAGCCAACTTTGGCAATATTTAGGCCATGTCTGGGAGAGCTAGTCCCAGGAGCTCACCCATCATCCTTTGGGCTGTGATCAGCTGTTCTTGGTCACTCACCTGAGCTTGTTTCTCTGTCTACACAGTGGCTCAAAACAGATTACTCTTCCCCCAAACCCCCTTAGTAGGCTGCACTTGGAAGGCAGTTGCAGGTATATTAAAATATGGTAATTTATTTTTCCCACAAAGCACTTTTGCATAAGCTGTGCTAATGTTCTCCAGTTAAACACTCCTCAAATAGCACAGACACACACACAAATGCAGGAACCCATTCCAACCATGATGTCTGCTTTTGAACAAGGAGTTCAAAAGAGAAATTGTTAGGCTCTCCCTTCCCCTTTGGGGACAAGGGCAGACAGGCAAGATGAGTGTGCCTTCCAGAGGAAAGGATAGGTCTCATATTTTCTGAATTCTCATGGGTTTTCCAAAACCAACAATCGTCTCCCCCACTCCATCCCACAAACATCGAAGCTTCTTACCACCAAGCCCAAGGTATTTCTGCTGGATTTCTTTTTACAGCAAAGCAAAGATATATGAGCCATATTCTAGAAACAAAGGGGATTGTCTTGCCTCCCACTGTAGACTGTGAGACCATAAAAGACAGAACTGAGACCAATTCATCTTTGGAATTCTGGTTCCTAACAGAAATCCTGCCACCCAAATGTTCAGTGAAAGTTTCTTGAATTAGAACAGCAGGGGGGCCAGCTCTTGTCCCTCAGAACATTTGCCAGGTGGACAATCATATGTCCTTCATTATGTGGGGTAATTTTGATTTTGATATTTCCTCTGCCATCAAAAATTAGTATTATTTCCACATACAATGCAGCCTGCTTTTAGGTTAGCAAATCGACGTATTTGATCTTAGCTGCAGCAGTAATTTTTTTAGCCTTTTCCAGGGTCATGGGTTCATGTGAGAATCAGAAAAGAGTTAGAGACTCTTTTCCCATTAGAACTCAAATCTGCATACACATCCACCATTTTACCTTCAACTGCGGGGAGTTATGAGACCCTCTACAGTATGTCTGAATGCCAAGATAGACAGCCTTTCCATAACGTCCATAATGGTTTGCATTTTGTTTCCCAAACTGTGGAAGCAGATTCTGCTCCCCACATGACTGGGTTGCCCAGATTAGAGTCGCCTTTTCCTCAGCTGGCTGCTTGCTAGCTTGGAAGTGCTCAGCTGAATCCAAGTTGCAAAACCTTAGCTGACACAGGCTAATGAAAATGCAGTAGACTCAAATCCTCTCTCAAAGGAAGGGGAGTGTGCATATGTAGAAAACGGGAAAAGCCAAGTTGTGTGTATTATTAATTCCTGAATGCTAATCCTTCTTTCAAAGGCTCATAGATCTATCTTCTTATTTTAAAAGAATAAGCTTTGGCTGCAGGGCCATCGTGCTGAAGACTTCCAACACAAATGTCCTGATGAAAGATGACACGGTTCTGGGGCTCATCAGCTCCCACAGTTGACATCTCTGTTACGAGCTCCAGGAGCAGCTACCAGGCCAACTATCCAAGAATGAGGGAAGATACAGAAGGAAATTATGTCATGCATTAAGACCGCAGTGTGGTCACGCCACATGCTTTAGAAAAGACATTTGGGATGGTCATATAAAACTCAGCTGTACCCTAAGGGGTATATAGCAAGTGCTCTGGTTTCAGAAGCCTTCTGGATCACTGGAAATGCACTGAAATGAACTCACCGTCCGGCTGTTTTTGGGTGACCTCTGAAGGAAAAGCAGCAATGTCTGACATGAAGCTGGAAGATGGACCGAACTGTCTCCCAATGGAATGTTATGTGCGCAAGCTTCCAAATGCCACATGCTCAGGGCAGCCTCGCAAAGCTCCCCAGGCCTCAAGAGATGGGAATCGGGGTGAAAGCATGTGGAGCCGCAGCCCTCCTGTGTGGGTTTTGACCTGAGCCCCAGTCAATCCTCTCCTCAAGGTCTTGCCCCAGGAAATGCTGAGCTCAAAACCTACTCCTGGATGTCGTTGGATCTCAAAGAGAAGTGTCCTGTTAAGGTGCTGAATGAAAGTCAAACACTGATGGGAAGGACTCTGAACTCTATGTAAACTGCTGTGCTCAACCAGGTATTTCTGCACCAAAGGATATAACTCATATTCTCCTGGATCCATTTCCTAATATTGCAACAGAAAATGGCAATAGGAAAGGCAGCCTTGGGAAGCCAAGAGAAAGAGCAAGAGGGGACCGTGATTTCCAAATTGCAAGCCACGCCCACCATCAATACTTGAAGTTGGTAAGTTAGGACGATTTGGAGTCTGGTCATGCTTGGAGAATCAGGTGTATACCTGGAGGAGGGTTTGTTGGTTGAATAATCCTGTTGCCCCTGGAGATAGATGAGGCACGGGGTAGAGTGCAAAGCTATTGGAGAAGTTCTTTGCTTAGAACTGAGTTGCTGAGAATAGAGTCATATAAATAGAAGAGATTAAGACCTGACCTCTGGGTGCCAGATGGTGAGAAAAAAAAAAAAGAAGAAAGTTGGCAAAGTCTGGATAAGTCTCTTTGGATGAAAGGGGAGTTAAAGCGGGCTTCAAGGAGGGTTAGAATTTGGATGGATGTACACAGAAGAGGACTATCAGCAACAGCAGGTTTTGTTCACTTTGGAATCAACTTGGAGGACACTTGAGGATTCCTATTAGGGCAAGTTGCAGTTCTGTGCATCAGAATGACCTGGGGAATCCCTTGAATGTGTAGGTTCCTGTAAGACTCTGAGGAAGCGGTTCTGAGCTTAAGCGCAGAGATGTGCATTCCTAAGGAGCACAGATTCCTCAGATAGTCTGACACAGGGTGTCCACAAACCACACTTCGCCAAACACTGACATCTGCTTCCTTTGCCGCTTTGTTTAATCACTGAAGACAACAAAGAGGAGGAAGGTCCTAGAAACCCCAAGTCTATACTGCTGGAGTGAAAGGTTCCTTGAAGACCTCCACCAAGATGGGATGTGGAGGTGAAGCCACACAGACATGCCCCAAGTCAGGATCATGCTCTATCTGTCCCCCCGTGACCCCCACTCATGTAGCCCCAACAGTTCCTGACTGACACGGAACCCCATCCAACTCCCTCCTCCGACTCAGGTTGTTCACTGGGACTAGCAAGGTGAGGGGACAGGTGACTCTTGATGACCAAGAGGTAAGACCTAGTCTCACATTTAGTATCTGTACATGTATGATCTATATGGCCTTCCCCAGAGGGTGCCCATGAGGAGGTATTTAACTTCTTTGCACATTACAGCTCTTCTGAGAACTCTGATCGCCCTCTCCGGGTAACTGTACATGGGTACTTGGTGACACCACCTGGCATGTCATTTCAAGGAGCCCAACAGGAAGGGTCCACTAAAGCACTCTTGTTAGGCCCAGGGGTCTAACCTTCATTCACACAATTTCCCAAGGTCAACTCTTTCATCCACCCAACCTTGGGGTTTCTATGCCCATCTCAGTGTCCTTGGGATAGGTCTGGACTCTTCTTTGAAATTGATGAAACATTCGTAAACCTCCATCTGAGATTTGTACTTGTCTCCTGATCTCAGCTGACTTCCTCGAGTCTTTCCCAGTGCACGACGGGAGATGTCATACCTGCTTCCATGTCATGGTCTGCATTGATTTGGGAACAAGCAACAACTTCATTAAAGAGCTGTCTGCTCTCTCCAACTCTTTGCTATGACTCAAGGGACTTCAGCTCCCAAACTTGTCACTCATTACAAGCACAACATAGAACTGGAAAGGTTTCAGGGAAGCCTGTCAGTTCTGAAATAGGGAAAGATACTATCAACGAAAAATAGTCTTTGTTTCCTCCTGTGCATGTCCCATTTTTTTATTCATTTATCTGCCTCTGTCAAATGTCTTGAGTGCTAGGTCCCATAACGGGTAGCAGGAGGCAGTGAAGGAAGAGGTCTCAACCCTCACTAAGCTTATAATCTAATTGGGAGAGACAGAAAATAAACAAGAACACGAATAAGTAAGATTACTATAAGTGCCATGAAGAGAAACCAACGTGGTGTCAAGGTGTGAAGGAAGGAAGGGACACAGGGGTCCTGACTTTGGTAGAGCTGTCAAGGAAGGCTTCCTGGAGGAGGTGACATGTGAGCAGAGACCCAGAAGATCAGAAGGGGCCAGCCCTGGAAAGCAAGCAAGGATGTCCTCCCAGGTGATTAATTCTTCATGCCTGTGAACCCCGCCAAGTGTCTTCTATAGAGAACAGGCCCACACAGTCATGATCGAAAGAGGTTTCTGCGTTTCATGCTTCCTGCAGCTGGCATGTGTCTGGCTTCAACAGCCTGTGAAGCCTCAAGCCAAGTTTCCCTATGGGAAGAACAGCACTGTCAAAGACTTGGCTGAGTGCTTGGGCTTGCTCGCGTCCCAGGGGTGGCCAGAACCCTGGGGGGTCAGGTTCAGATACGCTCTGGAGGGGTGTCTGCTCCAGCCCTCCAGAGCGTATGGCCTAGAGAGGCCAAGATCACGCGGTGATGAGGCCCATAAGATCGGCTCTTTCGCTATCACAAACAGTAGAAGGAAGTAACAGTGGTGGAGGAGAAGGCTGCAGATGTTCCCCCACACGGACAGGTCTGGAGTAAGGAACAGGCAGAGGTATGAAAAGAAGAGAGAGACAGTTCTCAGGGCCACAGGCCAGTGGGCACTCCGAGTGCCCCCTCCTCCTCTGAGCCTGGTGCTGCCATCTCCGGTCCTCGGGCGAGTCCAGCAAACACAACGGGACATGTGAACTACAAGCAGCGTGCACTTGGCCAGCACCGGCCTCGTGGGCGGAGGGCTAGGCCAGCTGTGCGAATGACCATGGTCCGGGCCTATAACCTCCCGGGCTTTCTGCCCAAGACATTCCCGTGGAGTCTCTCGGGGAAGGCTTCACTGGGCCAACATCTGGATCTCATCATCCCTCCCCAAGGCGTAAATGTGGTTTCCTTCCCGAGACTCAGAGCTTGGGACTGCAGGGCAGGTCTCCTGCGGGGCCCATATCCCCACGTCCAGGCTACACACAGACCGTCCACCTTCCCCTCTCCCCACTCGTGTGACAGACGGTGTCCACAGCTGGACACAGCTGGACACCCTGCAGGGACACCTCAGCTGGAGGAAACACCAGGTCAATGGGTGGGTGAGAAACCCTTCTGGATTTCTCAAGAAAAGCTGTTGTCCCTCCGCAGCTGGTCTTGCTGCATCTGCCGTGACCTGCGCGCTTTCTCCAGAGGCGGCCGCCATCTTGTCCGGCCCCCCGCTCTTAGTGCGCGGAGCCCCCTGACTTTCTTCTCCTGTCTAATCTACACTCCTCAGAGCAGCTACAGGAAACTTCTGGAATTACAAATCAGATGATAGCACTCCTTCAGTGATATCACACTGAAACGGAACTTGGAATAAAAGTCCAAGTCCCTGGTCCCTGTGGAAGCCCGTCCTGGGTTGCTCCTCCGTGCCGGCCACATCCGCACCCAGCCTTGCTCAGCACACGCACGCCCCCAGTTCCGTGGCTGCTCCCGGGCACAGCAAGCGCTGTCCTGCCTCGGGATCTTTGCCTGTGTGACCACCCCTGCCAAGGACGCCATCCTCCCCTCTGCAGGGCGCCAGGGTCCCCACTCTGCAGACTTGTGACCGTACCGCCGGGACAGCTCCTCCCTGCGGTTTCCCTGAAGTGTTTGTGCTAGAGCTGATCGTTGTCTGGCGAGCACTTGCTCTCTCCCTGTTTACTCCGGCCCTGCTGATGCTGGGCTTGTCCCTGTGGCCGTCGTGGCTAGTGGACGCTGCCAGAAGCCGCTGGTGTGCTCAAGCAGCCGGCATCTCTGCCCCTCACCCCTCGGCCAAGGAGGATGAGAGACTCGCAGGGCAGATCCGAGCCTGACCTGGGGCCTGAGACCAAGCCCAGCGGAGCCCAGCAGGACCCCAGTGGCCAGCCGACCACGAGTGAGACGCAGGCGCCGGCCGCGCGTGCCCTGGGCTCGGAGCGCCTTGTTCTGTGCACTATTTCGGCAGTGACTGACGCGATGCTCAGCCGTGCCGCTCAACTATTACTTCATGTCTCATTTCTCACCAATTTCCCCACCAGGTTTTAAGCTCCATAAGATCAGGAATCGTGTTTTATTTATCCCGCTGCAATCCCTGACCTGAGAGCAGAGCGTGGCACGTAATAGTAGCTCAACAAACAGTTGTTGCCGATGGAGACCTTGAAACCACCTCACTCTTCACCTTGCACCCCCAGCGAACCCCCCCTCTTTGTGCTTGTGCTGCACCTCCTGCTCGGTCAGAACGGCCCCCTTGGGGGGAAGCAGGCGGGAGAGCCAGTGGCCAGGAACGGCGTGACTGTTGGGGAAATCTTGAATTTATTCAGCTTTTTAAAAAGGAACAGAGGAAATCATTTGCGAAGTCTATTCTTAGTAACCGAGGACATGGATTCCACCTCCTACGGCTGAGAACCACCGTTCACGTTTAATAAAGCCAGAAGGAACTTGACCCCTGCCTCCATCCTGGCCAGAGATTTGGAGATACACGCGCAGAGAAAGAGCGGGGGTCAGGCCACAGACTTGGGGCACCAGGTGTGCTTCTGTTCCTTTCCAAAATGTGAGTCTGCAAACTAAAAATAACCCGTGGAGTAATTAAATGAAAACAAGAGAAATGGAGAACAGACCGAGATAGATATCAAAAGAACATTAAGTAACGCGTGGGTGTGCCAGGCGAAGGAGGAGATAGAGTTTATAAATCTAAACCCGTAAAGAAAAACAACTATGTTCCCTTGAACGTGAATTGAGGGACTCTCCTCTCTTCCTCCTGGGCCGATGAGAGCTTTTATAGACAAGACGTCTGTACTTGACTGGGGCAGAGACAAAGAACAGGTGGATGATTCAGGGAGTCTCCGGCACCCATGGCATTGGGGCTAATTTTTGGACAGTTTACCGGGAAGTTCATTGACGAAGGTGCCCGAGGACAGAGCCAGTTCTACCCATTTGGAAGTGGCCTCTCCGGTGTGGGTTGTGTGAAACGGCCAGAGAGCGGCAATTCTCAGCCTCCACGTCTATTGAGGTGTCTCCCCAAAACGGCTACTCATGAAAAAGTCTGATGTTTGGACAAAATTTACATTTTTAAATGTAAACTGAAACAAATTTATGGCCTTGCCCCTTATTATTTTCTTCTGTAATAAGAGTGAGGGGGAGACCGCATTGTAGTTAATATTGGGGGGCAGACGTGTGAGAGCATGACATCCGTCATCAGGGTCACTCTGGGGACACGGGGAGGGGTTAAGGACATTGGGGGGCTCCTGAACCCCACATCACCCCAGGCAGCCCCTCCCCGGGCACGTACTCCTTTGGAGCTAGAGCGACGGACTAAATGCTGGCGACTCCACTTTGCTGTACCAGACACAGATAAGTGATCGAATTGGTTGGGGACTCTGTTCTGCACTCGCACAAAGGACACAAAGCTGTGGGCCGAGACTGGCCCAACACCAGCTTCTGAGATGGGAGGAGAGCAGCAGGCTGCAGCGCACCTGCCTTTGTTCCTTCACAAGCCCTGGTGTCTGGCTCCCAGAGTGCTTGGGTGGGTCTTCGGAACCTATGAAGGTCCTAGGGGTGCCCTCTGTGCTCCTCACTTGTCTTCTTCTGGCCTGGCTAAGCTGTCCTCAGTGCCACCCAGAACCTTCACATGTACGGGTGGGCGAGAAAGCTGAGGCTGCGGTGTCGGGCACTGGGAGCGGGGAGGAGGCTGGAGGGAACAGGTGCGGGGAGGCGCAGCGCCGGGCTCATCCATCAGTGCGCGTCCGCGGCTGATATGAGGAACGATGCCCGCACAGACACGCAGAGAGAAGAGAGAAGGTGGTGAGGCAGGAGCCCATTCATCACCTGAGTCTGCCAGCCTCACCGCTGCAGCTCTGCAGGAGAGTGGGGGGAGGGCGGCCTGGCAGCAGCTGTGGGGAAGCGAAAGCCCACAGGGAGGCTGCATGTCAGCTCTGGTGCTGCCTTTACTCACCGGGAATCGATCATTTCCCGACAGTCCGCATCGGCCCCTGGAGGCCTCTGCCTGCCCCCTTATCTCACCGCCCCGCCTTCCCCCAGCCTCCAGGATTACGTAGCCGGCCGGCCCTGAGAGGCTTCGCCACATGGACAACAATTCTGGAGGCCCCTCCTTAGGGTGCTACTTGGCTTCTCAGCCCATGCACCCCTTTCTCCAGAGTATAAAACAGATCAGCAGGCGGCATGCTACAATGTTGTGTAAACGTTAGCATGAAGTGCACACACGGCTTACATGTATTGCTCCTGTGGTGTTGCAACATCACTGGACAACACGACACACACTTGCAACACACACAGGTGCAAATCTGACAGTCACTTCTGGCAACAGCTTTCTGTGCGCTTAGGATAAAGACACAATTCTTCTCTGGCATGCAAAATCCTTCAGGCAGGTGTCCCCAGCTACTGCCATTCTAATATCCCTCCTTGCTCCCCATCACTTTCTGGGTTTCCGCCCCACTGGCCTCCTTTCAGAACCCTGAAATCAACATGCCACAGGACCTTTGCATGAGCTGTTTCTGCCGCTAGGAGGTTCTGCTCTTCTTCTTTCGCCTTGGTGACAGCCACCTGGTTCTTAGATAATCTATTTCCTCTCTCCATGAATTTTATAGTCTAGAAATTTCATATAAATGGAACCTGACAGTATGTGGCCTTTGGAGGTTGGATTCTTGAACTGTTTTCAAGGTTCATCCATGTTGTAGCTTGTGTCGCTACTTATTACTTTTTATGGCCAAGTAATATTCCATTATATGGATATACCACATTTTATTTATCTCCTTGTCAGGTGATAGACATCTAGGTTATTTCCACTTACTATTATGAATAATGCAGCTTTCAACTCTTATCTATAAGTTTTTGTGTGAAGATAGGTATTCATTTCTCTTGCTTATATACCCAAAGTGGGTCTTCTGGAACATGTGGCAACTCTATGTTTAACCTTTTCAGAAACCATCAGATCTTTCTGCAAACTGGCTGGACCATTTTCCATTTCTACCAGCAACAGGTGAGGCTTTTGGTTTTTCTTCATCCTCCACATGTTATTATGTGATACTTTGACTACTGCCATCTCTGCAGACCTGAAAAAGAACGTTACTATGGTCTTGAGGCCCATGTCCCCATGGCTAATGACGCGACGCACCGTTTTATGGGTTGATATGTGTATTTCCTGTGGAGAGATGTCTGTTCAGAGCCTATGTCCGTTTTTCAGTTGGGTGGAGCTCTTTTCTCTTTATGTCTCTGCCTCCACCATCAACGTCCTCTCTAAGAGGAGTCCTAGGAAACGGGGCTTTTCCTCTCAGAATGAGGAGCACGTTTCTGCTGTGACAAGTGAGAGTTCAGCCTCAAAAATAATTTAAAATCTGGGACTTGACAAAGTGCCTTGATAGAGTCTGCAGATCCAGAAGGGAAGATTCAGACTTTAGGGAATTGTTTTGTCTGAAAAACTGCAGCCCAATTAATATTCTGTGAAAGTTGAAAACACACACACACACACACACACACGTGTATCTTGGAAGTGCCGACTTGTGGAGAATTTTGCTAATTGTGGCTTCCTCCCCCAACATTCCTTTTCTCTGTGACCCTTCCATTCTGTTAGCCACTCCAGAGAATAAATAAACTCATTTGTCTGACCTCATTCCCTGGCAAGGGCAGTCCGAAATTCCATGGGGAAATTACACACCAGCACTCCACTTCTTGCAAGGTGATTCTCTCTGATTCTTCCCACCCCCCACCCCCAGGGCTCCCCTTCTGACGTTAGCATCTATTATCTTCCTGGCTGAATTCTTCCCTAAAGGGCACTCAGCAGCCCGCCACGGATGCCAGTGTCAAGGAAACCTCAGCGACTGTGAAGGCAGCGTGAGCTCCTGGAGAAGGGAGAAGAGAAATCTGGTGGCAAGATTCTGGGGTCGTTGCAAGGCTGCCCTCGCTTCACAGTGGAACAAGTCCCAGCGGCCAGAGGCACACACCGTGTTACGCCTCTGCTTCTTTGGGAAGGTGGTCTCTACGTGAGCAAGAACGCTCAGGGCCCAGGGGCCTCTGTGTCTCTGCTGAGAGGGGCATCTGTGTCTGGGAAGGAACGAGAGTTCCTTCAATGAGGCTCATTGGCCCAATCCCCAGAACGACACAGTGATACTCCGGCAGATGCAATGTTTGAGCATACTCAGCACAAAGCAGCTTGAGGGTAGAGGGTGGCTTCTGTGTTCTCAGGAATGAGGTTTTGTTTAGTGAAAAGGAGTAAGAAATCATTCAAGTACAGAGGGGAGACCAAGGCATGTCCTAAGACACATGTTTTGGGGTGGAGCTGTATTTTCAGGGGTTCAAATTACTGTAAGCTGTTCCCTCCATGAGAATTCCAAGCAAGCCCTGCCCACCCATTTCACAGACCCAGAAAAGTTGGATCTTGTCCGGTGCATGGTATGAGCAAAAGCTGTTTAAAAAAAAATAGTCCTTACACCCCAGCACGTGGAGGCAACTATGTCAAAAATACGTTTTGTTTTGTTTTTTTTAGATCTTCAGACAAAATCTTCCTTGGCAGTCACTATATGTAGGAGATTGAAGTTGAATTAAGCTGACCCAAGGTGCTCACTTAGCCCGTCCCTGCATGTGTTGGCAGTGGGGGTGGAGGAGCATGACGGTAATCTCTGGTGTTGTCCAGGCCTTCCCTGACGTTAGCACCATAACCCAGGGATCCTTCAGTCTGGGTAAAGTGAGATAACTGGGACCCTCTGGGGGCCTCTGCTCACTGTGGCTGAGTCTGGGAAACTCCAGGGCTGCAGGAAGTGACATGGAAGAAACCATGGGGCCTGCTGCTCGGGTCTTGGTCTCCTGTGTCCCCCCAGACTTGCATGGGGCTCAATACATGGGGCTCAAGCCCAGTGGCACCAGCCATGCTCATATCACTACCACACGGGGCTGCCAAGAAGAAGGCGCGAGAGACCATCTAGCAATCAGGCTTCTAGATGCTTCCAGGCCCAGGCCAGGCGCTTTGTATGCACTGCCTCAGGAAACACAGATGGGATTAGAGGAGAGTGAGCTGGCATGGGCGCCGGCATGATAATGCAGGTGTGCCTGCTGCTAGCACCCCCCTGACCTGGAAGGTAACAGAGGGGCCCCGAGACCTCCGCCTTTCACTTCTGCCACCCACGCGGCAAGCTGCCACGGTTCCGATTCCCTGCCACCTGCCAGGGCCGCTGGCTAAGACACAGTTTATCAGCATGCGCCCTTGCTGCCCACCCGCCATCCAGCCCCAGGCTTGGAGACGCTTGGCCACAACTGTAGGCACGGGCCAGGGATGTTGTTAAAGGAGACTTGTTCTTCTCCTCAGGCATGCACGTTAACATTTTAAATTTAGAATTATACAATGTCTGGGAGTCACCTCAAAATAATTTGGAGTGGGCAATGGTATGAGTCAATATAGAACAAAACTGACGATGAATTGATAATTTTCCAAGGTGAGAAGTGGCCATATGGAAGTCCACTATGCTGTTCTCTCTAACTTGGCATATTTTTTAAAAAGAATTTAGGTGTGAGAAGTGATTATGCTTATGTTTTTGAAATGATGCCTTCCTTTGAGAAATACAAACTGATACATTTAGGGATGAAATGATGTGCTACGTGGGGCTGTCTTTAAAATAATTAAAGGTTGGGCCTTCCTGGTGACCTAGGGGTTCAGTCTCAGCACTATCACCTCTAATGGCCTGAGTTCGACCCCCACCCAGGGAGCTGAACACAGGGTGCAGCAGACCTCTCCTGTCTTGCCACTGTTCCCCACAGGAGTGTATTTCAGTCTTCTGCCTGTTATGCTCCCCACTCTCACTCTGGTGAGTCCCCTAACCTCACACCTCTGGCTTATATCCCAGTTCTTCTATGCAAAAATAAATAAAAAAATCTTTAAAAAATATAAAATAATTCAAGGTATGGTGTGTGCTGTGGACTGAAAGTTCATATGGTAATGCCCAAATTCAATGCGATAGTGTTAGTTAGGGTTAGGACTTTGGGAGGTGATAAGGTCACAAGGGTGGTGCCCTCATGAATGGGATTAGTGTCCCTATAAAAAAGAGATGGGAAAGACATTTTTTTTTTTTTCTGCCACAAGAGAGTTTGGCAAGGCAGCCTCCGACAAACCAGGAAGAGGATCCTCACCAAGAGCCAAATCAGCCAGCACCTTGATCTTGGACTTCTCCAGTCTCCAGAGCTATAAAGAGCAACATTTGTTGCCTATTGCCTAGCACTGCGCCCCACTGTCCCCAGCTGTGCTGATTTGTTACAGCAGCTCAAACTAACAGAGGCTGTGCATAGCAGGTAAAACACAACTGCGCATATATTGTTTCTTGCTGAAGCTGAGCAATGGGCACAAAGAAGTCATCTACATTATTTTCTCTATTTTTATATGTTTCAAAACGTTCATCAAAAATTAAAACATAAGAGCCTCCCTGGTGGCACAGCGGGTTGAGCGCTGCACTGTGACATATCTGTGACAAAACAGCGTGAGTTCGATCCCCGGCCAGGGAGGGGACCCACATGGCACAGCAGACCTCTCCTGCCTCGCCCGTTGCTCCCCTCAGCAGTGTATTTCAGTGGTCCGCCTGTTCTGCTCCCCACTCTGTCTCTGGTGAATCCTCTCACCTCCCACGACTCTGGCCTGTGCCCCAGCTGTTGTTTGCATAAATAAATAAATCTTTTTTAAAAAATTAAAACATAAAAAAGAAAAAGAGCAACTACTTTCTAAAACTTACTTTGTAAGGCTTTTCCAAATTTGTTATACAGGTCAGATAAAGACATTTCAATAAGGAAAATTACGGGCCAATCTCATTGATGGATATATATGCAGAAGTCCTAAATTAAATTTTAGGAAAATAAATCCAACAGTGTATACAAAATGATGTGATAAATGAATGTAAATTTGGTCCCACATTAGGAAATCACTAATGTGTGCTACGGGCTGACTTGTGTTTCTTCAACAGACGTTGCGATTCTAACCTGCTTCCTGGGAAGGTCACTTTATTTAGAAGTAAAATAGGCTCTGTGCAGATGACCAGTTTAAGAGGAGGTTGTTAATCCTAATCCAATAGGATTTTTTTTTCCTATAGGAGGAAACTGGGACACAGAGACATAGAGAGACAATGGTGTGAAAACAGAGGAGGAATCCTCAGTGTGCAAGCCAAGGAAGTGGTGGCTTCCAGCATGAGGCAGGTGTTTATTTCCTGCCTCAGGTGGAACCAGAGCTGCTCGCACCTTGATCTCAGGTTCCCAGTCTCCAGGACAGGACGTTTCTGTGGTTTTAAATCACCCACTTCATGGCAATTTGTTATGGTAACTCCAGGACAGAAGTACAGCGTGATCCATCATATGAACACAGGAGAGGAAAATGCAGTCATATCAGCAGCTATCAAAAGGCAACTCATAAAACCAGCTGCTGCTAATGAAGATGACTATTCAGCAAACTAGTAAGGAAGGAATTTCCTTAACTTGATAAATGGCTGTCTACCAAAACCTCAGAGCAAACAGCATGTTCAGTGGTAGAACTTTTAAAAGCTTTTTATTGAAATCAGGAAGAACACAAGAAAATGCCCTGTCACAACTCCTATTCAGTCTTTCACTTGAGAGTCTTGTTGACACAGTCAGATTTTTTTTTCCAACGGCAGCCAGAAAAAATAATGATTAGAAGAACAAAGCTGTCACTTGTTCATCTATAATTTTCAGCACGGAATATTCAAAATAACTTACAGATACATGAGGATGAATAAGAAATCTAGAAACTTCTCTGATTAATTCAAGGCAATAAGTTCTACAGACCAGTAATAAAACACATAATTAAAACAAATCATTGACTTTAGCTGAAGTTCATTCAGTACCTAAGGACAAATCGAACTAAAGATGTGCAAAATGATGAGACTTCATCAAGAGACATTAAAGATGTTTCATTAAAAGACTTCCCACATTTATAGATAGATACTCAATTGTATAAAGATATGAATGACCTAAAATGTGAGCCATTCCAATAAAAGAAATCCCAGTAGAATTTTCATGGAACTTAATAAGCAGGTCCAAAACTTAATATGGAAGCAAAGAACAACCCAATCGGCCAAGACATACCTTTTTTAAAAAAGACCCAACCAAACCTATGGCAGAAAACAAAGCAGAAGGTGTATTTAATCAAGGCATATATGGCAGGGACAATAGGACAGAATAGAATCCCAGAAACAGGAACCACAGAGACAGAGCCTGAAGTGTGACAGAGGTGACATGACAAATCCACAGGGTGCTCGAAAGACACAGGGGGTAATTATGAAACTGTTTCCCAGACACCACTGAGAAAAACACCAGTTTCAAATGGTCCCGCAACTAACACAAAGACAGAATTTCAAAATCTCTAGAAAAACATATAGAAGAGGGGCCTCCCTGCTGGCGCAGGGGTTAAAGCTCAGCACTATGAAGCATCCACAGCCACTGCAGCGTGAGTTCAAGCCCTGGCCAGGGAGGGGACCCACATGGCGCAGCAGACCTCTCCTGCTTCCCGCTGCTCCCCTCTGCGGTGTACTTCCCTTGATCTGCCTGTTCTGTTCCCCGCTCTGTCTCTGGTGAATCCTCTCACTGCCCTGGACTCTGGCCTGTACCCCAGCTCTTACATACATAGATAAATCTTAAAGAAAAAAACATATAGGGGAATACATCAGTAATTTCAATGTAAGGAGAGTTTTTTAAATAAGACACAAAGCTCAATTACATTAACATGCCACAGATTAAAAAGACAGGTCACAAACAAGATGAGGATGCCCGCCATTTATAACTACCAACAAAGGATTATTATCCAGAATGGGCAGAGAACTCCTGAGAATCAAACTACAAACAACTTAATTAAAAGACGGGTGAAACACACAAGCAGGCATTTCAGAGACAATGACAAAGTAACTGATAAACTTATTTATCAGCTAAGATGCCTTCTATGCTGATCAGTGACACACTCACCAAAATTACAGCATCATTTCACAACTTTCATAACATTTTGTACCTTGGCCCAAACCAAAAAGCCACATAACCCAGTGGCAGGTACCTCAGAGCAATGACCCCTTACCCCCAGGAGGCAGGTGGCCTTGGGAGGGGGAGAATTCCAGGATATGCCTATGGCCATGAATGGGTCAGGGTTTAATGCCCCAAACAGTGACTTACTGCTGGAAACTAGTGCTTGTGGCCACAGCCTCCAAGAATATATGGGATGGCTCCATTTTGTATCTTTGTCTCCTGAAGCAGTGCCTGGAGCTATGCTGGAGGCCACCGGCCTCCTCCTTCTGCAAATGCCTGCCCCATGCAGGCCCCAGGAGGCTGGGCAGGAGCAGCTCCTGTCCCGGGACTAGGAACCTGGTACAGAGGAGTGCCCCGTCCATGTCTCCTTCCTTCCCTCCCTCTCCCTTCCTTCTCTTCCTCTCTCCCTTTCTTCCTTCCTTCCTTTCTGAGATATAATCAAGATGCCATAAAATTCATGCTTTCAACATGTACAGCTCAGCTGTATTTACACACTTGTAAAAATTACCACTAATTCCAGAACATCTCTGTTTCCTCCAAAGGACACCATCAGCAGTCAAGGTGTCTCCACTCTTCCCCACCTGCCCTGGCAACCGCCCCTCCCTGTCATCGCTATAGATGTGCCTCTGCTGGGCACTGCCCAAAAGCAGAGCCACAGCACCTGTTCTTCCATGTGGCTTCCCTCAGCACAGTGCTTTCAAGGTCTCTCCGTGCTGGTAGTGCTTCATCCCTTCATCCGCGTCACAGTGCTGTGTTCCTTTTCATGACTGAGTAATAATTCAGTGTGGATACACCATAATTGATTTTATATTCACCAGTTGGTAGACATCAGGTTGTCTTCACTTTGGGGTGAAGATGACTAATGCTTCTGTAGACACGCTGTTCTCATTTGCACATGGAGTGTACACACTCTCTCTACACTGCGTGTGTACCTAGGCATAGAATTGCTGGGTCAATCTTATGCTTTGGAGGAACCGTCGAACTTTTCCAAAGCGCTGTGACATTTTCTAGTCCCATCATAAAGGATGAGAACCTCTGCTCATCTACCCAACACTTGCTATTGTCTTTTTGATTTTAACCATCCTCATGGGTGTGAAGTGGTATTTCATTGTGGTTTTGATTTGCAATCTCTGCCATTGCTTCCTGTCACCCGAATACATGAAGGAGGGCAGAGGAAGGCTGACACAGACTTGTCAGCAGAGGCAGCCGGAGCAAGAGGGAGGATGGCTTGGGCCTGGAAGACCTTCCCGATCTCTTGGGAATATGTCCAACTGGGGAAACCTCATTCCCCTCCAGAGACCCAGCTAAAAAAAACCAGTCTGGGAACTTTTTTTTTTTTAACTTTTAACCTGTCTGCTAGAAGAATGGTTGACCAGGAGTTCAGACGGCCAAGTCTAAGAACCCACCATAGGCCGAAAAAAGCATTTATCCATGTTTACAAATATCCATTTGTAGGTTCATTTTCACATGAAAAAAATGTAAATGTAAGAGGCACACCCTGGGGCTGCTCTTTGCACAGGTGGATTGTTCAGCATTCAAAACTGCTCACGGTAGCATTGTGCGAAATAGCAAAACATTAGGAGAAACCCAAATGTCTATTGACTCTGGACTGTATAAACAAACTGTCACACGTTCAACGGTGGACACCGCACTGCTGTAAAATGACTTATTAACACATACATGAATATGTATGAAGCTCGAAAACATCATGGAGCGAAAAATACCAAGGAGCAAAAGAATACATAACGATTTCGTGGATATAAAGGCCAACCAAATCAGGTAAAAGTAAATAACATATTGTTTAGGGACATGCATGGAGTGTTTACCTTCTACTAAGCAGTGGTCTCTGGTATGCATCAAAATCACCTGGAGGGCTTTTTATGTTTTCATGACCCAGATTCCTGGGTTTCTCCCCCAAAATTTTTGACTCAGCAAGTCCTGGAGTAGGGCCTGAGTCTGTATCCACAGCACATTTAGGGGGGTGGTTGAGTAGAGGTCGGGGCCAGGGTTGGGGTTAGGAGAAGAGGTAAGGACAGGGGATAAGGGGTAGGGATAGGGGTAGGGCTAGGGTAGGGCTTTCGGGTAGGGGCTAGGGCTAGGGGTTGGAGTAAGGGTAGGGGTGGGCAAGGGGTAGGGACAGGTGGTACTGATGCTATGGGCCCAGAGGTTATACTCTGAGAATCACTGCTATAAAGAAATGCCCGGACATGATAAATACCAAATACTGGACTGAGGGTGCCTGTTAGGGGAGGAAGATGGAACTAGGGAAGAACCAGGGGGATACTCCAAAGGTACGGGTCGTGTTCCTATTAAACTGGGCAGTGGGCACCTTGCTGTGTGGCATAGCTGGATTTTAAAAATATTTCTGAGTATTTATGTATGCATTACAGCCACACTTTTATAAATATGATCTATTTCATAGAAGTGTAAACAATACAAATGAGCAAGAGTGGTCCCCTAGAACCATTCTATTTCAGGCTAACCTTTCTCTGTAGAGTCATATCTTTTTAAAAGATTTATTTATTTATGCATACAAGAGCTGGGGTGCATGCCAGAGGCAGAGGTGCAGGGGGTGAGAGAATTCACCAGAGAGAGTGGGGAGCAGAACAGGCAGATCTACTGAAATCCACTGCTGAGGGGAGCAACAGGCGAGGCAGGAGAGGTCTGCTGCACCTTGTGGGTCAGCTCCCTAGTTGCAGTGGCTTCACATAGCTTCACAGTGCTAAGACTTAACCCCTTGCACCACCAGTGAGGCCCCCTGAGTTGTATTTTTAAGGAAAAAATGAGTCACTCACAATCGGGCTAGTCTTAAAAAATATCAAATGCAAATTTATAAAAAGAACATCTAATTAATACCATGTAGATACCAGAACACCTCACCGGGCACTGCAATGTATATATTATTGTCCTGTTTCTCAGGGAGGAAACTGAACATTGAAGAGATTCATCACTGGCAAACACAACACCCCAGTTATTCCCTGGCGGAGCCAGAACCCACATCCTGATGGGGGGCTGAGAAACCTCCTCTCGGTGACCACGTGGGCGGCCACCTGCACTGGAGCTGTGCAGAGTGTCTTATAAATCAGATTTGCAAACCACTAGTCGGTCTACCATACTAGACTCGTGTAGGTGGGCCTTGGGAATTTTCTTAAGTTCCTTGGCTGATGTTTCTGCGCCAGCGAGGTAGGCATCGCAACCAGCTCTGCTGATGGACAATATATCTCATCAGGTCATCAGCGGATCCTGCTCTGAATGTCTTTGGAATGAGGACCAGTACATTTAAATGACTCTGCCCCGAGGTGGGGTGGAGTCTAGGTGGAGAGGGGCGTGCATGTGACAGCTTCTCAGCAACAAGAGCCGCTGAACCAGGGGTGCAAAGCACTAAGATGGGTATGTCAGCAAGTCAGACGGCATGCCACTTCACCCAGCAAAGTACCCCCAGAAAGTTCTCATGACTAGAGATGTGCCAATGTCCACTTCACCACCTTTTCATTAACAAAAATGTTAACCCCCAGGCGATCTTTGTAGTCAGACCCATGTCCCTTTGTAACCTTCAAAGGCCACAACAAAGGCCTTGGTGCCCCAGCAGGTGCAGCAGCCCTTGTATGCCCTCACCGGGCCACCTTGGAGAGCGACACATAAACAGGAAGCACAGGCGTCCAGCACTCCCGGATGGGTGAACCCCATCCAATAGGAGCTGGAATCTGCTAGACAGGATCAGTGTTACTTATTTTGCATATTTTGAATCTGTTACTTTCACCCAAATGCTTTTACTTGAAGATCTTTCTCACCAGGGCCCGAGAGAATAATACAGATGCTTTCCTCAATTTTCAAGTCGAGAAAGGGCTTGTTTTCACAAAGATGAGCTTGGCCATCAGAAAGAAGACAGGGGAGGGGGAGGGCACAGAGCAAGGAGGATGGTCGGGCATCTTTCAACTTAAGAAAGCGCCTCGTGGCTATTCCAGAAGGTGGAGAATGTGTGAAAAGATTTTCAACTTTCTGGATATTTATTAGCATTTTCCCTGCTCTTAATTCTGTGCTGCGCTTTGACTATTAGCTGTGCGATTTCTTGAGCTAAATAATATGCTCAAGTTTATACTTTATTACTTATAATAAAGTATATTATATTATTATTATTGAATAATAATATATTATTAGTTATCATATTATTATATTATTATTATTTATAATAATCCTCTTAATGTCTGATTTCCTATTAGTAATTATGTCATGGTTAATAATCTAGCCCTAGAAATAGAGGAGCACAAATGAGCAATTCAAAAATTAGAAGCCTGTGTGCACTTATTTTGAAGACTTACTAAGGGGGTTTTCAAACCAGAGATCTGGTAGAAACAAGGATAACAGAGAGAAAATCTCAATTTGGCCACTCAACAGCATATTCTCGGGCTTCTTCTCCACTGAACAACCCCTGTCACTCTTCAGGATTTCCAGGTTTCCAGATGGGGTCACAGAGGAAGGAATATCACTCTTAGGCTAAACCACATTAGGGCGGAGCCTAAACAAATTTTTTTTTAAAACCCCTAATTGACTAAGGCTAACCCACAATTCCTTAGCAATTTATGAGAATCTCCAGATTTAGTCAAATCCACTTTTTATTCAGTTGTGCAGATGTTTGTAGAACTCGTTCTGAGGCCTCGAACAAGTCATTGCACGTCTCTATGTTTCGTTCCTCCTCCTTGAATGAGAAATGAATGAGAAATAATGGGTCTCCCCCATATCTCAGAGCTCTAACACCACTGAAGATTTGGATTTACAAGAATGTTAAGTTTTCAGTGCCTTGTTTTGTATGGTAAGGAGTCTGTGTAAAAACCATGCACGGACATGAGTTCAATCAAACCTGTATCCTGAAATTATCTGAGTTGTGACCACAAAAGTATAAATGGCCGATTTCCTACCTAAGTGCTGGGACCACGTGGCCCAGTCCTGGGGTAGCATCACATTTAAAGAAATGAAACTACAGACAGGACCCTAGGGACGAAGAAGCCTGGCCGTTTCTGCGGGTGTTCTTGTACTTCTGCCATTACCAGGAAGGGGATATATTCTGACTGGCCACTGGTCCCAGGAGGAAGGGAGACACCTGAATCACAGTCACTTGCCTCCACCTGGTTCTAGCTCAGCCGACCAGAAAAAATGACTGTTGTTTAAAGTCACCGTGTATTGGGGTGATTTGTTACACAGCAATTTTGTGTCACTGACTGATACATAGCAATGTAATTAGTAAGCTCTTCTTTAACTCAACACAAACTTCATGTGCTTCAGGTCACCAAAGAATTCTGGAACTCAAGGGCTTGTTTATTCTTTTGAATGATTTTGCATCGTGAGTATATTTTCCCATGCCTACTTTACAAATGAGAATGCCAAAGTTCATTTTATGATGGAGACATGTGTTGGATGTTGGCCCAGGCATCACCTGTCTTATGTGGGGTCTCCTCTGCTTAGTCCTTGCTGAGTGGGCTAGTCTGGGAAAGCTCTTCTGATTTGCACAGCTCTGCTCTCCTGTGGTTGACACCCATGTCTGGGTCATCGGGGCGCCTGATATAAGATCAACCCCTCGGGGCTCGCCAGGACCTCATCAGGTTTTCTCTATTGAAAATTTGAATTGAGAGTTAGTGGGTAATATTATTTAGTGCTAAAAAATCACACTGTGTTGGGCTTTGTTGCCTTGCTGAACCATGTGTAAGTAGAGAAAAAGATGAGTGGCAGAGAGAAAGAGACTGAACATGAATATAATAAAACAGAAATGAATGAAAGGCATGTTGGCAGTCCTGAAAAATGGAGAGAGGATGATTGAATTTCAGTTCCCAATTCAGATCACACCTTGCCATCCTTTAGTAAACTCCACTTTCACTTGAACTGACTTGAGGAGCTTCAGTTCTCTGAATCCAAAAGAGCTCCAACCCCAGCTGAGTGGCTGGGAGGCTTGTTCATGGGTCCAAAGCCTATAAGAGGCCATTATGGACTGAATTGTGTGGCCTCCTCCCCAGTTCATATGTTGAAATCCTAAATTCCAGAACCTCAAGGTGACTAGGATAGAGCTAGAGACTGTTAAGATGCCATGTGGCCACGAGGGTGGGTTCTGATCCAATGGAACAGTATAAGAGGAGATTGAGACATTGATGTGTACCCAGGAAAGACCGTGTGCAGACACAGGGAAAAGACTGACAACCACAAGCCAAGGAGAGGGCCCTCAGCAGAAACCAATTCAGCTGACGCTGTGGTCTCAGAATTCCAGCCTCCAAAACAGCAAGACAACACATTTCCCTCTATGAAGCCCCCAGGCTGTGATGCATCATCAATGCAGTCTGAGCAAAGCAATACAAGGGCAGAACCTTTCTCATTACATCGGGGGGCTGCACCCCAACTCTTGGCACGTTCCACTGTTGCCAGGCACTATTCAGGCAGGGGGAAATGGTCAAAGTTGGAGCAAGCAAAGTAATGAAAGGAACATGGGTGTATATTAGGACTTTATACCATCCAGAAAAAAAGAGGGATATTGAAAGAGAAGAAAAATAACCTTGTAAGGAATTAGTGCATTAATAAGCGCATTGAAAGTACACAGTAAGTGAATTATGAATTTCATCACTAAGTCTCACATTCAATTGCTTACTGTGGACACAGAGTAGTCCACATAAATGACACTTCTATGGTAGGATAGAAAGTGGGGAAGAAAGAAAAATGGTCACATTCACTGCTTCTGAGCAGGAGCCAGCACCTGACTTCATTGATTATTCAGTCCTGCAATGACCCACACGGCAGGTTCTGTCGTCACCCCCATAAATGCAATGGGTGTACGAGGCTCAGAGACATGATTTCCCCCAAGGTGCCAGAGTCAGGATGGAGAAGCTGTGTGGTGCACGTCAGTGTCAGCTGTTCCCATCCATCCCCTGGTCTCCTGTTAGTCACATGTCCTAATTTCCTCCAACTCACCGCCGGGTGGTGTTGGTGTGAAGCGGGGCTGGCCTCACGCCACTGATCCAGGGCCACTGGGTCAATCCAATGGCCGCAGTGATTGATCAGAAGTGAGCACAGGCTTCAAGCTGATCCCATCAGAGGTGTTACTGACGCTGGGGAAACCAAGGGAGCTCAGAGCCGACTTCTCTGCTTTGTCCTCCCACCTTCCCTGAAGTGCACATGTGCAGAGAACTAGCAGGTCACGTGCTGGTCATCCACAATCTCGTCTATCCTTTCACTAACTTCTCTCTTACCTCCCTGGAGCTGTGCCTTCTTGTTGTCATCACACAGAGACCCCTCAAGTGCTGTGGTTTGCAAAAGCCCTCTCTGGGGTTTCATTATATGCCCCTAGTAAGCTGTCACTTTCTCTGCTTTGACCACTAGTATCTGATTCTAGATCTCGCTGCTGTTGATTCTGTTGTTCGAGCATCACTTTGGCTCCCTGTTCTTAACCAGGTGTTCACTGGTTCATGCCAACGCTGGACACCTTTTATTTCTGATTTTTTCCCCCATCCTCTCTGTTTCTCCTTATAAAACCCATCTGGGTTAGTCTGGGCTGCTATAACAAAGTGTCATAGGTCGGGGGTTATGAACAATATAAACTTATTTGTCATGTTTCTGGAAGCTGCAAGTTCAAGATCAGGGTGTCAATCAGATTCTGGGCCTCTTCTGGGTCTCAGCAGCTGTTCTGCTGTTCTCACAGCAAAGATGACTGGAAGATGTCAAGCAGACTTTCTGGGGTCCCTTTGGTAAGAACACAAACCATTCACAAAGCTCCACTCTGGTGGCCTAAACACCCCCCAACATCCCACCTCCTAAAGCCATCACATGAATGGGGGGAGGTGGGGCACAAAAATTCAGTCCACTGCAATGCTATTTGAAAAATATGAAACTATTTCTTTATGTCAATGTAGATGGACAGTTCAAAAGCAATTGAAGTGGGTAAAAACCTCCTATTAAGGCAGAGCTTCTCAAACTTTTTAAAGACCATTATCATCTCCCAAAAGAGTCTTTTTAAACATATTTTTCCTATTTTCCACCCCAACCCATGAAATTTTTTTTTATTAGTTATATTTGACATCATTTGTAGTCCCCAGGGGGTGCCCACCACCATTTCACCCGTGCACCATCACCTCAGTCCCTTGTGCACCC